>NW_004624749.1:24738862-24771206 GCF_000247695.1 Heterocephalus glaber
TTTTTTTTTTTGGTACCGGGGATCGAAGTCGGGTCCTTGACCTTTCACAGCAAGCGGCGAAACCACTGAGCTAAATCCCCGCCCTCCTCTGTTTTCTTTTGACGATCTTTGAGGTTATTAGGAGTTGGACTCAAGTTTTCCTACTAGCCAAATGGCACCAACTTTCTTTCCCAGCATCAAGCATCCCTGTATGATTAAAAGTTTCTTAAAATCATGCTAGTGGGAGGTAGTGAGTTTATGTAACAAATAAAGGTGCACAAATATACCAAGGAACCCATCAACACTTTTTATTGGTACATTTTAGGTATACAATACTGTTACATTCATCATTGAGAACTTATACCTTTACCTGATGCATCTTGGTTCTTATTTTTCCCCCATTCCCCAACCCTCCCTTCATCCCCTCCACCTCTACCTAATATGAAATAGGAAGAAAAGGTCTAAAGGGGTAGGGGAAGTGAGAGGGGTAGGGGAAAAGAAAGAAGGGAAGGGAAAAAATATGAGAAAGGGAAAAAATGGAAAAAAGTCATCAACACATTTTTTTAATGTTACTGGATTGTGTTTCAGTGTCTGGTTGATGCTCACTTTTGTTAATTATTGCTTGGGAGCTGATGACAAAGAGATGAATAGTATCAATTACTATATCCAACATGTAATAAGGTTTTTAAAAACCTATTTATATATTAGATATAAAGCAAATATGTAATAAAGTTTGTAGAAAAACCTATGATAGATGTATATTTAAGTTTACACACATGGATGAATAAAAATGTAACATTCCTTTATTTTTTATAATAAATTCAATTTTTATTCCAAATTCCTATCTCTTCAAAATGGTGATTACACCACAGTCACAATTGTTTACCTTCCCTTAGTAGGGGCAGGCTTCAGAGAGTACAAAGACAATATTTGGGGGATAGGATTGAGTTGGTTATAGGAGGGAGGGTCCCAAGTGATCATTACGAGAATAAACAAAGATCCTTGTGCACATTGTATCTCTTCTCAAAAAAAAAAAAAAATCTTGAAACTGTTGTTTAACAATTTATTTCATCCTCTAAATGAAGTCTCTGTTAGCATTTCTCTTATATGAAGTGCAAATCTACATAATTTTATAATTCTCCCAGGTTACCCAAATTATAGGTGGTTGAATTTGCACACTGATTACTTTGTAAAATAAAAGATGATTAAACTTCACATTTTTGGAGAAAATTTATTACCTTTTCGCTTGACTCATTATTCAGAGTATTTTTTTTTCTTTATTATATTTTGAGATTTTGAAAATAGTGGACTAATTTTCAAAATAAGTACCTGAGGAATGTGGAAATTGCAATTGTCCCTCTGTATTCACAGAGACTAATTTCCAGAACATTCCCTGGACATGAAAAATATCGGATTCTCAAATCTCTCATATAAAATGAAATAATATATTCATATAATCCATGCACATCTTCCTGTATACAGGAAATCATCTCTACATTATTTGTAATACTTAGTACAATGTAAATGGACCACAAATAATTTAGGGTTTAGGGAACAATGACAAGACAAAAGGGCTGCACATATTTATTACAGATGTGACCATTGTAAAACTAACTATATTATTGACATGTGTTTGATTAAATGCACAGATATAAAATCCACAGATATGGAGGACAGATTATATTGTTCATTATAATTTTAAAGAGTACCTTAATGATTAGTTTTTAAGTAATTGAGACACACGGATTTTAGAGGTTATATTTTGGGTTCATATTTTCCATTGTTGTCAAGTGTTTCTGAATCTTGTCTAATTTTATAATGTATCATAAATTCTACTTTCAATAGACCAAAGATTAGACCTTAATCTGTAACCAGATGAGTTAAACCTACCAGTTAAAAGGATTGATTTAATATGAATGTCTTGCAAACCACAGCTTTTTCTTTGTAGTTATCCAACTCAGATCCTGTTTATAAAAGTTTACATGAATTATGATACTACATTGCTTTTAGGAACAACTAAGTAAAAATTAGATCTTATATTTATCTAAATGGTAAATAATTATAGACATAATAACCATGCAATAAACAAGGATTTCACCCAATATTAGCAGTTAAATTGTTTCTATCAAAGCACACCCTTGCCATCTTTTATGTGTTACCTTTATTTTTAATATCTCTAATGATTAATAAATCACTGCTTGGAGAAATAGAGTAACATTATTCCCAATGTCATCCATGACATGCTCTGCCTAATTATGATAATTGAAGGTCCTAAGTAATTCATATCAATGAAATGACTATGGATTTTAAATAAAACCATGTGTTAGTTTTGTTTTTTGGCAAAATAAAGCAATGAGAAATACCTGGGGAAGATTTGTCACATTTGATATGTAGATTTGTGGTTCCTAAAGTGTATTTTGTTGATATTAATAAGCATTAGACTCACTAACTAAAAGTTAAAATAGCATTGGGAAATGGAAAATTAATAAAGATATGTTGTTTCCTATAGAAATTCTTAAAGTCTGTAATACTCTAAGGTGTGTTTTGAATTTCCAAGAGAAGTAGAATAATTCTGTGTTTCTCTATTTGGGAATGAACTAGTTTTGATAATATACCCAATTGAAGAATTTTGAGATATTTCAATATAGACTTTAGAAGAGTTGCAAGTATCCTGCCAAGTTATCTTGCTGAGCACATTTATTTTATAGATGAGGAAATGCAAGCCTCCATAAATCTCTAAATTTGCCATATTTTTTTTTGAATTGGTAAAGAAGTTCAGTTTTGTTGCAGCCAGTGATTTTTCCCAATATACTTTCTGATTTTAGAAGTTAATTTCACAGTGCTTTAAAGTATTTCAGTATTGGTCACTAGTAAGTTGAATTAAAATTGGTTTGTTATTTAAGTTTAAATAACAAATGAAGCAAAACATTGGAGTGTCCACCATCAAAAATAAAGACTAGCTGCTGATGAATGGTGACATTTATATTCTCAAACCTTGGAATAAATTCATAAAAACACAGAAGAGTTGAGACAACGTGAGAGGACTCTTCCTACAATGTAGAAAACCACATGTGACATGAGGGGATGAGGCCTTAGCAGCACTCCAATGCTAACACCAACCAAAGGAAAGAAAGGGAAAATGTGTGGGTATATGAGAAGCAGTTTTAAAAGAGCAGATTCTTTTAAACCCTGAATGATTTATCCACATTCATTTTTGTGAAGGGGAGAAGTTCTCTGGTTATTTCTTGATAACTTTAGGCTTACCAGTTGGTAATGTTACCACTAGGTAAATAAATTCTCCATTATATCTTTGACCAAGAAAATACTGAAACTTGGAATTCAAAATCTTAAATTGAATCTCCTCTGTAACCATTGCTACATGATGTCATTGAGGAGGAATGATATATATCAGTCCATTTGTGAGATGGTCTTGAAGAAGAGGAAGATGAGCTTCCTTTTCTTTCTAAATTAGTGTTTGTTATTTATTTTGCAATTTCTTGGTCCTACAGTTTCTTTAGAAGACAACTTCCCATCTATCCAGTTCCTATTAATGAAATTAAAAATTCAGTCTCTCAATGTTGTGTAGAATCTGATTTTTTTCTTTCCAAAAACTAAGTGTATCAACATTCAATTTATTTTCATGCATTCAACTTTATTCATTGTTCATTTTTCTATTGTGCTTGCTTAAAATGCACATTAATATAATTTGGTATATATGTATGTACTAGAATATCAGTGGCAAAAAATTTCCCATATTTGCTGATGCTCATTTTAAAGCAAATCTCTTCATTCAAAAAAAAAAAAAAGGCACTTTCCCTAAAGTAAATCTTTCATTAATTTTCTTAAAGAGAAATTGTTGCCTTCTATTTTAGGAAATAAAACAATCTTCCCTAGATGTGTTGGTTTTCCATTCTTTCTCTGTCTCATTTTATTTCACATTTTATTTCCAAGAAGAGATCCTTCTTTACAGCTCTCTTCAATGGAAACTGATGAAACTCCTTTATTCATTTCTCCAAACCATTTCATCCATGCATCACAGTTACCAAAGTTCTAGAATTTTAACAGGATATCTAAAATGCTACAAGGGCCAACCCATAATCCTACAGCTGGAAAGCATGAGCAAACCTGTATTAACTAATATGAATGGATGGCTAGACTGTTGACACTCTCAACAACCTTATATAATCACATCATTGCTAAACCAAAATTACACCTTGGCAGTCAATACTTAGTGAAATATGGACTTGTGATTCTCTCACACATCAGTGTATCCAGCCTAGATGCAGTCCTAAGAAGGGAGATGTAAAAATTTATTTTTAGGCAATACATTCAAATTTTCCAAAGTCCCACTTACAGTATAAGCATACTAGTCAACATGTTATGACCCTGAATGTTTATTATGCTATGTAAATTTTGTGATAAATTATACAAACCATTTACTCTCTGAAATCCTCACACAATTTAGAAATATATAAAATGGCAACCATAATTTGCTGATTTTCAAAAAATAATATTGGCTTAATATGGCATACATCCTTTATATTTTTGCTACATTTTCATATGCCATTAAATTATGTTTTGGTTAAACACATAATTTGTGCATTGTAATATAATAGTTTATGATTTAAAATTTGAGGCAAATGTCATTTTTATTCACTCAGTTTGGTAGCGGGGATGAGTGCTTACCTTACTATTTTCTTCTATACCCATATTTTAAAACTAAAATACATAAGTATTCAATTAATGAGTCTAAAATAATGGTCATTCTTTATATCTTAGTTTATTCTAAATGATGAATGTAATCTGCCTTACTCAGAAAAAATCAGGACAGATTGCCTCTCTTTATTGTTTCATAGTATACTTCACTTCAGTTTAGAGCATACCTCTTTTGAATGCAGCCATGTCTAAAACCAAAAGGAAGTACTAATTTTTAAGCAAAAATTACCTGAATCTGGGTTTAAATAAAAATAAATTTTTCTTACAAAATTACTATCATCTATTTTAATTTGTGAATAATAAGGAGATGCAGTAAGAATAGAAGCCTTTAAAATTAAACCATTAAAAAAATCACAAGTTGAGGGCCAGGGATTTGGCCCAGTGGTTCTGCCACCTGCCTCTCAAGCGCAGGCACAAGTACCTGAGTTCAATCCCCAGTACCAAAACAAAAAAACTATGAGCAAAGCAGTAGAAAGAAAATAAAGAAAAAATAAGAACCAAGAGAGATTATATAAAGGTGCAAATTTCCAATGATGAATGTCATTATATTGTACACCTAAAATGTACCAATAAAATAAAACTAAAAAAAAATTTACAAATTGAAATTTCTAGTAGTGTTAAATATTTCTTTATAACTAAAAGTTCACTGTCAATAGCACTGCCACAGCAGTGAAATTTTGTTCAAATCATTTTGTATAAAAAGGGTCTTAAATTTGTGTTCTATTATACCCTCTTTTTAGTGGAATTTTTACAAATTTATTTCTTTTCAGTTGTCAATTTGTATGTGTGTTCTCTATAAAAGAAATAGAATTGCTAAATGAATGTATTGCTAAATGAATCTTTACCAAAATGAATCTGTGAAAGATCAAGAAAAGTTTGTGATCTTTACTCTGCCAGGTACCTGCAAGAAAATGCTAGAGACCACATGGAAGTATAGAGCTAAAGGCTTCTGATTTTTCAGGCCTCCTCCAACATGCTCTTTTATTAATATTGAATAAATACTCTACTGAGCAAAGCTCTGGGCTATGCTACATGATGTACGTTATTCTTCCCTGGAAGATTTTTACTCTCCTCATGCAATAAGAAAAAAACCAATATTTTGAGTATTTAATTAAATTACCTAAGAAATTATAATGCAAACATGTGAAATTAAGTAGAAATATCTCCTGTCCCCATCCTCTATGATCCCAAAGTTAGTGCTGGTTTTATGGTGCATTGATATTTCTAATGTTATAATTCATGCCCAAAGTATTTTTCAGAAAGGGCAAGTGAAGTTGATATTGGTGCTTTCTCATTCTCAATCTGAATTTATTTCACTTTATCTAAATTTTAAACACCTTAAATCACAACCAAAACAGGAAAATACAGGAAATCTGACCAAGGTTTTTATACTTGGATTCAGGTAAGGTTTAAAGGTTTGGTCACAAAGCCAAATGTTTTCACTTCTATATATTTCAAGGTAGACTGTGTGTGCTACTTTATTGCAACTATAATAGGGACGATAACAGATGGGATGAAAAGTTGATAACCAAGGATGGCAGATCCAGTTATCCCTAAGGACATGTGATTTAAAAGGCATATTGATAAAGGAAGGAAGACTAACTGTACAAAAACAGCTGCAATTGCAAAGCAAAATAGCAACTGAAATGTGTCCTCCAGTAGATGTGCCCTCTCTTGACAAAACAGCAGCCCAGCAAAGAGATACATGAGTGAGTATTCTGTACATTTTAGCCAGAATTTACACCCTGGGCATCACTGGGAGTAGTCTTTTAAAGGAAATGAATGGTAAGGATTTTTCATGCTTCTTGATGTTGTCTTAATTTATTCCAATGCTCCTCTGTTCTTTAAGTCTCCCAGCTTCATACATAACAAATTGGCTAATTTTATTGTGAACATATGGTTAAAGAGTGAATTTGCATGAGGATGAATTAATTTATGCCTGCACCTGGTAAGAGCAGCTATAAAACCTTATGTATAACCCCAAAAGTTGACTAGACTAGTGGATATGGAAAGGAATATTCACATTTTTTTAGAAATCAAAATTCCTATCAATAAGAAAACAATCAAAATCTTAGATCAGAAACAAAATTTTGAGCTAATATTATAAGTTAAAAATAACTCTATCACATATTGCAACTCCTTCACTGAATAAAATGGCCAAATACTGCCAAGGAAACGTGCCAGATTCTGAAGTTTGACTCCATGAAAGACACATCTATATCACTTTAATTGATGTCCTCCATAAATAGAGAGTAGAGAATCATCTTTCTTACTCTATATTATTTTATAAGCCAATAGACCTGACCTTGGAGCAGGCATACTATGAAAGAACTTTAAGAGACAAAGATACACGCGAGAAGTAATCCTGTCAGCAAACTACCCATAGGAGATCTTTGGAGACATCATATCATTGAACCTCTGGACTCTGTGCTGACTTGCCTTTGAGGTTTGTCTTGAGATTAGAAAACCCAGTAAATATCCAGCTGCATTGCCATGCCTAATTGTGGATGAAAACAGTTCAATTTAGAGGAATTTTAGCTGAGTCAACAACTGTCCAAAAATTTGGTTAGAAAAAGTTAATTTGAGGTGGAGAAAGAGGCATAAAATGAATAGAAAATGTAGGAAAATTCTATTACCCTGGAGATAAGTACTCTCGAAAAAGTTTTATATCTGTCTGAAATGCAGAAAATGCTGAGGATATTTTGCCCATTCCTCTTAGAACCTTTGCAGTGTTTCTCTGCAAGTCAACATTTCAGATCCCTCTATGGAATTGCACTGTGGAGTTTTTCTATTTGGTATTACTCTCGCTAGAATTATTTAAAAGTTAGGAGAAGTTGTCCTATATAGAAAAGGGAAATATTCTAATTGAAAGCAACTTTCTAAACTTTTCCCAGTTTTTGAGGGGAGAGATGGCTTCATGGTAAGTGATTGAAAGTGATATTCAGAGATGTCCCTAATAAAATATGGTGATGACATTCACATAGTTCTTACAGTTTTTAAAATAAATATTATCTCCACCTAATAAAACCAAACTCCTGTTTTAAGGTAATAAATCTATCTTACCCCACAGAAAAATCACATTATCTAAAACCAGTTGTTTCTCACAGAGTATATATTTGTAAATTCCTTCCTGGACTAATAACTTGAAGCACTGAAGTATCTTTGGAATATTTTTTTATTTGATATATTATTTATCATTTACTAGGAAGAAATATGCATACATAAATCTTTGGGAATCATAGAAATCTAAAAAAACAGAATATTCACATTGTACATTTAACATAATACCTTACTGAAAATATGTTATTTTATTTTGTGTTTTGATATATAAAATGAAACTGGTGAGATGTATTTTTTAATAAAGTAATACTATAAAATATATTTATTTAAATCATTGAAGGCAAAAAAGCAATGAAGTTTAATAATTATCCAGCTCATCAAAACTGGAAATCTGTACTTTTTTGCCTTTCACAATTCCTCCTAAGTTTCAAAGCTGAAGAAAACATTACCTAAACTAGCTAGGAAAAATTAAATTGGTAAACATCAAGGGTTCTCTAAAATGGATTCTCTTGGCATAACAGATTAAAAACAAGAAATGACACATTTTTTGTGTTTGTACTGAAAACACTGTTAAGGTAAAGAAAAGATTATATATGAGACTATGTGGAAGAAAACATAGTGAACATGTAAAAGTTTTAGGCTTAGGTGGTGGATGCACAAATGCTCTACAAGGATATATGTGACATACACAAAGGGCTTAATTTAAACCAAAGGATATTCACATAGTGGTGTTCCTCAGCATGTCAGCTGGATCCTTACAGCTGCAATGGTACCATTGGGAAGAGAGCTCTGTATTGATAGTATTAATGTTTTTATTGTCATATTTCAAAAACGGGAAGGCAGAGCCTAAAGCTCTTACTGCTGTAGAAGTAAATATGTAATTATTATAGGGAGCAACAGTTCACTACATAAAGACTTTGCTGCATAAAAGAATTTCATTTTGAGGCAAAAAGGACAGAGATAGTCATCATTGAGGGATTTGGGCTTAACACACCACAGTTCATTAATTCAAAAAGAGTAGCCAGTTTTAATTTATATTACAGAATGCCTAAGAACCTTCTGAAGATTTTTCCTAACAATTGTCAGGGATTTCTGGAAAGGCTTCCCAAACTTTTTTTTTTCTCTCCTGAACTTTGAGAAAGGATTGAGACTTTCCAGTGCTCCACATGGAGCCCATAGCAGCGTATTAAACGTTGTTATCAAATAAGCAAGACATTTCTGATGTTTGATTCCCTTGATCACATATCAGGACTTCTTTGCAGATCTTCAATGTCATAGCCTCTTTGTTCTTAAGAACAAATGCTATAACTTTCTTTGTTTTCACCTATATATTTGACCTCTTCTCAGATACTTAGTTGACCTCTCAAATATGTTATCAGTGTAGCTTTAAAGTAACCTCTTTAAAGTTGGATAACTTTCAACTACAAGGTCTATTTATTATGTAGAGATGATTTTCATCGCAATCTGTTACTTATTAAACTAAAATAACTCCAGATATAAAAGTTCATTCTTCTCTCATCTAAACTAAAAAGATTTGAATAGGGAAGTGCAAAGACACTGACAGATCCTTATCAGTTTATGGTGTTGGCCTTTATATTCGTGTCCTTAGAATAAATTATTTAAAAAAATTAAAACATGAATACGCTAAGCAATTAAGGAGTAAACTAAAACCTTGAAACAAATATAACACCATAAAACATTAGGCAAGTTATAAAGTAAATCTCAAAATAATTCTGTTTTCAATTGGAAACACAAAAACATTTATATAATATGAAACTAGTTTAAATTTATTATGATGTAGCAAAATTGATTATCAGAATAGAAACTATAAAAAGTCAACTTAGAGAATTTGAAGATGTTTTGGAATTGTTTTTCCCAGAAATCAAAAAGTACAGAGAGTGAATATAAATCTGAGATGTCAAAAAACTGAGTTGTCATTAAAGAATGAGATAGAATTATAGTTACAGGTGCTAACACTGACATACACAATTTTAAAGTATAAGAAACTAGAGCCAAGAGGATCAGCCAAACAAATAAGTAAAAGCAAAACTGTAAAAGAAAATAATTCTAATATAATAAATGATAAATAATTTTGCACCCATGTATTTCAGATTTAAAAATTCTGAATTTTCAGAATTACAAATTCAACTAGCCACATACTGATAATAAGTTAAATGTTCTTATACCAAGAAAAATAATGTAAATAGCCTGGTAGTAAATATAGCAAATTATCAAACTCTTTCTCTCCACCTTTCCAGTTCCTCCAAATAATCTGTGCTGTAGACTTGTACAGAATACTAAATATTTTAGGATAATGAAACAGTTTCAGTATTTATAATTATGAAATAATTTTGTAACTCAAAGACACTATAGGTAAATGTTCATGTCATGTAAATTTTCTTTTTTAAAATAATAATTTGGTTTTATAGCACACTTATCAAATACTTGACAAAATGTTAGTTATTTATCATAAAGGCAAAGGGATTAAAATTTGTCCACAAAACAAATGGAATATGGCTAGCATCTAAAAGAAATTTCTTTGAACATTGGCTTGATTGCAATATTATCTGCTTTTCAAAAGGGTAACAGTATATTTTTCTAACAATTCTTTCCTTTTTGTGGTTTTACCACCCATTGTTACACCATCTATATACATTTCAAAAATACATTTTTCTATTTTTTTCACTTGAAAAGTGAGAGCATGAAAGACATTGTGTTATGCTTATAATACCCATATATATTGTCTTGTTTAACTGTGGTTTTTGTACAAAAATTGAGTACTATGCCACAATTTACACATTTACCATTCTGTGGACATTTGAGTTTCTTTTCTTTAGACATTGTGAATAGTGTATACTGTATCACATCTTCTGGTGTGCACAAACAAACATTTCTGTAGGGGAGGTAGCAGGTGGAGTTGTTTAAACACAAGATATGATATTCTCCTCCCCTGGTATCTGAGGGGGCTAAGTTCCCCAAAGCAGTAGATGCTCAGGTCCATTACATCAAATGATGCAGTATTAACATGTAACATATCCACATCCTCTTATATAATTTAAAGGCTCTCTAGGTAACATAATAACAAATATAATGTAAATCTTAGGTAAAAGTTATATTGTTTAGGGAATAAGGACAAGAAAAAGACTGAAAATATTTAGCAGAGATACGAGTTATTTTTTCAGATATTTTCTGTCCCTTGTTAGTTGAATGTACACACCCAGAAACCAGAGATCTAGAAGGTATTCTCAATTTCAGTAGGTGATGTAATTGAGGAATGTATTATATTTTGGGTAATTATTTGTGGTTTTCACTTTATGAAGAACTTCATCACCTCTTTCATTAACTTCTTCATGAGATTAAGTACTTTTCACTTATGGAATTCTGGCTTTTAACACATTCTACTCTATGTAAAGTGCTTTGTCAATTCCATGTGTAATAAATACCTTCTCCCAGGCCTATGGCTTTTCAGTTCTCCTTGTTGACGGAGTGCTTGATGACAAAATGTTATCCATCTTAATGCTATCAAATTTATCAATCTGCTACTGTGAACATCTGTATAAACACTATGTCTATAATTCATCCTTTATAAAATTTTATATATTGTATTAAACATGGCCCAAATTTTATTCTCATTGTGGTTTTGATTCACATTTTCTTGTTGATTAAGGATTGTGCATGCTTTTCATATATTTACTGCACACATGTACACACACACACACACACACACATACACAGACCTCTGCCATATCAGTGAACAAATCTGCTGGAAAAGAGAGAGAATATCTATTAATCATTAAGCAATCTTTTTTAATTGATTAAATTTATTGGTACATTTTAGATAACTATAATGATCACATTCATCATAGGGACTGTACATGATATATCTTGATTCTTTTTTAAAAATCTCATTCTCTTACCCTCCCTTCAACCCCTCTTCCCTTCTTTATTTACTAAAGCTTTGTTTCCATTTTTTCCTTCTTTTCTCATTGTCTTTTTTACAGTGGATCTTATATATATCCAGTAAGATTTTGGGAGACAATCATTTGTTTCTGCCACAAAGAATTAATATATTTCAGAGTTTGAAGAATAAAAGTTAAATAAATAGTTTCAATACTATTTAAAATTGCAAATGATAGCCAATAAATGACCACAATATTTAGTTCATTGTAGAATATGAATGCCTTTTCAAAAATTATGGAAGTAAGTCATGAGAAAATTTAAATATTTTCTAAAGGATGAGTTTCATAAGTTATGTCTTACCTTATTAAAAGGTAGAAATGCATAATTGTAGTGTCTAAAGTTTTTGATTTTTCAAATGTTTCAGACAATGGAAAAATTGCTTGACTAATTTGTGTTACTAACTTGAAAATAGTTCTATGCTTTTGAAAGGTAAATTCTAAGATGTAGTAATTTAGTTATGAAATGATTAAAATTATACAATTTAGGCAGTGAAAATATATAGAATTATAATTAACTCATTAATAATTTTAATTGCCCTTTATAAGATGAGTAGTGTATTCAGATAATGTAGGCTTTATTTTAGAAAAATACATAGCTGTTGAACAATTGTTATTATAGTAGTCCATGATTTTCCTACCACCCATTGCCCATAATTTCTGCCTTGTGAGTTCTGCTACTCCAAAGATGTAGCTCTGGAGTTTATTAATTTCTGGTGTGGAATCATATTCTAATTATATGTTTATGGTCTTTACACTTTTTTTACACTTTTTTCATCTTGCTGTAATAGCCTTTATAACTTTTTATAAAGATGACTATATTATCTGATTGCTTCAATTTTTTATTGGAGTTGTAAGACATTAATACAATGTTTGGTGCTCAAAGAAACAAAAAAACCACAAAATTATAGTTCTTGAAGTCAGAAGTTCAAAATGGATTTCACTGGGCTGAAATCAATATACCAGGAGAGATCCATTCTTTTTCGTAGGCTACAGGGAAGAATGGTTTTCTGCTGTGAGAGGCTGCCTGTGTTTCTTGGCTCTTTAAAGGGAGCCACCATGGTCAGAGGAGTTTTCTTCACATCCCATGGCTCCAATCTGGCTATTTTTCCCTCTCTTCTCCTCTTGCTTCACATTTAGAACCTGTGATGGCACTAAGTCCACCGAAATAGTCTGGATTAACCTCCTGAGTCAGCTGATTGCAGTATCAACCCCATCTGCTGTATTAAGTACCCCTTTTCACAGAGTGTGACACATTCACAGGTACTGGGCATTCATGTGGGGATATCTTTCTAGATTCATGACTTTGCTTACTACAATGAGCTATGTCCATGAACAGCATCAAATCAGGGAGATGAAAACAAAGTGAAACTAAACAATATAACAAGAACAAAAACCTACAAATCAACCAGTATCTCTATGCTAAGTTCTTATTCCAAAGACCTCATAGTTTAATTTTATGATGTTTATCAAAAATTTTCATTAACATTTTGGTGGGAAATTTCTTGTATCTTTTGATTCAGTTTTATTTGACATGTCTGTTCTTTTTGTTTCTGAAATATATTTTCACAAATCCCATGATAATAATTACTAAATTTAATGGGGCTAATTTATTCTTCAGCTATCCACAGAAGTATTGTACAAGGTAATGAGCTAGTTAAGCTTAAATATGTCCTCTACACTCTGCGCATGTGTTTTTCAGTGTGTCTTGGGCTAGTTGACGATATGCATGGCATACACTAAAGGCACTTTGTATAGTATGTGATTTTTCATTATCTTTAAAAATGGACTGACAATCTTGTTGTGTGTGATGCAGATTGAGAATAGCCTAGATTTGTAGGATTTACTCCTGAAGAGGGTCATACACATCATTTTAGAGAACTCTGACATATGTATATTCTCACCTCGAACTCTCAACATATAATAATTTATTCTTGGGATTTTCTTCCTAAAAGAAAAACTTGCATTGCACTCTACATCCCTTCTTCATACATTTCTTTCATGGACTACTTATTCTTTAGTGAATATGTTTGTTTGGTTCCAAACAGGAGAAATAAAATGAAATAGATTCAGTTTCTGACATCTTTAATTGAAGATTAATATTTTCATTTGTAGTCTTCCATGTATGATGTATATACTATCCTGGGGAGTTGTTATATTTATATAACATATCTTCATTCTTTTTTTTCATCCTTTTTTCTCCCTCTGTCTCACCTATCCACTGTTTATGTGTTTCCTTCCCTTTTGACAAGAACCTATCTCCTTATTTCCTATTATTTATCTTTTATTTTGGTTTTTATTTATATTTTTGGTTTCTCATATAAGAGAAATCACTTGATATCTAAGCTTGTGACCTTATGGTCCTAAGGTGCATTCATTTTCTTATAAATGACTCAATTTTATTGTTCTTTATGGCAGAGTAATGTTCCACTGTTTATAAATACAACATTTTCTTTATCCATTCATTTGTTGATGGACATATAGGCCACTTATAATATTTAGCTATTTTGAATTGTGTTGCTATGAACATGGGTATACATACATCACTGTATCATGAACTCTTTAACTCTTTCACAAAGATACTTAGAATAGAAATAGCTGGATTGAAAGGCATTTCTGACAAATGTACAGGAAACATCATATTAAATGGGGTAAAGCTCAAAGCTTTTCTTCTAATATCAGGAACAAGACAAAGATGTCAACAATCACCATTCCTGTTCAATATACCACAGGAAGTCCCTGACTTATGAACAATGTAGTTGCAAACTTTCATAGATGTGCTTTAGACTCACTGTATTAATTCATGAACAAATCTGACTTATGAACAATTCTGAAATAGAACTTGTTCATAAGTTGAGGACTTACTGTTCTCAAAATATTAGCAAGTGCAATCAGGCAAGACAGAAAAATAAAAAGAATATGCATAGGAAAGGAAGGAGTCAAATTACCATTATTTGTGGATGACATGATTCTCTACATACAAGACCCCAAAATTCCACCAAATGACTCCTGGAATTTAGAACCAAATTCAGCAATAGTAGGATAGAAAATTACACACAAAAGGAATCAATAGTGTTCTTGTACACCAATAATAAACTCACTGAGAAGGAAATTAGGAAGATTAACATTTTGCTGATTTTGAAATTTTGTGTGATCATGGTAACTGACAGAGAATCTAAGGTAAGACTTTAGGTCTTTTTGTGATCCATATCATAATACATTTGGAATGCAGTTTGGTATAATTATTTAACTATTTCATTCTGGTCTATAAGAAAAGAGCATGTAACCTCATAGGATATTTCAGGAATGCAGACATTAAAAAATATAAGGTCATTATTTCAATTTAAAAATAGTATAAATTTTAAAATTTTTGTTACATAAAAAGTTTAAAGGAAAATAAATGATTTTAATGGAAATGAAAACAAGTGTTATAAAATTAACAATAATTAATATAAACTAATTCTAAATCTTTTAACAGGAATAGAATTATACATTCTATAAATGCAAATTTTTAATTCCTACTCAATACAATACCAGACAATTTTCCATTAAATGAAAATAAACATGGAGTATCTGCTACCACTGCTATCATTCCTCTTAATTTGTTTTGACAACTGAGCAATTTAGTTATAAATATCTGGTTGGAAGAAGTAACTTATTATTTTCAAATGATTGTTTATTAAATTCATCTAAAACAGGTGAACAATGGACTAATTATCTAGTGCTTGAGTAAATAACTGTGTAATCATTTTTGCATTTAAATCAGATTTAATAATTTAATATTAGTCCTTTATTTTTATTTTTAATATCAAAATTATTTATTTTAGAATAGTAAAATTATTATTATTAATTAAATATTTACTATTAGGAATTCTGCTAAACCGTAACCCTAAAATTGTTAAGTACATGATACTATTATTCATACACCACACATAGTGTTTTAAAGAGTTTAAGGAAATTGCACTCTTTACATAGATAGTTTTCTGGCCAGATTTCAGTATTACAAATATAAAATTCCTTGTAAATAATTCCGTTAATTTCTTCAAGTGTAAAAGGCTAAAAAATTATTTATGTCACATATGAAATTTATAGAGCAAATGTGGTTAAATGTTAGTGGTCACTGAGAAGAAATTTCTAATTATATTTAATTAAAATATGCATCATTTATATTTTTTGAACTTACCTGAGTTCTGTTCTTTGGCACAGATAAATGAGATACTCATTTCAGTGTGGAATATTGAAGGAAGAGTGGAAAATATCATCTTATAAAAGTAAAAACTGACCTCATCCAGTTCATACTGAAATTTGAAATTATCATGAGTTTAAACTTAGAAACCCACAGGCAAAATACTTTCTCAAGTTCTTTAACACTATGTTGTACAGGGGCTGTCAACCTTGCTCTGCTTGAGTTGAATCTGTAACGTTGTTATGTCCACTACTCTCAGGGCAGTGTTTCAGTTTTCCTGTCTCTGATCACTGACTGGAAAAGCAGTTCAATTTCTATCTGGGACAGAATATGGAAGTACCAGGCAAGGCCTCGAGAAGAAACCTGAAGAGCATGGCCACAAAATGAAAATTAAAAGTAAAATGAAAATTTAAAGTAAAAGTAAAATTTCCATTTTTACTTTCGATGCTAGCTCCAACCTTTCTTTTCCCCAGAAATATCTTAGGCCTAAGTTGTTTTAATAAAAATGATATAAGGATATCAAGTATGACCCTAATCTTTTGCATAAATCAAAGTGACATTATGGACTAAAATATTTAATATAGGCCTGATCAAAGGATAAGTTGAATGATGGCTCATGACCTTTCATTAAAAGAGGTGATCTTTGCATTGAATCTTTTCAAATATTAGAGTGAAGAGATAACTATTTGAGAGGTGTCAGTACCACAACAACTGTATTATACTTTGAATCTAGTTGTATTTATTCAAAGAAAAGCCCTTTAGTATTTGCTTATGTGATAAATGACAGTCTAATAAAATTCTGTTGACAGAATTTCAATTAATAGAACTTTTAAAAAATCTTGCTGTGTTCACATATTCCATATTCATATGAGAATTTTCTTTTCTTTTTATTTTAATCACTTTCTTGGTGAGACACAATATCTGACTCCCACAATTTAAAAGAAGAGAGGTTTGTTTTGGTTCATGTTTTCAGTCCAAAATTGGCAGGCTATAAGGCAGGAATGGTGCTGTGGAACCGTCTTCTGGAGGACAGCTGCTCATTTCATGGCAGAAAGCTGGGAAGCAGAGAGAGAAGGGAGAAGGCAGAAAGGGAGAGATAACTTTCCAGGTCATGTCCACGTGTTGATCAAGCCCTCCCCCCCTTACAACAGCACCCACAGCCACTGAATTAACCAGTGCATGAAGCCACCGATTAGCATGGTTTCCACAGGATCCAAACATACTCATAAATCCCCACCTCTGAGCGCATGAACATTGTGGAAGGCATTCCAGCCCCTAACCATAATGCCAAGTTATTTCCTTTTCTGATAGCTTTTTGTACTTAAACTTTTTCTGGTTTCATCAATCTGTTAACAGATTCCTGTCTCCTTTCCAGATTAGGTCATGTGGATATCATCTGCTTTGAACATCTGCCTCAAAACCTTCCCAAATTTTCCATTCCTATTTCCATTCTATCTTATTATCTTTGCAGTTAAGAAAGTTATTCATTTCACATCATATTTGTTTTTATTAGTACATGTTGGCCATATATAATAATCACTTTCCTCATGGAGAATTTTTACCTATACATATCTTAATTCTTTTTTTCCCCATTCCTCTCCCCTCCCTTCAACTCTTCAACTCTTCTTCACCTCCCCGTTTACAAAATCTTTGTTTCCACTTTTTCCTTTCATTTTATTTTTTTAAATCCCTCTTCCTTTCCCTGCCCTCTCCTCATCCTTTGTTCCCCTTCCCATTTGAACATGTTCTTCCTTCTTCCCAATATCGATCCTCCATTTTGCTCCTCACTTACCATTTGTGTTTCTCATACAAGAAATATTTTTAATAGAGTCAATTTGAATAAATGTAAAAAATTCACAGATTGGCCCAGGGGTGTAGCTCAGTGGTGCTGCACCTGCTTGGCAAGCGCACAGTCCTGAGTTCGCTTCCTGATAGCAAAGACAAAAAGCAAAACTTCACAGATTGTACTAGAATATTATCATGACATGTTAGGAATTTAAGCTATGTTCTTTGACCATTTTATGTCTTAATAAAAAGCCACATTACAAAATTCCAAACAAAATTTCTGGGTGCAAATTTGGATTAGGCAGAAAATAATGACACTTGCCTGGGTATCACTGCACCTTATTATGTTTCTTGTCTTTGAAAGCATTATCATTAAATAATACATTCTATCTCCCATTACATTATTATTATTTGTGTATAATTTCCACTGCTTGTTTCTGCAAGCCTGAAAAATACATTGTATATAGTAATATGTAGATATCATATTGCTTTTCTTCTTAACTTGAAAGTTCTTGTTGTATTAAATTACTTATTCTTCATATTTACAAGCTACCCATGTCTAGTAAGTTTCAGTATTTAAAAAAAAATTTCTAACAGAGAACATTGCAAATGGTTATTATGAACAAATTTAAAGCATTAAAACAGACCATTTAAGGACAAGGGTACTAAGAATACTATATGCATTGGAAAAAGGACAGTCTTGTCAAAAAGACTGGAAAAATTGTATGTCCATATGTAGAAAAAATGTAGACCTCTATCTTTCATGAATTATAAAAATAAACTCAAAATAGATTAAAGGCTTAAATGTATGACCGGAAGCTGGGAAACTAGTATAAGAAAATATTGGGCAAAATACTTCAGGAAACTTTAATGGACAAGTATTCTCTTGGACAATATTCACAAAGCTCTGGAAAAAAATTTATAAGATTATATCAAATTAAATATTTTGCTGAGCAAAGGAAAAAAATCATCAGAGTCCAAACACAGTCTACAAAATGGAATACAATATTTACAAAATATACATCTGAAAATTGATTAATATATAAATATATAAGAAATGTAAAAACTCAGTAGCAACAAAACTATAATAATAATAGAAAAAATAACCTGATTAAAAACACAGTAGTTTTAAATAGTCATTTCACAAAAGGAGATACACATATGTTTAATAGGTAGATGAAGCTATGATCAATATGAATAATAATCAGAGAAATGCAAATTGAAACCACAAAGAAATATTATCAATCCAGAATGGATATTATCAAGATGACAAACAACAACTGCTGGCAAAGATGTGAAGAAAAGGAAACCCTTACTCTTTGTTAATAGGAATGTAAATTAATACAGTTACGAGGGAAAGCAGGATGAAGGGCACTAAAAAATTAAATATAGGATTGCTATATAATCCATCAGCCCCATTACTTGATTCTATCCCAAGGAAATAAAGTTGATATATCAGAGAGAAATCTGTACTCCTATATTTATTGTAGCATGGTGCACAATAACCAAGAAATGGAAACAAATTAAGTTCCAATTCAAGGAAGAATGGATAAGGAAATACAGTACAGCTACATAATGGAATATTATCTAGCTATAAGATGTAAAATACTGTCATTTACAACAACTTGGGTAGAATTGGATATAATTATATTAATTGAAATAAATCATACACATAAAAATACTGTATGACCTCACGCTTTTGTAAAGTAGAAAAAGCATTCCTCTTATAGAAGTTGAGTAGAATGGTGGTTGCCAGAGTCTGGAACAAAAATGAATGGAGAGATGGGGAAGATCAGTGGGTGATTTAGTAGGGAAGTTTATAGGATCAGAGACAGGAGAGTCCATTCTGGCCATCTGAGCACTGGAGAACTGGAGGATTAAGTAGCTGCTCAGTCCAAGAAGCCAGAAGAGGCATGAAGGGTGCAGCACAGTGCAACACTGAAGGCCTAGAAATTCCCCTGAGAGTTGCTGGAATCAGCCCATCCTGAAAGGCTGAAGAAACTGAAGTCTGATGCCCACAGGAAATGGTAGTGGCAAAAGACACATCCACTGAGCAGAATGCAGCTGTTCAATTGCAGGCCAATTTCTTTCTTCTTACTCACTTACTATATCTTGGGTACAAGCCTGTTGGAGGGTGCTAACTACAATCAGGGCAGCTCTTTCTCCTTCATGGACTACCTGTTTCTGATTTATGGAAACAATCCACAGACCACTCAGAAATGTGCTTCATTACACTTCCTCTTTAAGCTGCACCCGGCAAAGCTTGGTTTGATAAAATCAAAAGGAAAACAAGGAAACTTGACCCTAATGTGTGAAAGCCCCCAGTGACCCTTCCCTAATAACGAGCCAAATCAAGCAATCAGCCAATCAAGTAGGGGCGCCCTCAGCCCAGAGACAGGACAGACCCCCTCACACACTATTATAAAATCAATACCCTGAGCCCCCTTCAACGGTGGCTCCGTTTTGGGCACCCTGCCTGTCTCTCTGAGAGAAGGCAGCTGTACTCTTGCACCCTTGCTGAATAAAGTACAAACTTTGCTCCGATGTTTTCGATCTCTATCTGATCTCTCTCTGATTCTTCTACAGCCTTCTGCGTCATGGGGAAAGTCAGGCCCAGGACTGCCGGGACTCTCCAGCCGTCTCTGCCCGTGACAGGTATTTCACAACAGTTTGATAGGAGTATGACATTTTGGTGTATTATGTCAGCACAAGGTAACTATCAACATTATGCACTGCATATTTTTAAAAGTAGAAGAAAGAATTTTAAATGTTTTCACTATAAAGAAATGAAATTTTAGAAAATAGATATGTTTAACCTGATTTATTCATTATATAATATAAATATATTGAAATATATGGTGCCCTATTTGTGTTAATTTTTATGTTTTTGTGTATGTGTTTCTTAAATGCCTAATAGCCATAAGATGAACAAAAAAGATGTACTTAAATACATATAATTGTAATGAAATTAGAATCACATTTAATGGTATGGACAATATCAATGTTTAAATCTCAGAAAAATAATGTTTTGTTATGTTAGGACCTAATTAAGTTGAATGTGTTGTAGGGAAAAAACTCTATTTAAAACAATATTCACATGTCTGACATATTAAGGTCTGAATTCAAGTCCTTCTTCATATAATTTTGTAAAGCATTCACCAGAATGAAGTGACTCTGATTCGTGAACATTTTAATTTTCTACTGTCAGGTTTTCTTCAATAATGATGCTCTTTTCCTCACCCTTACAATTGCTGGGTTCCTATTCTTCCACTTCTGGTGAAAAGACGCCCACACGGTGCTACCTTTCTATGGGTGAATGTACCTGATGAAGAAAATGCATGGCTTTCTGATATCTTCAGTTGTTGCATTTATAAACACCATCATAGAAGTTGCAATTGGGTTTTCAGCATCCTCTGAACACATCTGATGTGAACAGTGGACAGCATATAGTCTTCTGCCCACTGCTGTAATAGATCAGAACCCCTGAAACTTGCTGCTCCATGTTTTCCCAGCTCTGTGACCAAGAAGTTTTCAGTGTCATAAAAAAAAACCCATTCAGAAAAATGTGGCTTGCTTGTTTTTATTTTTACTGTTTCTAAGAGAAAAACTTCAGTAACATCAAAAACTAAGATATTATGTCATGATCTAGAAGATAAAAGTTAAAGTAGTCTTATTTACTCAAAATAGTATGTCTTTATTGAAATATTTTAGAGGAAAGAAAGAGTAGTATAAACATAATTTTGCATGATTATACTGTTCTAGTAGCAAATTTATCAGAAACAACTTTTGTTAAAAAATGTTTCATATTTTCACACTCATCACCAAAGTGTATTAATCAGAAAGAATTTTTAAATGTCTTTGTGCACACATTCCAGCAAACTCAATTACTCAACACACTTACACCCCACCCATCCACTGACATACACAGATACATACATATGTACATTCTAAATTGAGTCAAGAACAGAAAATATAATCATAATGCATGCAGTCTAAGACATTGGTGGGAGAAGTAAGAAAGTTAAACATTGTTGCATGCACAGAAAAAATTAAACTTTTTCTTTCTCCTTTTTTCTACAGTTGGTTCTATTACTGATTAATAATTTCTTATATGTCTAGAATAATCAGAAAAATTTTGTCCTACCTTTTAGAAGCCTCTATTTCTAATGAAAGGTAATTTCTGGGTCATACAAACCTCGAACTATTTCCTGAGGAGACCATTCAGAAATTAAAGCCAAATAACTGTAGTCATTAGTAGTCTCTTACCAATATATTCCTCTCAGAAATATATTGTGAAGGTATGTTACTTTTGCTGTGTATCATATTAGTATAAATTTAGCAACTTAAAACAGCGAGCATTTATCATCTCAGAATTTCCATGAATAATGGGTCTGAGCACAGCTCATGTGTGTTCTCTGTTGACAATTTGAGAAGGATGTAGTCTAGCTGTTTATTGGACTGCTTTCTCATCTTGAAGTATGACAAGGGAAGAATCCATCTCCAAGCTTTTCCATGTTACTGTTGTATGACTAAGGACTCTCAGTTATTTTCCTGACTTGCTACTAGAGGCTACTCTGGTTCCTAGAGGCTTACAGATTTTTTTTTTCTTCATGACAGCTTTATTAACATGGTGCAGTACAAACTTCACCAAAGCAGAAGGGAAGATCCTTTCCTTCAGGCTTTTTGAATGGGTGATTAATATAATATAATATAAATCAAACAAGTGATATTTAGCTTACTTATATTATATAACCTAATCATGGGATGATAGTGTATCATTTTTTCACGTTCAACTTGTTAGAATGTATCCAAAAGTCACAATGATACCTTAAGGGATTATGTGGCACATGAACATGAGGATAACTAAGAATCTCTCTGCGTCTATATGGTGAAGTTGGAATCATCAAATATCCTGACCATATTTCCATCAGAAGTATAACTAATATTTGCTGTATATCATCAATTTGAATCCTGTGTATGTGAAGAATACTACACTACAGAAAGATATCCAAGAGCAGGAAAAAACTTTTGCCAAAATCATTCATGAAAAGTAAAATTTCAAAATGAGGGCGAGATAATGTGATTGGAATTAGCTACTGTCAAGAACCTCACAATGAAGACAAATGTGAGAATTTAGTACGTTTTTCTACTCTCACAAATCTAGCGAAAAATTGGATCACTTTTAAGGACCAGGACAGGCTCATTATGGATGTACAGGATGCACAGAAAAGAGTTTGAATTGATATATTGTTTTTACTATATAGTCTATTTTTATGCATTTACATAATGATAACTGAGGTGCACAGTGACATCATGTCTTAATATCCTCCTATACACTTGCAATCCAAAAGTGATTCCCAATATAATGTATTGGAGAGAAGAACACACAGTACTTAATAAACAAATGGATTATAACTAGTGTGAAAACTACTACATAAATCTTTCTTGCATTGAGAAGATTTATAAAATTAGACTTGCCACAAAACTAATCATCAAGGAAGAAATTTCAAGACTTGTTTTGGAACACTGTCTCTCAATGAGATTTGCCACAAGGGAGAGGAAAACCACAACTAGCAAGGTTAAAAAAAATAAGTCTCCAGAATTTGGTATCCAAACATAAAGAAAAGCTCAGGCTTTGAAATAGAGACATCAGAAACTCAGGAAGGTATAGGATCACCTTAAAAACAAATTTTGATCTTGTAGTTAAGATGCAATTTGTACACTAGAAAGAGAAAAGAGGCTCCAATAAATTATTTTAACCCACATGTGGTAGAACAAAAAAGGGACTGAGTTAAGAAAGAGGTAAAAATTTTCAAACACAGATAAACTTTCATAGAGAAGTTAGATATATATCATGCAGAAGTGACAAGTAACAGAAATTTTCTATTACTATATAAAAAGTGTGAGCATGAGTACTAATGCTGCATTCAATAGAAGAAAGTTGTATCATAGTCTCTGATACTCAGATACACAGTTGTGCAGTGAAGCAATACAAGACACTCTGACCCTAGCTTTACAATAAACTGCAATTATATCCTTCACTAAGTGATTTACTGTAGTAAACCTTACCTTGGAAACAATGGTGAAGTGTTAAAATTCTTCAGAATAATGGAATTTGAGGGCTAAAGGAATTTAGAGTCAAAGACAATGGGTTCCAAAAGTAGAAGCAAATGAACCAAATACTGTGGTTTGTGCTAATTTTTAAAATGACAAAATTATTTTCATGTTGGATATTTTAGGAAATGAGAGACTTTGGATCTTGGAGAGTAGAATGGTAAAAGAATGAGTCATCTGGTTCTAGAAAGCAGGGAGTGGGAAGAGAAAATATCTGGGCAGAAACCATAATTGTCCAATCTGGGAAGTAAAAAAATATAAAAACAATGAGAAAAGAGAAATGAGAAAAGAAACAAGGAAATTTTTATAAATGTGGCAATCAGAGCCCATCATCACAAGTTCATATGAAAAAGGAAGACAAGCTACTTCAAAAGTCAATTTCCCCCCTAGATATAGAAACATATTGTTAAATTTTGGGGTGCTTTGATGATAAAAACCAAATTTTGAGTAATAGTTTGAGTTCCAAAGACAATTGAACACACAAGAGTAATTACATGTATTAATATTTTCTTCCCTTTCTCCAAATATTTCTACCTCCTCTTTCTCCCCTTCCTCCTCTTTCTCCCCTTCCATGCTGTATATTCCAATTTTTAAATCAATATTTAAGGAATGTGATTGGCAGACATGTTATACATCCTAGGGGAATATACACTAAATTCCCAAATGTATTTTTCTCAAGAATGATTATTTTACTTGTAAACTGAACTGACTCTGATTGATTCTTGGTTATTGACAACTATATTAATTTGATAATTTTTTTATACAAGTTTATTGAAATATAATTGGTACTGAAAAATTCTGTGTGTGATATACAATATGATATTTTGGTGTATACTTAAAAATTATCATTACAATCAAGCTAGTTAATATATCCATCATTTCATATTGTTTTCTTATGTGAATATGTAAGAATATTCTACACTCATAGAAAATTTCAAGTATATAATCCCTCATATACATGCTAATTTAAGCTCATAAGTAACTGAAAGCTTATACTTCTTGACTAACAACTCCCCCGTTCTCCAACTTATCAACCCCTAAAATCCTCATTCTACTGTTGGTATGAGTTTTTTACTTTTGACATAAAAGATCATTCTGTATATGGCTTATTTAATTGAGTATAATCATGTTGTTACAAATGGCAGGTATATCTTTATTATGGCCATTTCCATTCATACTTCAGGCAACAATTTGTTTCAGTATTGGCTATTTAAATAATCCTGTAATGAACATGGAAATGCATATATCTCTTTGATATAATGTTTTTATGTCCTTTCAATATACATATACATATACATATTCACACTATACACAGTGAGACTGTTGTATCATATGGAAGCTCTTTTTAATTTCTGAAGGAAGCTCTATCCTGTGCTAATTTACAGTCACACTGACAATGTATAAGGGTTAACTTGCCTCCACGTTTACACCAGTACTTGTTATATTTCAATTTTTTATAATAACCATTTCCAAAAGGTACGAGGTGGTATCTCCCTGCGGTATTGAATTGTATTTCCCTGATGATGAATGCCACCAGGAAACCAAGTGTTAAGATTTTTTAATCAGATTGTAAAGAATTTTGACTCCTTACTCCTTATAGAGATCAGATAATAACCCTTGTCAGACATATGGTTTTCATATACTTTCTCTAATGTAGTAGCTTCCCATTTCATTTTATTGTTTCATGTTCTGTGCAGAAACTTCTTAGTTTGATGAAGTCCTGTCTATTTTTGCTCTTCTTGCCTGTTCTGGTATCATATAAAAACCATTGCTAACCTAATGTCTTGGAGATGTTGCCCAGTGTTTTCTTCTTGGCAACTTACAGTTGCAAGTCTTATGTCTTAAGTATGCTTTTAGTGAATTTTTTCTCCTATTTGGTATAGGATAAAGCTGCAAACTCTCTTTCTTCATGAACATACTCAGTTTTTCCAACAGCATTTACTTAAAAGACCAACCTTTTTTCAGTGTGTTTTGGTTCCTTCATGGGAGATTAACCAATTTTATACGTGGATTTATCTTTGAACTTTCTTATCTGGCCCACTGGTTTGTGTCTGTTACAATAAGAGTATGCACTGTTTGATCACCGTGGCTTTGTAATATAATAGAAATCAGGAAGTACGATGACTCTAAGCTTATTCCTGTTAGTATCCAAATTACTTAAATACAGTGATACGTCCGTTTATGAATGCTTCTGTTTGCAAAATGTTCATTTCACAAACAAAAGCATTCAGTAAAATTTTGCTTATGTTTTCGTGACAAACACGACCACAGCCATATTCCCCACACAAACACAAAAACAGCCATCTTCACAAAAATTGTAAAACTAAGATCATAAACTGAGGTACCACTGCATTTGTGCATTCTTTCTTTGTTTCATAAAAAATTAGAATTGTTTTATACATTTCTGTGAAAATGACTTGGAATTGTAATACAAATTGAGTGGATCTACAGTTCATTTTGGGAATTATGATATTTTGACAATACTAATTTTGCTGGTGTACAGAAACAAACATAGGATGTCTCTCCCCTTTTGAGTCTTTTTAACTTTGTTCATCAACATTTTTTAACTTTTAGGATGTAAGTCTTTTATCTATTTGTTTATTCTTAAGTATTTTATTCATCTTTATGGTATTAAATATGAGATTGTTTTCTTAATTTCTGTTTTATTTTAGTAATGAGGTTTGAATCCAGAACATTGTAGATGCTAAACCTGTACTCTACCATTAAGCTCTACTTCCAGTTCTTAATTTAATTTTTGAAGAGGTCAATATTTGTGTATAGAAACAGTGCTGATTTTTGTATATTGATTTTTAAAATTCTGATAATTCATAGAATTTTTGAATTTTAAACATTTATTGTTGGAATCTTTAAGATTTTCTACATATAAAATTGTGTCACTTGTAAAGAGAATAAAATATTTCTTTCTTTCCTGTTTGAATGCTTTTGTTTCTTTTTCTTGCCTGATTGCTCTGTTTAGGACTTTAGTACTATAGTGAATATATGTGGTGAGAGTAGGCATCCTTATCATTTTCCTGATTTTGGAGGGAAGTTGATAACTTTTTCTTATTGACTATGGCATTAGCTGAGGATCTGTCATATGTAGTATTTTTTGTGTTGAGTTATATCCCTGCTATATTTCATTTGTTGAAAGCTTTCATCATGAAGTGATACTGAATTTTTTCAAATGCTTCTACTACATGTATTGATATAATTATATTGCTTTTACCCTGTAATTGTTTAGCATGGTGCATCATATTTATTGATTTGTATATGTTGAAATATTTTTGCATCTCAGGAATAAATTCAACTTCATCATATTTATATGAGTCTTTTAATGTGCCATTCAATTCAGTTTGCTAGCATTTGCTTGAAAACTTTTACATCTATGTCAGTCAAATATATTAGCTTGTGATTTTCTTTTCTTTTTGTGTCCATTTTTGAATTTGGTTCCAGTGCAGTGTGGCCACTTAAAATGAATTTGAAGTGTTCCTTCCTCTTCATAGATTAATTGGATACATTTGAAAAGATCTTTCTTGATAACCACAATGGAATGATTATACTAACATGGAGATTATTAATGGAATAGAAGCATTTTCCTGACAACTCCAAAAAGACCATCTTTGGCTTAATGATTCATTGAAGCCTATTGTTATTTTATAAAGGTACTATAAGATACTATGAAAAGTAGTATATCATATTATTAGAATGTATTTAAATATTTAAATATGAATAAGTAATAAGGAGAGTTTTACATTGTGTTCCCTATGGAAAAAAATTCCACAATTATAAAACTGAAATTTAAAAATAGGCTTTTGGCCCACTTGATAATATAAATATTGTTATGATTAAGGGGTTAATGCATTATCCTTTGATATTGGAGAGCTTAGATAAAGTTTCTTTATTAAATAATACCATTGATAAGCAGCCAATGGCCTGCCAGTGAAGATGGAGAACATCACATCAATGTAATATTATATGAGACTTTCCCTATTCTACTTATAGTTTTAAGTATGTAAATTACATTCTTTACTGCTCTGTAAGGAATCTTTAGATGAAAATACAGATTGAAGAAACAGACAACACCAAATCTGCCAACATTTTCAGTAGTCCCTAGTAGACCTTATAGTTGCATATTTACATGTATTTCAGAAGTTATAAGCTTCATGTTTAATTTTTAAATAAAACAAATGATTCTAGTTGATGCCAACAACAATAAAAATATTATGTTGAACTTTATATTTGTTGATATTTGTAGGATAAAACACTTGTAAAATATACAATAGATAATAAAAAATATATAGTGAATATTTAAATTAAAAATTACAATGAAAGACATATTACCATTAATTTTCTCAAAATGTGTTGGCTCATTTTGAATGCACTTATTTCATTGTTCTTGCCTCTCTATGAAGCAGTTGTAAAAATCATTTGTGAGTGTCTTTATGAGTTTTGATTTTAAAAAAAATACAGTGAATGCTTTTGCTGAGTGCCATCCATAGAAAAACTGATTTCTAAAACCACTATGATGTGGTCTCATCCACCTGGCAACATGTGACTGTTGGCTGCTCCCAAAGTCAAAATGACCATGGTTGGCAAATGTTTTGAATCAATTTAGGACATTTAGGCAACCAGGACAAAACAACCAAAGACCCTTACAATCGAGATTTGCAAAACTGCTTCAGAGAGTGGCAAGAATCATGGGATGAGTTTGAAACAAGAGAGAGTATTTTGAGATAATAATAATTATGTATATACACCAAATGGCACACCAAATTTCATAAAACAAACACTAATGAACATAAAAGATCAGGTAAACATCAATATATTTTATAGTGAGGAAACTCAATATACCATTGTCACAAATTGACAGATCAAGTAGACAAAAATTCAATAATGAAATATCAGAATTGAACTAAAAAAATAAACTTAATAAATATCTACAGAGTTTTCCACCCCAAGACAAGAGAATACACATTCTTCTCTTCAGCACAAGGAACTTTCTCCAAAATAGATTACAGAATCAAAATTTTACCATGCATATTATCAAATCATAGTGAAGTGATATGACTACAATGCCAAAAGAGACCACAGAAATTTTTCAAATGTATTGAAATTAAGCAATACTCTCTCGGATAATCAATGGGTCACAGAAGAAATTAAGGAAGAATGACAGTTCCTACAATTAAACAATAATGCCAATACAACATACCAGAACTTAGGGGCAACAATGAAAGGAGTACTAGGTGGGAAGTTTGTAGCTGTGAATGTGCACATCAGATAGACACAATAAGCCCAAATAAATAAGCTAATGATGCACAACAAGGTCCTAGAAAATAAAAACAATCCAAATCCAAATCCAGGGCAAGGGGAGAATTATAAAGATCAGAAGAGAAATCAATGAAATGGATACTTAAAAAAATACAAAGAATCAATTAATCAAACACCTGGTTCATCAAAAGAATAAACAAAATAGAAAAACCTGTAGCCAAACTTGCCCAAAAAAGGAAAGAAATATTCCAACTCTGTGCAGTTAGATATGAAAAAAATTTAAATCACAAAGGGCACTGCCAAACTTGAGACTATTGAGAAATATTTCATAAACTGGTGTGTCAATACATTGGAGAACTCAGAAGAAATGGAAATATTCCAAGATACCTATGACTTACTGAAACCAAACTAAGAAAATTTAAAAACTTTGAATAATCCAATAACAGGTGATGAAATTGAAGCTGTAATAAAAATCCTACCAGCTAAGGAAAGTTCAAGTCCTGATGATTCATTGGCAAATTCCACAAGAACTTCAAGGAAGATCCAATGCCAATACTCCCCCAAATCTTCAACAAAATTGCAAAGGATGAAGTACTCCCAAAGTCATTTATATAAGCTAGCATTACCCTAATTCCAAAATAAGACAAGGATCTGATCAACAAAGAGAACTACAGGCCAATGTCTTTAATGAACATTTTTGCAAAACCACTCAAGAACATAAAGTCAAACAGAATGAATCAAATCATCAGAAAGAGAATACACCATGACTAAATGTGCTTCATTCCAGAGATACAAGGAGGATGCAACAAATGCAAATCAATAAATGTAATACATCACATAAACAGGAGAAAGGTCAAAAGTCACATGATCATCTCAAAATTAATTCAGAAAAAGCTTTTGTTAATATCCAATATCCATTCATGAAAAAATGAAGAAAATAGTTATAGAAGAACCTTATCTTAATGTGATAAATGCCATTTATGACAAACCTACTGCAAACATCATATTAATTGGGGGAAAACTGAAAGCTTTCTTTCTAAAATCAGGACCAAGACATGGATGTCTGCTATCATCATATCTGTTGAACATAGTAAATGAAACATTAACCATCAGGCAAAAGAAAGAAGTAAAAGGGATATGTACAGGAAGGGAAGAAATCAAACTATGAGTATTTGCAGATGATGTGATCCTCTACATAAGACACAAAAAATTTCACCAAAAGATTCCTCGAATTAATAGCCAAATTCAGCATTGTAGCAGGATATAAACTCAACACAAAATATTACTATTGTTCTTGTACACCAGTAATGAACTCACTGAGAAATAAATTAGGAAAACAATACCTTTCACAATAGCACAAAGCACAATAAAACACCTGGAAATAAACATAACCAAGGAATTGAAAGACCTTTATAACCAAAACTGTGGTACTTTTTTTTTTTTGTATCGAGGATAGAACTCAGGACCTTGTGCTTGTGAGGCAGGTGGAGGCACTAAACTAAATCTGTGGCCCCTGCAGTACTTTTAAGAAGGAGATAAAAAAAGAGAACATCAAAAATGGAAAAATATCCCCTGCTCCTCCATAGGCATAGACAATATAGTCAAATGTCCATTCTTCCAAAACTGACATATAGATTTAATGCAATCAAAAATGCCAACAGTATTTCTCACAGGTCTAGAGAAAACAATCCTAATATTCATAAGAAACCAGTGAGGCTTAGAATAGCAAAAGCAATCCTGAGTAAAAAGAGCAGAACAGAAAGTGTCACAATCCTGGATTTGAAGATATATTCCAAAGGTACATGCTGAAAAGATCATGGTACCTGGACAAAAACAGACAGCTGGGTTAAGAGAACACAGTAGAGGCAGCAGAAACAACCTCAGACACATTCAACTATTTGATCTTTGAAAAAGCAGCAGAAAATGTTTACTAGAGAAAAGATAGCCTCCTAAGTAAATGGTGTTGGAAAAAATTGGCTATCCACATGCAGAAGATTGAATTTAGACCTAAAACCATCCTCTACACTAAAATAAAAATGGATCAAAAACATAAATATTAAAATAGAAACTCTTAATCTGCTGTTAGATAAAATAAGTAAAGCTCTTGAGGACATAGGCATACTCAAGGACACGCTGAAAAGAAACACAGTAGCAAAAGAAAATGTATAAAGCATAAACAAATGGGGATATATCAAAGTAAATAGCTTTCACACAGCAAAGAAAACATATATGAGAGTGAGATAATCTACAAAATGGGAAAAAAGTGTTTTCTCAGCTATGCCTTAGACAGAGGACTAAAGTCCAGAGTATATAAAGAACTCAGAAGGGCAGAGAAGGAGGTTTCTGGGCCACTGTACTTCTGCTCCCAGCACAGAGGAGGTGAGCTGCAAGGGCACCAGCAGCACACATTTCCCCATGCCCTATGTTGAAATGAGAAGACACATAAACAAATCTCAAAACCAGACTTCCAGAACACCTGCATCAACCCCAAAGGGAAATGAGATGGAACACTATAATGCTCAACCACCTGGACTCCTTGAATTGGAAACAAAAGAAATCTGGAAAAAATGAAATCAGAAATAATTTCTCAGATAACAGTAGAGATTGTGCCCATAGTGCAACACATGATGAATAAATGTAGAGAGGAGCTGAGGAACATGATGGAATCCCAACATAGGAAACAAATGGAATCCATAAAACAGATGCAAACAGATTTCCAGGAGGTTAAAAACATCACTGAAAGTCTACGTAGCAGAATGAGCCAATGTGAGCACAGAATTTCAGATATAGAAGATAAGATTCAATTAGTGACTAGGAAAAGAAAAATTGTTTTAAAATCATAAGGGACCATGAGAAATCAATTGACCAGCTGCTAGACAATGCAAAGAAGAATAACATAAGACTGCCCAGAGTCAACGAAGAAACAGGAGAGAATGCAGATGACATAAAAAAAACTGTAAACAGAAGTAATGGTAGAAAATTCCCCAAGCAGGGGAAAAAAACTTGACATATAGATAAGTGAGGCACAAAGGACTCCAATAAGCCTTCATAAAAAAACCAAAATGTACACATAGGCATATAATTGTTAAGATTCCAGAAACACAACAGAAAAATAAAATTCTAGAAGCAGTGAGAGAAAAGAAACAAATCACATACAAAGGGAATCCCATCAGAATCATAGTAGACTTCTCAATGCAAACCCTCAAGGAAAGAAGAGCTTGAAGTGACATATTTCAAGCCCTAAAGGAAAAAAGCCTCCAACCCAGATTGATATACCCTG
>NW_004624749.1:24785169-24797118 GCF_000247695.1 Heterocephalus glaber
AGTATGAACATAGATAGAAATTTGTTTAACAAAACAAACTATTAGAAGTCAGATCTGGCAGTATGTAGAAAGTGGTTCTGTTATAGAGATGCCAATGTTGGTTCAGCATTGGAAGATCCACCCCCAAAAGTCATCATTTTAATAGAGGAAAGGAAAAGGTCATATGATCCTGTCACTGGTTGGAGAAAAAATATTGGACTAAATTCCACAGCTGTTCAAGGTAAAAGCTATCAGGAGACTAGAAGTTGAACAAAACCTTTTCAACAGATTAAAGACATGTATTCCATACTTCCAGCAAGAACTCCTATGAATGGAGAAGATACAATGCTTTCTCCTTAAGGTGGGGAACAAGGGCAGATATGTTTACTCTTTATCTGTCCATTAAACTCAAAGGTTTATCTTAAGTAATATGTAGTTATTTTTCCAGATCTTACATTTTGTAAGACCATCCAGATTTCTATATCACAAGTTTACTTGGATTTCTAATAGTTCTTTCACTCTTGATATAATCCAAGCAGAGATCTTGAATTTCAAAACTTGATTTTTCTCTAGTGTTCCACATTTCAGCAAATTTCTCTATTATGCCCAGTTGTTTAAGAAAAAGTTATTTTTGCAGTGAGGTACAATTTATCAGCTGTAAACTAAATAATAAAAATTCTAGTGAGTTTTGCATAAGTATATATGTCTAAATCCACCATTAGACCAATATTAATAACAATCCTTGTCAATATAACCTCCCACTCCATAGATAATGAAACAAATCACTATAGATTAGTTATGCTTGTTCCAATATTTTTAATAAATTGTATTATATCCTATGTACTATTTTTTCACACTTTCTTTCACTCATGATTTTGAGATTTATCCATGTATTGCCTGCATAATATATATTTCATTCTTTCTTATAGCTGTGAGGCATTCTATTATAAAACAAGACCATACTTTGGTATTTAAATTCTACTGTTTGATTTTTTTCTAGTTTTAACTACCATTAAATTTCTTATCCAATCGCTTTTGGGATCCATATAATTTTACGTCCCCTAGGTATATGCCTGGAATTGAGGTGGCTGGGACATAGGATAGATACATGTGGAGCTTTCTCAGAAATTTTGTAGAGAGCTTGCTAAAGCAATTGCAATGTGAATTGTTCTTTAGGGAAAAGAATAAAATGGCTCTGCATGACTCAAAAGTCATGAGATCTGCCTCCTTGGTATTAAAGGGTGGGGTCACCAACTGGGTTTGAAAGCCTGACAGCTTCCTTATATTGTCATAGAGTCAGGATTTCTACTCAGAATATCTTTGGGAGTGGGACAATCACTCTCATGGGTCTGAATGGCAGAACATTGAACCAAACTATTATTCTCATGGAAAAATATAATTTGCTTTACTATATTTTGAACGTTTTGGGGACCTATTACCTCTTTCTTCTTATTATTTCTACCTTTTAGAATCAGAATTGTCTATGTATATCTCTGTCCCAACACTGTATTTTGAAAGTATACAATTTATTTGATTTCAATAGTTCACAGATGGAGAGGACTTTTGTGTTAGAATAAACATAGTACAATACCATAAATCTAACACATACCTGATTTAGATAATAATGAAATAAGAATTTGGTCTTTACATTTACAAGTAGATGTTTGAAAGAGTAAATACTTTGGGTGCTATTAGGACTGAGTGGATGCTATTTTCATGTGAGGACATGGATGAGGGGAGACTAAGGGGCATTGTATAAAAACTAAGCTTGTCACCCAAAATTTCACTTGCTGGAGCTATAACTTCTCAGTGACACTGTATTTGGAGGCAGGATCTTAAAACAGAGTCAAAGTTAAATGAGTTCAGGAAGACAGAGAACTAATTTGATAAGACTGGCCATATAAAAAGAAGCCAGGTCCATTCCTCCTCCTCCTCCCTTTTCCTCTGTATTCATCACCTTCTTCTCCTACTGCCCTGTGCAAGGACACAGGGAGAAGGCAGCCATCTGAAATCCAGGAAGTGAGACCTCCCCAGGAACTGTACTTTGTTGATCCTTGACTTTGGACTTTTCAAACTCTCAAACTGAGAAATCAAATTCATCATTTTAAAAATACCTGCTCTATGGTATTTTGTTGTGGCAACTGTATCAGCAGAGTACACATTTATAATTCACTCAAAATAATTTATTATGTGCACAATTGTTCCACCATTGGTCATAGGGAGCACTCTAAACTAGGCCTGGTATACATTTTTAACCCCGTGTGTGTGTGTGTGTGTGTGTGTGTGTGTGTGTGTATGTGTGTGTGTGTATGTGTGCATGCATGTCTGTCTGTCTCTGCATATGTATATTTAGAATTTCTTATTTCTGGCATTACACAAATGATTTGTTGTAATTCCTGCCAAATTCCTATAATCTTTTTTTTCCTGGTACCAGGGATCAAACTCAGGACCTTGCGCTTTCAAGGCAGGCATGCTGCCACTGAGCTAAATCCCTGGCCTGAATCTGTCATTTTTTCAAGAATCCAGACTATTTTTATTTCAAAATGTTATTAGAAATCAATATTTCAGTGCTAAATATGTTCATTTTCCCATGGTATTGTTAGTTTTAGCCCTTATGAACTGACAATGTAGGGGAATATATTTACAACCTATGTATAATTCTTTGATCATGAGTTCATAGTGATGTCACTGACTCTAAAACATGACCACATGTATCATCTGAGATGCTCCTCTTTCATTCTACAAAACTTCCCACTTCAAATATGAGATATTTCTTTTCCTTCATTCTCCATTAATTAATTAATTGTTCAATTCCAGGACACACACATGGTTATATAAGTCCTCAAAGCCACATTCCCTTGGGGAACAATGTTTTAAACAGAAATATAGTTCTTATATATCCTATTATATTTTATCTTTAGGCTCACAGACTATACTCATGTCAAAGTTACTTAGGTCAACTCTTCTGACCCTACCAATAAGATTGTTTCATCCATTTGTAATAGAGCCAAAGTCTTTTGTCATAACCTATGTTTCATCCTGAGACCCCTTCAGATCTCATGTGACTTTATTTTTCTAGTTGGATAGTTTAAGATTCCCTTTTAGCACTGTAAATTCTCTGATCTCTTGTATTCACCATTACAATATCAACAAAACAGTTCTACTTCCCTAAAAACTACCTTGTGCTCATCCCAAAGCAGAGCGAAGCAGTAACTTGTATGCCATCTGCATCTTTTTGCCATGTCTAAACTGTCATTTTAGCAGGGGTTGGCTGCTAATACCTTCATCTAAAGGTATGCTGTGAGGCTGTCAGTATCATTTCAAAAATATAAATAACTAGTCAAAGACAAAATCAAAGAAACAAACTCAGAAGAAAGCAAAATGCACTGCAAGGAAAAACAAAAACAAACAATGAATCAATATCCAAAAAGTTTGTAGATGTATTCTTGATAAAACTTTAGCAAATCAAATCTGATATGTATAAAAATAATTATTCACTGTGGGCAAATAAGACTTATCGTTAGGTACACAAGGGAAAAAAATGGCAATTTCAAAGATCTTTACATGATCATGCTAACATGGAAATCTGTCAAGAGGTTCTAAAGTTTACTTTAATTATTTTAATTGTATTGAGCAAATTTTCTATTTTTTAACCATTTGGATATAGTTTTATGAGAAGGCAAATAGTCAAGAGAAAAGAGATAATAGTTACATTTTCTATTAATGATAAAAACGTGTGTCAAGAATAAATAAAAACCTAAAAATGAGTAGGAATATGACAATTCAAGCCAGGGGTGTGGGTGAATGCCTGTAATCCCAGCACTTGGGAGGCTGAGGCAAGAGGTTCACTGAGAGTTCAAGGCCAGTGGAGGCTACTTAGTGAATACAAGCATTTTTTAGGATTGCTGGAAATAATGTAACTTAGGAAAGCAATTTTACAAAGACTTCAGAGAGGCTAGACATCATTATTATTATCTAAGGAAGTAGATGAGAAAGTAATGTTTTAGTAGATTATAAAAGGTCTAGAATATTAGAGTTATTTTATATATATGATAATAATGAAACTTTTAGCAAGAAAGAGGCATAATTATTTTGTGATTTAATGATAAGGCAATTTTCTGTAGCCAAATATTATTAGAACAAAGAGGCTAGAAAAAAGTTACAAGTTTATTGTAGAAATTCGAGTGGTAAGAAATAAATACTAATGAGGATTGCAAGACTAAAAATAACAAGACAACAAGAGGCACTACACTTCAAGAATTTATCTATTTTCCTAAATTATCCTAATTTAGTCTTTTATGTTCAGTTAAATAATATGGTACTCACTAACATACCATACATTGTCTAGATAATTGTTATATCTTTAAATATTTTTCTTTAAATAAAATATATGAAATGTCTCCTATATTGCAAGAGCCCTTTGGCATGAAGAAGGATAAACTTGTGTCATTTATAGGAAAATGGATGCACCTTGAGACCATAATGTTAAGTGAAATAAATCAGATGTACAGCTTTAAATATCTCATGGGTTCTCTTCTGTGAGAAACCCAAAATATAGTCAAAGAGCAAAATAAAAGCTAGATAATAGGAAGATAGATCTTTTTTTTTTCTTTTTTGGTACCGGGGATCAAACTCAGGTCCTTGCACTTGCACAGCAGATGGCAAAACCACTGAGCTAAATCCCTGGCCCGGAAAGATAGATCTTTTGCAAGTGGAAAGGGAAATCAAGAGATGGTGTGAGGGAGAGGGCAGCAGAAGGTGATGAATAAAGGAATAAGATGTGTTATGCACATGTACCATGTCCCCATGACGATGCTACATTATGGATGACGAACGTACTATTAAAAATTGAAAAAAAGAAGAGCTCTAGTAATAATTACTTGGGGCTATACCATTTGTTGCTTTGACTGATCTAATTTCTTGAACTGAGTTCTTAAGTGTCCACATTAAACAAAAAATTGTTGAAGGAAAATAAATTAATAAGTGAATCATCAATTTTCTACCATAGAAAACTAATAGATGACAACAAAATCTTAAATACAATTCAAGGGTTAATGATGCATATTGTAAATTAAATGAAGTATTTTGTTTTTTAAAATCTTAAGTTTTTTTTTCAGAAAAATAAGCATAATGAGTTCTAAGGAACAAAACACATTCTGTTATTTTTGAAAGTTGTATTTCAAGGTCATTTGAATTTAATAGTTTATGTGTATTAAATGTCACTTTATTTCTGCAAGTTCAACTATTTGAGGAAACAAAGATGAAAGACAAATATGGTAACATTTTCTTTCACTTAATTCAAAGGCTTCTGGAAAGTAACGGGACTTATTTTGTGAATTACTCTATAATTGTTCTTTAACAACACTGTGATATTTGATAATGTCAAAATGATTTTGTTTTAGGGAACATGATTTTAGCCCCTGTGGAAAATTAATTACTCTCTCTGAGTAAACAGCATTTTATATATTTTATGTGAACTAAGGGAATATTTTAAGGTTAATTAATCTGTCTCTGACAATTACTGAGAAATTCGGGACAAAAATTGCCTATGTATTCAAGTTAGGTTACTTTATGGTAATATACTGACACACAAAGAAAACAACAGATTCATTCAATTATGTTTGAAGAAAATTACTTCCCTTTACTCTCAAATCTGATATATAACTCTATCCTGTAACCTTGTATCAAACATGCATTCTTTGCAGTTTTGTGCCAGGAATTGTGCCAGTGAATTTAATAAATGTTTCACTTTAGAAAAGAGTACAACTATTGTTTGTTTTCTTGAGGTTTTATCCATTAATGTTCTTTATATTAGGTTAAAATACTAAAGGTTTTATAGAAAAATATATGGAAATATATGGAAATGGGAGCAGAGATAACATTCTGTAGGATGAGACTGAAAGAGTAACATCAACCTGTTAATCATAGCTACCTTTTAGGGAGAAGAATGAAATGAAAGGGGGAGTAGGTGACTATAGATGAGATTTTAATTCTATATTTTTCTTTTATGTACCATATTACTACTATTTTCTGAGAAATTTGAGAATTTATATACATATTTTTATTTATTATTCATGTGTATTTTTAGAAAAATAAAAATAAAAAAACTCCCTTTCTTCTAACCCCTCTCTTTTCTAATATATGATTCAGGTTGTTCAAATGCACAGTTCTAGGATTTATAGGTGGTTCCAAGAAATAATACCAGAATTTATAATATAAGCATTAATTTCTAGGAACTCTACAATAAATTATATTATTTACTTTAAATAATGTTTATATTATTTTATTTCTGTCCAATGTTTATTCAGTGTACACATGTGTCAGAACCCATTCTAGGTGCTCAAGATACAATGGCAGATAGGATAGGGTAGCTCAGACATTACATGATGAAACATCAATTTTTAGTGAGGAAAGACAGAGACACAAAGGTATAAGGGTGTCATTGAGTAAGCTTTGTGTGCAGAGATCAGTTCTATGAAACAAGGCCACTATGTGAAAGTGACCCACAGGTTTCTATGGGAGGATGAAGTTACTCCTCTGAAGAAATGTAAACTTATGTGAGATATGAATGACAAATCCAGTGGAAAGCATTAGAGGCCAAACATCCCAGGACCAGGAAACAGTTCAGAGAAGTACTGTGAGACATAGTTCCAATACAAAGACTTAAATAAAAGTTAAAGTAGCTTGACTTTTACAGAAAGGAACTGAAGTTTCCTCTGCCTGTAATAAACCAATAGAGACATAAGAGAAGAGATGGAAGTGATAAAAGTGCATGCAAAACTTGAAATTCATGATAAAAGGTTTGATTTGATTTATGGCATTATTTTAAAAATACTAGAGGTTTTAAATTAAGCCAGGAGCATGAGTGGTTCATGTTAAACAATTTCCTTTTGACTGTCAAGAGAACAAAATAGAATTGACAGTGGCAGCTGAAGATACAAATTCGGACATTGCCATTTTCAAACTTCAAAAACTGTCAACTACTACATACCTATTATAGTTTAGATTGCCATTCTTACGAACTTTCAAAAGTGATTATGAAAAAGTTCATGACAGATGATAGATGTCAAGGGAAATTATAAATCTAAGAACTATCTCCATGTTTTTGTATTGACAACCAGGTAGCCAAGTTGAAGGTGAAGAGAAATGATTTGAATTGTGAAAGAGTGGGAGTTCTTATTGGACGTGCTAGTTTGGGATGAGTATTACTCATTCAACAGGAGATGTGAAGTAGAACATTAGAAAATATCCTGGAGTACAATGAAGAAGAAAAATTACAAAATGAGACAATTGCTCAGTATTTTTCACTACTGAAATTTAGGGAAAATGTCATTCAGTTTCACAGCTTTTAATACATCATTCTCTCTCTTGGTCCTTAGTAAAAATTCTCTCAATAATTAGCATTTTATATTTTCTTTAAAAATCAAATTTTTAAATTTTTATTATTTCTTTTGGAAACATGAAATACTAGGATAATATACAATATCAGAGAAATTTATTGTTATACTTATGTTTCTTATCAGATGCTCATGTTGACATAAAACTCTCACTATCACTCTTCTAGGTAATGGAAATTTCTGTATTATATTCCAACAACAACAACAGCATGCTAGGGTCTAATATTTAGAAACTACATTCTGGTCTCAAACATTCATAATTTAAAATAGTTCAAAAATGTGTCAAATACTCTGATCATGACTTCTTTCACTGGTAACTTAGGACAACCTATATGCATCCAGCTCATTTTGAACACACATCCTTTGGTATGCTATTATAGACTCATTCAATTTGGATTATTTTAAAGAATTTTAGTTTTAAAATATATCCTGCATATTTTTCAGTTTCTGAAATTTTCTCAGGTAAATCAATATATTTGAAATTGTAAAGTTCTGGCTATATATTTTATTATACATTCTGAAATAAGCAAACTTTACTCTCATAATTTTTTGTGTCCATGTCATTTTGAGAATCAAATCCCACCAAAAAATATTACTAACATTTAAAATTTTATGACATTTGAAATAGTAACATTTATTTCCAACTTTATATTTAAAGGCTTTGGGGACTTTTTGGTGATGTTTGTGAGGAAGACTTTAAAATTTTGATATGTGTCATGATGCAAGGTTAATATAGAAATTGAAATTTCTCCAGGCCTTCTACTCAGTCACTTTCAGGATGTATCATTCTCTGGTTGATAAATTATTTCAGCTTCCATCTTAGTTCAAGGAGGTTTGAACTTTCTCCTTCTGGAATTTATAATGGAAGTTACACTTATCATGCTTTTGTGTATTCCATTTGTGACCAATACATACTAGCTATATATACATATTGCCAATAGCTGTTTGTTTTTTTATTCATTAATTTTTTGGTACATTTTAGGTATACAATATGATGACACTGATCATTGCAAATTTGTAGCTTACATGATATACCTTGGTTCTTCTTTTTTCCTCATTCCCCTCCCCTCCCTTCAACCCCTCCACCCCTTCCTCTTAACAAATAGGACACACGTGTAAATACTGAATAGTTTCTCTGGTCTGAGAAACTGAAATGTAAATGAGGATCCAAATGTATAATAGATAATGAGAAAAAGGAAGAAAAGATCCAAAGGGGAAGGGAAAGGGGGAGTAGAACAGAAATAAGGGAAAGGAATAAATATGAGAAAAGGAAAAAAATGGAAACAAAGTCTTTGTATTTTTTTTGAGACAAAGTCTTGTTGTATAGTTCAGGCTGCCCTTGAACTCACTATGCAGCCCAGGCTGGCCTTGAACTTGCAGCGATTCGATTCTCCTGCTTCAGCCTCCCAAGTGTTAGGATTACAGACCCAGCAGCAATAGCTATTTTTGTAAAAGAAATAGTAATTTGTCACAAATATAGTCTGTGTATAACAGAAACTGGAATTTTGTTGAAACTATGTCCATGACTTTTATGAGAATATTCTAAAACTTAATTATGGAAAATGTAGAAAAACTCTTCCCAGATAAATGTAAAAATTTCAATCAAATTCTTATATTTGATAAAGTTGATAAACACATAAAATTAATATGAAAATTATAAAAATGCTTTTGAAATTGAATAAATTAATATAATGTGTATGACCACATAAATGGTCATTATTAAGTTATAGCAATTAAAATCTATATTGTGCAAAGATAGATAGGTAGAGTGTTTACGAGAACAGTGATTTTGAGGGGAATAGAAACTACTCAAGGGGAAAATAGAAAGTATTCAAGAAATAATTTTGTCCAAAATTAATTGTACATATAATGAAATGTGGAATTGGAACAATATCCCTTTTTTATATCATACACAAAATCGATACCATATTTATGAAATATATGTTATGTAAAATAGTTAGAAATGTTGAGAAAAATAGACTACTACTCATCCATAAAAAATGATAAATGATAAATTAGAGACATTTTTAGCTAAGTGGATGCACATTGAGGCAATACTCTTAAGTGAAATAAATAGGAAACCCATGTGTAAATGCCAAATAGTTTCTCTGGTGTAAGAAACTGAAAGTGTAAATAAGGACTAAATGTATAATAGGTCATGTGAAATAGGAAGAAAAGGGGCAAAGGGGAAGGAAGTGGGAGGGCTAGGGGAAAGGATAGAAGGGAATGGGATTAATATGAGAAAATAGAAAAATAGGAACAAAATCTTTGTAAATAGGGAGGACTGGAGGGGTTGAAGGGAGGGCTGGGCAAGGGTGAAAAATAATAACCAAGAGAGACTATGTAAAGGTGCAAATTTCCAATGCTGAATGTCATTATATTGTATACCTAAAATGTACCAATGATTAGAATGAATAATCGATAATGTAAAATAGGAAGAAAAGGTCCAAAGGTGTAGGGGTAGTTGGAGGGGCACGGGAAAGGCAAGAAGGGAAAGGAAAAATGATGAGAAATGGAAAAAATGGAAATAAAGTGTTTGTAAATAGGGAAGGGTGGAGGGCGTGAAGGGAGGGCTAGGAATGGGGAAAAATAAGAACCAAGATGCATTATGTAAAAGTACAATTCCCAATGAGAAATGTAATTGTGTTGTATACTTACAATGTACCAATAAAAGAATTTAATACAAAAAAAGAGAGAAAAGCTCCACACTGGAAGAACTTATTGTTAGTTGATAGACATAGAGATAACTAGGAAAGTAGATATGTAAGTAGATGTCCAGCAAAGGATATATCATGGAATATAAGAATACTTTCTGACAACAAATAGATATGTTAGCTCATGGAAAAGCAAAGTTTCATATTAGGCTAAGATATAAATGTGAATTAGTTCTACTTCAGTAGTACTCAGAGAAGTGAAACAGTAAACATTTAATGAAAAATAAAAATTGTTGAGAATGTATAGCAACAGGAAACTTTCAGATGAGGTTTTAACCACTTTATGAACAATGACCAGTCATGCAGATAATATGAAATCATCTCTCCCTGTAAAGCACCACTTCCACTGTGGGGCATATATCTAATTGTGTGATGTTAAATGATTGAACTAGGTTGTCTGTCAGGGGTGAGGGGATGTTATTGGTAGTGTTTACTAATTTGTGTGGACATGTCCTCTTTCAAGCTACTGAGGTCTACCTGTGATTGTGGAATCAATAACAGAAAAACTCAAAACACTCTTGCAAACTAGTTTCAGACAGCTCCAGCAAGACACTTGTTTATAAACTATAACCCAGAAAACTACTCACATATACATAAGGAGACATATATTAGTTCAAGGAAATATTGTTAACTCTACAAATACATCAATACTATTTCAATTTCACCCATTAAATTTGGCATATTCATATGAAAGGATGTCGTATAAGACTGAAAATAAAAGGAACTTTTCTTTAAGTATCATCAAGCATGAGTCATCAATATAATATTTTGCAAAATAAATGAATATATAACTTCATAATGATTTATTCCTTATATGTTATCTTTATTGGATTAAGAAACACCTAAGAGAGTAGTAAAGCATTCTCCTTGGTGTGTCTGAGTAGGTCATGGAGGAGCAGCCTTTGGTACTATATATGGCCCCTCTCCCTTTCCTTTCTGACACTGTTCACCTGCTTTGCTTCTAATCTGCTATAAACTAAGCATCTTTGTATACTACACCTACCTCTGTGATTTCTTTGTCTTGAAGCCCACTGATCATAGAGAGAAAATTAAACTTCTTATGCTTTAAGTTGTGAATGTTGGGTATTATGTCTCAGAAATAAGAAAGGAAACAAGGACAAGCTCATGGAACTTAAAAGATTATAAATGTTTAAAACATGTGGCAATTATATATATATATATATATATATTCTTAATCCATGTATATTAGGAGTGCATGAAAATGATTGTGAACAGTTAGTCTGTCATAATTAAAAAGAGAAGATTTTGTAAATCAGAAATTGATACTTTCCTATGTTAATTGTCTAACATGAATCTCTAAGAAATGTAAAATTTAAGGCTAAAAATGTACAACATAACAACTAAGTCTGTTGAAAACAGGATGCTTTTTTTGCATACACTATTCAAAATTGTTCTAGGGATCTTTGTTAATGAAAATTAAAAAGGAGACATAATAGGAGTGGGTTTGCCCTTATTTGTAATAATGTAAAAATAAAAAATAATCTATAGAGACTATTGAAACCATCAAATTAATGCATCATACTATAGAAAGAGAAATAAACAAAAAACAAAATAAGCTTTTATATGTAAAAAACTAAAGCTATGTAAGCCATAGTTAAATAAAAAATAAATTTAAAGTCTATACTGGCTACAAAATATACAAATCATTTGGAGATATTCTAGTAATGAATATTAATGAGCTCTATAAAGAATACAAACAAAATACTATAGCTCTAAGAAAGATATAGTCATTCAGAATAAAAATTATAGAAAAATTCATATCTAAAACAACAGATGCATAAGGTAATGACTTCATTAATACACTAATAGTAAGAAAAAATAAAACAAAGAAAATCATA
>NW_004624749.1:24813124-24880722 GCF_000247695.1 Heterocephalus glaber
TAATACAAATTTACACTCAACATTTTTTCCTATAATTTAATGAACTTTAAAATCTGAAAAAAATTATTTGGAGATTTTGGTGCATTATTTTTATTTTCATGTAAAAAGATAATTAGAAGTTGAGAAATATAAATGTATTAACACATAGTGTCATATAAATTTTAGAAAAGTACAGAGTAGTCCATGGCCAAATGTACAACTGTGACACCATACACACACGTGCACACACACGCACACAAAAAAAACAACTCTAAATGGAGTAGAACTTAAATATGAAAGACAACTTTTAAAAAAATTGAGAGTAATATTTTGGAAATTTATAAGAATTGCAAAAGCTAGATTTAAAAAAATAAAAGATAGACTTGTAGACAGTCTAGAAAATAACTGATGAAATTGATAACTGTGAAAACAAAAACTTCTGTTCTTTCAAAGAAACCTTAAGAAATCAAAAGCACAGTACAAGTTTGTGTGTGTGTTTATGTATGTGTTGGTATGTATTCACGCATATATATGCCTCTTGAAGATAGGTACTGACTCAGTTTTCCTTTCTTTAAATTTAGTCTGGTTTTATTACTGAGTTTGTCAAAAGAATTTTGTAAGATAATTTCCACCTTTTCATTACTTGATTCTGGGGCTGTAATAGTTGTTGGCATCTCCATAAACACAATGCACTTCATGCTGGGAAGAATTGACTTCTGTTGCTAATATAAAACATCAAGATAACACTGATAGGATTTTTGGTAAAACATAGAAACTTAAATTTTGGATTAAATACACAGTGGCAGAAAAGAAACCATGTATTTTGACATTCAGCTTGCAGATGTGAAGCTTCACAGATATACTAGGTATGACCTGTTAAGTAAAACTTTCTAAAATTTCCATAAAATTTTTCTTTTAGTCTATACCCACCCCATACTTTTCAGGCCTGCCACATTTGATTCTGTAACAAAGTTTTCCTTTAAAAGTCTTAAATACTGCAGCAATTTAGATAAGCTTCTCTCAAAGAAATATGGAATATGTACTTGACCAGCAATGGTGCTTCTTCCAATAAGTTGACTCTAATTCTTATCTCGGGAACACAAAACCAATGAATATACATGCAAGCCACTGAAGTGCATTTCTCACTTTCTACATCTCTTTTTCACCTTTTGTTACCTTTTTTACCTCCTATTAATAAAAGCTTCCCTTTACTTGAACCTTTTTGAACATGTCCATAGTTTACTAAGGCACACTTACTATTTCTACAATACTCTGCTATTCCCAAAGTATAATCATTCTTTTATAGGGGATAATTTTTATTCATTTAAGTTTTAATTTTTTATTTTAATGTATTATAAGTAGATATTAATAAAGCAAATATAAAAGCTGTTCTATGAAAAATTAATTTTCCATAACAAAAATTATTAGAGAATAATCATAATAAGTACACTATATATCACGATCTTAAAAGAATATATTTTCATTTGCTAATTTTCTAATAATACTATACCTTTTTTTGCATAAAACTTTTTATGTATTGACAAGGTATCTTTTGGGGATATCTTTGTCTGTATGTTTTATAGTTTGGTAGTGTGTGTTTGTGTGTGCATGTGTGGATAGGTGTGTTTAATATACAAATATACCCACATGTATACATAGGAAGGGACAAAGATTCTATATTCAAAATATAAGAACAATGCAAATTTTAAAAAATAATAAAATGAAAATAATAGTCATGAGTAATAAAATACGCATCAATCTTAAGGAATATTTGACTTAACATAATAAAATATACTTTATTTTTGATGCTTTCACAAAAAATTCATATTTTTGTTAATGTGAAATATTACTAGAATAGTATATGAAGGGATAAAGTTTAGGTAGTGCTGGATGTAGTATATGTTTTAATAGTACTTGTGGAAAGTCTTTGGCCTTTTCAAATCAGCTAAGAGACCAGCAATATCTAAAATGTCTGTTAGAAACACTGGTTGTTCAATAGTGAATGTAAGTGAAATCAAGGGACAAGTCAACTAAGGAAGCATACTCTACTTACATCATTCCATTAAATGGTTAAAACTATAACAGCACTATTTCAAACATGAGTTAAATTTCCAGAAACTAGTTATTGATTAGCAACAAGAGTAGGAAGTATGGGTTTAAGTGTTAGGGGTACACTCAAATGTATGGATTAAGGAGGAATCACATAGAAAAGCAATCTATTTCTTCAGTAATACTAGGAAACAGGGGCTTTAGAGAAAAGGGTAGACAATTGAGTTGCATATATCATCCTGGAAATGCATTCCTCAAAATTATCAGAAGATGTATTTATACCTCCATCTTATTCAGTACCTTCTCTTTTCCATATTTGAGTTTTTTCTGGAATATTAAGGATACAGATTTTTACACCTGATAATGTATTACATTTTAAAAATTTGTTATCTCCCCTAGTCTTCCTTAATTTGTTACAATTAATTTCAATTTTCTTGAACAAAATGCATGCAAAGTATATTGGATTTTAATATAAAATGCCATTTCATAGTTGATTTAAGTACTAAAATGTAATACACAAATTGCACTTTTAGTCAAATGACTCTGAAGTATTTTTTGAAGTGTGTAATTAAAATATTCAAATATGTACTGATAAGCCACTTTCTGGGGCTCTGGAGTACTCCTAAAGATGACTTGGAAAAAACTCAAATCCAAACTTCCTCTATTCTTCCCTTCCACAACACCTGATAGACGCTTCGAATAATTTGTTTTTGAAGTACTTCAGAGTAAGATGCCTTTCACTATTTATTAACAAATCTCAATAGAGTTAGTCTAGTTTGCATTTTAAAGGCATTTATAAGTAGGACATATTTTCAAGTGAGTACACCTTATTACATTTAATAACAGACTCCTGCTATTTTGATGGGAGCTATTCACAACCTTCATTGGGATGTATGATTTAATAAAAGTGTTTATCTTATGCACATATTCATTGTCATCTCATCATAATAAAACCTTTTAAGTCCTTTTTTTTTTTTTTTCAAAACAGCCTATTCTTGGCAATTTCTTGTTATATTTACTTTCTCCATTTTCTCAAAGTACTTGGATTGTCTGCAAGGTATCATGTCATCTAAGCTACATAGCCAAAGCACAAAGAAACAAACAGGTTTCATTTTGTCACATGATAATAGTAAGGCTGCAAGATATTTGTTTCATCTGTCCTTTTGTCTAAGGAATCTTACTGTTCCCTATGCTATAGTCTGTGTGGGAGCACTAATTTAAATCAGTTGTAATGAAAAATCTGTAGCTGGTATGTTAGCCCGTGGATTGAAATTTCTCTTATAGATCTGTAGTATATTACACATTTTTTTTTCTCTGATTATCAACAGAATTTAAGACATTTAAATCTTCATGCAGTACCGTGAAGGACATCACTCCCTTCACAGTCAAATATATTGTATCCACTTTTTTCCTTCTAGAGCAGCTTGGGGAAGGTATATCATGGCAGTTTATCCCATAAACATGGTATGCATACTCACCCTGAATCAGATTCTCTGTCTTCCTAATTATATGATTGACAAAATTCCAGAGCAGGACTAAAACTCACAGGACAACAACCCTCCCCTCCCAAATAGAAACATTTGTTTTAAAATAAAGTTTTGACTAAACATGGTAATAGCCAACTGGAAAAAAATATATATAAATATATATATATATAAATAAATAAATATATATATATATATATATATATATTTGAAACTCATAAATTTTGGATTCCTCATACAATCTCATGACACCATAAAATTAGCAGGTTCAAGTACCAATGCAGGCCCATTCTGTGTTCTATATTGCTTGCCTCAAGGTTCATAAATTGACAGCTAACATTTAAATGCAATGTTTTATATTGTGGCCAGTGATCAGCTTGCATCAGAATCTCCTGAGATCTTTGTTAAAAATGCAAATGACCCGGATGCTTTCCAGGTAGATGAAATTGAATGTTGGGAGGGAACATTCATTTAAAAAATGGCTTGGTGATGACAGCAGACAGAACTACTCTTAGCAGTAGAGTCCACTTTCTTTGCTCTCTCTCTGTTCTCTCTTTTCTCCTTCATTCCAGAAAATATCTTTAGGAGATGTGGGCAGATAAGAGCATAGATGATGAATGAAAAGGACTATTAATGGGAGTGGAGGGAGAAAGACAGTAACATCACAGTTTTTTTGACATTTTGGTGCCAGAGTTCCTTTCATGTACTCCATATGCCTGAAACATCAAAGAGCCAGCCAGTGGGAGTCAAATAAGAATCAATCTTGGACCAGCAGCTTTCACTGTAGGCAAACCACAGTATCAGAGTAATAGCCATGTGTGTCTGCCACCCAGTTGCAGATCTGAGGAGACAACTTGGACCTTATAAAAGTGAATAGAAAGTAAGGCAAAAATAATACTCCAATGGCCAAATGCACAAATGCTTAAAGAAGATATGTTAGAAACATTAACCTAAGAAACCAAATAAATACTGTAATCACATATGACAATCCTGAAAAATAACATATAGAAGACGAACCATTTCACAATCTTTCTCAGACAGGGATCCAGCGGTGCTAGGAAAGAAGGGGAAAGGTGCTTGACTGCATGGATGTTACAACTCCTTTTATTCAATGAGTCATTTGGAAATGACCCCCTAATCATGAGGACTGCATTTGGGAAGGGAGGCAACAAAACAACAATATAACTCAAAAACTAGTAACTCGTCACCCTTTGAGGAGGATAGGGCCTGATGTAAGTCCATGGGCTGATGTTCTGGGTGTAGGCAGTCACAGTGTTCTTGGGTTCCTCAAGGTTACAGCAGGCACAACAAACAAAACAGACTTAGAAAAGCTTCTGAGTTAGCAAATTTGGAACAAATGCAATAACACAAAGAATGGATCTACTGTGCAGAATCCCTAGGAAGGAATCTGTCTCGAAGAGTGCTGCTAAAGAAATATGGGAATATTTGAGGGAAATATATGATTTCTGGTTTTCAAGATTTTAAAATCTCTTCTATTCATGAAACTAAGAACAACATTTTGCAATAAGAAAAGTACTGAGATAAATTATTTTAATGTGACAGAAAGCATGATATGATAAGATTACAAGATTATAAAATTTTATAAGGTGTTCAAATGAGCATTTTTCAAGTGCAAAACAGAAGTTGATGAGGAAAAACATGAAAAAAGAAAGGGTAAGCACAGCACATAGATTTTCTTCAATTAAGAGTGCTATCTGCTTCCTTTTATTTCACATCCTTTTGTTTTCTCAGTGTCAGTATTGCCCCTCACTACCTTAAGCCTATCTTCAAATTGGGCATTCATTTTTTTTCTATTTCTAATAGCTCTCTTGATGTAAATAATTTCAAGTTTTTGCGCATTCTATATCATCTGTTTTCTTGATTCTTATACTTCCTTTTTAATATATTCATTTTATCTCTATATAATAATCCAATGGAAAATTTTACTTTCTTGTCTGTTTCTCTGTGACTTTTCTTCTCTGTAGAGAGCAACCACTATTGCCAAATTCTTAAATAGTTTGAAAGAAATCTGATGTGTATGTATAAGATCTAAGTGTGAACATGGATATATGTGTGTATGCCTATATAAGTAGCATATCTATCGCCTCTATTTCCACATTTACATATACTGTTAATTATCACAACATATATGTTGCACCTTGACTTTATATATATATATGTGTATATATATACACATATATATATATATACACACACATATACACAGATATGGACATACAACAGAACTCATTTAACCAGACTCCTACTGGGGATATGAAGGATGTTTCTGATTATTTGATATCACAAATGATTCAGTAAAAATATCTGTGAATATAAGGCATTTTGAATATTTATGAGTGCATGAATAGAATATATTTGTGAGTGATTTTATAACAGCAGATCATAGAAGTAGAATTAGAGTTAAAATACAATGATGTGTATTATTTGAAAATTTTATGCCAACAATAACAGAGAGGTCTTATATGTTCACATTTTTTCATTTAATGTTATGAAACTTGATTCTTCCTAATTTGAGAGATAAATATTATTACCTTCTAGTTTCACTTTTGTTCCTATTTTTAGTGCATTGAGTAAGTTTTATATGTAAAAGCTAATTTTCTTTTTCAAAAATCTATCTCAGTCAACATTTTAAAGTTAAATAAAACCTGAATTTTTTTTCTGTTTTCTTATATATTTTTCCCTTGATTATTATTGTTTACATTGTATTCTGTATATTTTTTTCATGTGTTCCTAATATTAGGCTAAACAAGTGATTGGTTGCTTCTGGAGGTCAAAATATTTTGTACAAAAACAGCTCTGTTTCCTCAAGATCTCTATGTAAGTAATGTTTTTTGTTTTTGTTTTTGTTTTTTTGGTACCGGGGATCGAGCTCGGGTCTTTGCGCTTGTGTAGCAGGTGACGGAACCACTGAGCTAAATCCCCGGCCCCGTAAGTAATGTTTTTGATCATTTTTGTAACTTCATTGTTACTTTATCTGACACATGGTATATGTTAAAAAATTAATTCAAGAGATAATTTATACTGATGACTAATAAAGAAGTTCTTTTGTCTCAGAAACAATTCTTTTGAAAACAAACCCACACTAATATTAAAAAGAGAATACAATAAATATTCAGGCATCCTTTGACCATATCCAATGTTTCCCCAATAAAATTACATTTTCTTATGCAGCTAGATCACCTTATAGTGTCTAAGGAAATCAGCATCATTTCAATTGCATTACCTAACATTTGGATTGTATTCACATTTTCTGAAATAATTTCTAAATGTCCCGTATTGCTTTGTTTTGTTTTGCTTTGTTTTAATTTAGACTACATTTAAAATATCACGCTGCTTTTCGTGGTATGCAAAATCTCCTCTCCAGCTTGTTTTCTTTAGAACTATAATACTGTATTCACCAATTTTCATTTTTATGACATTGAGGCCAATAATCCCCAGGAAGAATACCACAGAAATATGTTCCTTCCACTGCATTACATCACAATCACAATGCCAAACTTGAACACTTAGTTAAGACTACTCCATCAAATCTCTCCCCATAAACACACATTTTTTTCTTTATAATTAACATGTGCAGCGATGCTTTGAGGCCACAAGAATATTCCATTTTCCCAACTTTTGCCCATTAGTGTTAGCATCCATTGGTGAAATTGCCTGATACAGTTATTACTTTGGTTATTACAAAAAAAGATTCAGTTTTAATGAACTGAAAATGTCTTTATGGGTGTTACAATTCATTTTATAAAGGGCATAATATTAGGATGGTATCTATTTAATTCACAGTGATGTCTTAAGAATTTAAAGATTTTATATTGAAATTCTTTTGAAGCAAACTACCACTAAAATTCTGATCCAACAAGTTCATTCATTTTTAAAGTTTTTAACTTTGTTTTTATAGTTTTAGTGTTTATTCTATCATGTAAAGTGTATGTGTTTTACTTTTTTTTTTTTTTTTGAGATGTTCCACTATGTTCTCAGATGGTCTAAAACCCCGGGGATCAATCATCTTCCTGCCTGGGGTTCCAAGTGACTGGGATTATCAGTGTGCATCATCATGCCTAGATTATTCTTTTACTGTTAAAATAGATTTACAATCTCTGTGTATAAATTAAGTTACAGAATCCAAAGAAATATCTTCCTAGATTTATATTTTTGAGAATACATAATACATGGATGGTCATCAATTTCTAGTCATAATTGAAAATGAATAAATTATCATGGCAGTAGCAAGCTAATCATACAATTTTCCCATGGATGGAGAGTATTGATAATTATTCTGAAAAGACACAATGGGTTTAGGGTCACAGGAATATCAAGGAACAGGAGCTCAGATGTGAAGAGGAAAAACTAGATTAATATTTAAATGTGAATATAATATGTAAGTAGACATGTACCTATGTAATATTAATAATCTTTTCAGTTTGGCTGAGAGAATAAGGGGAAACACTATGATTTGAGCACGTCATTCAATTTTAAGGCATTGATTTATTTCATTTTGGTAAAATGGAATGACCAGTACATAATTTATAGCTATATCTTTCCTTGTTTAACAAATTGAAATACTTTGGTTAGTAACTAGCCATGTGAAAAATTCATAAATATTAATGAAATGTTCTGAAATGTTCTATTTATTGTCCGTGAATAGTTGTGAAAGATACTAAAAGAACTTGATTGAAAATGAGCCTTAAAATTCTATAATAAAGACACACTTCATTGGAAATCTTCCTGTAGTGTCATGGTTTTATCTTTTGTTATTCTTTTCCATCAGTAATATAGAAAATTATGGTAAGGATGACTAAGAAATAAAGGTCTTGGACTCCCAAGCATAACAAAATTCATTGGGTACATTTAGGTTTAATGATCCTTACATTTGTTAAGTCTTCAACTCTGTACATAGGTCTTTACTATATTCAACTAGAATAGAAAGCTTATTTATATTCATTCATACAGTTAGGCATTTTTATTAAACATGGGTAAAATTTGCAGTTGCTAATGTACAATTAATTTTTACATATGTAAGGTTTTTTAAGATAGTCAAATTTTAGGAACTAATAATTTAGGGACATAACAAAATTTCCTGTTTTGGAGGAAATATTTGAAATAATGTAGATATAATATAGCTATAGTAACAAGGCATACCTTATTCTAATTTAGTTTATCCCTAAACCACATCAGTCATTATACTTATGGTGAAAAAGGGGAGTTTCTAAGATGAGTGTGGCATTGAATATAAAACTTTGGTGAGTGACTAAATTATAATTTTAAAATGCTCAGTACATGAGCTTAATATAATAAGTTTGATGTTTGAAAAGCAACCTAGAGCAAAGAAGCCCCCTGCTACCATAAATAGAAATATTTAAGAGATGAGCACATGAATGAATACTGCCATGTACCTTCATTTTAGACCTATTTTCAACTCTTGTTGATCTTGAATACATTACCTATGAACTACCACAATACTTAAAATACAAGTCTTACAACTATCATGAGTCAGTTATACCACTCTGATCCTTGAGAATGAGTTGGGATAACCTTGGTAAGTGAATTGTATCCCTACATTCCACTGGTGATTCTCCTGTCACACAACTGGGCTCTCGTCCCCTCTAGACCTCAAATACTTTTTGGTAAAATTGTGATGCAACATTTTCCACATAATCTTCTACTCGGTTAAACTATTTTTTCTTGGAAACATAGCTTTCAAAAATAAAAATAGAGAAAAATCTGTGAAGTTTTGTAGCGATTGCATAGTCAAAAGCACAATCCATATTCTAAACAAAATGCATAGGATTTCATCAATATTATTTGTTTTCTCTTTGATAAACACCAGGAAAATATTTGTAAAACACAAATCTGAAAAAAAATATCTATCATAACTTACCTTCATTTCTTTTCTCTTTCTTGGACCCCTACATTAAATTTCTGATTTTCATATATGTTCTCTTCACATGCAGGATCTGTTATCTACAATGTATGAAAAATTCAGTTCCATAGAAAAACAAACAACAATGAATCATGTAAATGGACTACAGATTTGAACAAAGCAAATGAGAAACAATTTTTAAGATGACTAAATTCATTAATAATTAGGGAAAATAAACACACAAAGAGATATCTCTACATACATGCTGAAAGATTATAATAAATAATAACAAAAAATCTGACAAGATGTGGACAAATTTGCAGAAGAATTAAAGTTCTTACATCTGGTAAGGGGACTACAAAATGGAACATCTCTTAAAAATCTTTTGTTAGAAATATAAATTTAAAAATATTTAGGAAACCAAAGGAATTCATGTTGGTTTTAAAAACAGCAAATAAAATGAGAACCAGTAAGAAATTCTGGGACAACTTTCTCCAGAAATTTTAGTCAAGGCTATACAAAACAAGTTTTAACATTTATTTTCTATAAAAAATCAGCTATTTGAAAGTTTTGATTGGGGTGGGGATGTAATATGACTTTAACATATAAAAGTCAACATGCTGGCTGCTTTCTGAGGAATGAATTATAGATAAACCAAACAAAAGCAGGTATAGATGAGATACGTGAGAAGCATCTCCCAGTTTTTCCATGCTGGCCTGAGGGGTTATGTGGCTTGGCAGGCATCTGTCTCACCCGCTCCCTCCCTTCCTTTTCTCCCCCTTTCACCCTCAGTGGGCTGGGGCAACTTGGTTCAGCGCTCTCTCTGCATATCAACAGCTGCTTTTCTCCACTCTAACATGAGTGCAGTCAGATTATGGGAACAGAGTACCCCCCCCCGCCCCGTGCCTGCCACAGCTCCTCCCCGCACTTCAGATTTCATTTGAAATCTGGGAGCTATTTATATATTAAATATGTATTTATAATATAAAGCATATGAAAATGCATGTGTAGGTATATATTTATTCATATATACATATCACTGATTAGACTGAATATTTGAAATACTCCATGTAACAGTTCTAGAATGTGAAATGTCAATATGTAGAGGCAATATTTCTGTATTAAAAATAGTCCATCGCAGATTATTTTAAATGGAACTTAGCTTTTCTTTATATTATATTACATTAACCCTGACAAGATAAAAACATTTCTTTTTTTAAAATTTAATTTTATTGTTATCTTTTAGGAATACAATGCAATGACATTCATCACTGGAGATTTGCACTTTTACATAAATTATCTTGGTTCTTATTTTCTCCCTCTTCCTCTACCCTCCCTTCAGCTCATCCATTCTTCCCTATTTACAAAGACTTTGTTTACATTTTTAAATTTTCTCATATTGATTCCATTCCCTTCTTTCCTTTCCCCTACCCCTCCACTTCCACTTCCCCTTTGCCCCTTTTCTTCCTATTTCACATCATCTATTATACCTTTTAGTCCTTATTTACACTTTCAGTTTCTCACACCAAAGAAACTATTTGGTATTTACACACGTGTCCTCTTTATTTCACTTTACGGTATGGACTCAATATGCATCCATTTAGCTATAAATGTCTCTAATTTCTCATTTTTTATGGCTCACTAGTACTCCATTTTATTTTTTAAAAAGACACATTTTCTTTATCCAGTCTCCAGTTGATGGGCAATTGTGCTGTTTCCGTTTTAGCTATTACAAACTATGCTGCTATGAACATGGGTGCACATATATCACTGTGGTATGATTCTTTTAACTCTTTGAGGAAGATACTCAGCAGGGAAATAGATAGGTCAAATAGGACTTCTAATCCTAGTACTTTGAGGTATCTCCATACTGATTTCCACAGGAGTTGCACCAGTCTACACTCCCACCAGCCGTGGAGCAGTGTTCGTCTCTCCCCACACCCCTGCCAGCATTTGTTACTGGTTGATTTCATGATAGCAGCCGTTCTTTCTGTGGTGAGGGGAAATCTCAGTGTAGTTTTCATTTGTGTCTCTTGAATGACCAGTAATGTTGAACACTTTTTCATATTTTTGTTTGCTATTTCTACTTCTTTGTGTGAGAAATGTCTGTTCATTTCAGATGCCCATTTTTGGATTGGGTCTTTAAATTTGGGAGGACTGATTTTTTTAAGTTCTTTATAGATTCTAGATAGTAGACCTTTGTCTGAGGAACAGCAGGTGAAAATTTTTTCCCACATTGTGGGTTGTCTCTTCACTCTGTTGGTGGTTTCTCTTGCTGTGCAGAAGCTTTTTAATAAGAAGAGATCCCACTTGTTTGTGCTAGTTCAAGGGCAACTGAGGTTTTGTTCATAAAATCTTTTCCTACACCAAAGTCTTCAAGAGTACTACCTAACCTCTGTTCCAGCTGGTTTAATCTTTGTTTTAATATTTAGATCTTTAATCCATTTTGATTTTAGTTTAGTGGATGGTGAGAGATATAGGTCTAGTTTTAATCTTTGCCAAGCTGAAACCGAATTTTTCCAACACCACTTATTAAAGAGGCTATCTTTCTTCCTTTGAAAGTGTTTGGTTCCTTTGTCAAAGATGCAGTGGCTAAGTGTGTCTGGAGTTGTTTCTGCATTTTGTAATCTATTCCACTGGTCCTCAGGTCTGTTTTTTTTTTCCAGTACCATGCTGTTTTTATCTCAGTAGCTTTTTGTTTTTTTTTTGTGGTACCAGGGATCGAACTCGGGTCCTTTTGCTAGTGCAGCAGGTGGCAAAACCACTGAGCTAAATCCCTGGCCCTTATCTCAGTAGCTTTGTAGTATAGTTTCAAGTTGGGGATTGTGATACCCCCTGCCATGTCTCTGTTACCTAGAATTGCTTTTGCTATTCTGGGTCTCTTCTTGTTCCAAATAAATTTTTGGATTGTTTTCTCAAGGTCCATGAAGTATGCTGCTGGGATTTCAATTGGGATTGCATTGAATCTACATAGAAGTTTTGGAAATATGGTCATTTTCACTAAATTGATCCTTCCTACCCAGGAGCAAGGGGTGCCTTTCCATTTTCTAATATCATCTTCAATCTCTTTTCAGAGTGCTATAGTTTTCAGAGAAGAGGTCTTTGATTTCTTTTGTTAGGTTGATTCCTAGGTATTTCAGTTTTTTTGGATGCTATTGTGAAAGGAATTGTTTACCCTATTTCTCTCTCAATGAGTCTGTTGTTCATTTACAGGAAAGCTGTTGATTTTTGTGTGTTGACTTTGTATCCAGCTACTTCATTGAATTTGGTTATTAAGTCTAGAAGACTTTGGTGGAGTTCTTGGGGTCTTCTACATAGAGTATCATGTCATCTGCAAATAATGACAATTTGACTTCTTTGTTTCTTATCTTTACTCCTTTTATTTTTTTCTCTTGTCTAATTACCATGGCAAATGAAAAGCTTTTAAAGTATAGTGACATAAAATGAAAATATTCAAGTTCTCTTTCTCTGTGTTCTAAAATTTCTCAGGGAAGATGTTGGTATAGTTCTTTCATTTTTTTTTAATCTAGATTTTTAAATCTGGTACTGTATGTTTGCAGTACATAATGATTACATTCCTTGTGGGAAGTTTGTATTTGTGCATTACACACCATGATTCCCTTTTTTTCATCCCTTTCCCTTCCCTCCCTGAAACCTTTTGTTCTTCTAAAAACAAATTCTTGGAAGGCTCAATTCAGACACTAAATGATCATTAGTGTTGACAGAATTTTGGAGTGCAATGTACATATTCTTTTCTAACTTCTATTCACTTATTTTCCCTAAGATTAAGGTTGAACCTGTAGTTTTCATATATGTTTTTATTTTTCATTTTATGTACTTTAGTTCTCCTGTCTGTAAGATTTTTCTTTCAGAAATTCTAGTGATTTTTTTAAAATATTTAGACTATTCCAACTTTTTTTCAGATAATGTCCTGCTGATTTTCTGATTTACCCTTCTTAGACTTTAGATCAAGTCTCTTTTTTCAAAAATACTCTTATTTTCTCTTTAAGAAATTTCTCAGGGAAGAGCCATTGGTAGAAATTTTAGGAAGGAATATTATTATTTTTATATTTATTTTTAATTGGTAATTTAAAGGTGTTAGCTTTCGATTTTTGCTGCATATAACTTCCCACCATGCCCGTTGTCCACATGCATAAGACACAAAATCCTTTCACCAGTTCATCTAAGTAGATTTTTTACTAATTTCTATTCTGATGTTTTATAAACTGATGAATATTTAAATAATTATAATTTTCTACTCAAATAATTTTCTTATTACTGTTTCTGGGAGGACATACTGAGTTATTGTTCTGAGTGCTTCAAACTCTTTATTGTCATCATACCTTTTTTCAAATAGAATGGCATAAACCTAAATTATTACTAGTGTGTTTCTGTTGATGGTTTCTTCTATATTTACTATTTCCATTTGATTTAACTCTTCTTGGTCATGGGCTTCTGTGTATAGCGTCATTTCTTTATCTTTTGCTCAATACTAACATGTTTTCATGAAAGAATAAAAAGTAACAAAGCCAGAAATTTGATTTTCATTTCAAATATAACCAAGGATTATGACATTAATATATCTATAACAGGAACTGTTATCAAGTATCCTAAATTTTTTCTTTTTAAAATGATTTCATTCTGTGTTTAGACAAATTATCAGCAAATAACACATAGAAACTTGTGTCAGACCTGTAACCTGGGATGCATAGAAACATAAAGCATTGTCATTGCTAAAAGTCATACTACATCTCATCTGTAATTATTATTGAAAGCTTATTATTTTTTCTTATTCTTAAATATTTAAAAATCCTATGGTTATAGGATGTACAAAAGGAAAATTACAACTCTATAAAACACTAAAATATGATTAAGCAGCACATCAAATTCAGATTGATAAGGGCAGAAAGTAACAACACTGAGGATGAAATCTACAACATTTATAAAATAAAAGAAAAGTAAATTATTTATGTGGAAAATGTTATTATAAGCAATTATTTCAAACTTTTGACCTGTTGACTTATTATCATTATTTTCAATTTTATGCAAAATCGTCTAACTCACACAATTACAGAAAGTGTAGGCAGCATAAATATCTAGTTAAAAGTGAAAATTCATGTTCAGAGGAAGAATAAGATTAGTTATACCTATGTGCAAAGAGTAGTTACTTACCATATATATTGGTAAGTTTGTAAAGTTTGTAAGGCTTCAGAAATGGGCCTATATTTGTGAATATATATATATATGTGTGTGTGTGTGTGTGTGTGTGTGTGTGTACATATGTATGTGTGTGTAGCTAATTACCACAAGAAAAATTAGAAGAAGGCTAAGTAGCCTTTTAACTTTTCCTTTCTGACCCATTTTCTGGGATTTTTCAAGCAGTCATAATCTATATCTTTATTTCTCTTTGGAAATTTCCTAGTTCATAAATTAAGACACTCAGAAATCTAATCTGTGCCATTATTCATAGATTTTCATATTTAATATGATGAAAGATATATATTTATAAATAGGATTGCTTGAGTTGTCAATAACCTTTTATACGCAATTGATTTCTTATTTCTTTTTACAATAGATCAAATAGTGCTACTTCCACACTGTGTGACATCATAAAATATCATGTAGTTGATAGTTCTTAATTTTGAAAATTTAACAAAAATAAGAAAGTAAGGAGTATTACTCAATGAAGAGAGATTTTAGCTTTTTCAAAGGTGAGCTATTTTATTCTGATATTTAACAGCTATGACTGACTTGTTTCAATTCCAGTAGTGGAAGATTGCATTCCTACTACTCCCTCATCTTATTCATCTCAGCAAACCAACTTTTCTTGTTTTCTTATGACATATGAATATTTATTAAAATACTATACATATTTGTTTGGAGCCTTTCTCCCAAAACAAAGAATTCTTCCTGTGCTGGAAAAATAAAAATTCAGCTAGCAAATGACTTTCAGTATAGTTTTCTTTAATAAGAACACTTCAATATCAAAATTATGATATTAAAGTTAAGGAAATAATGTCACCATATTTGAGACACTGAATGTATTTTTGAGATATGAGTATATCTTTGAGCAATCCACTCAAAATAATAAAAATGGCTTTTAGAAAGACTATCAGGTAGGCAAGAAAATGTTTCTGCTGTCATAATTTTGTATATCTTTTACCCTTCTTTTAAAAAAGTTCTTTCTCTTGTAGATTAGTTTTGTATCCATACAAATTCTAAATAGCCATATACTTTCTTTCCACAAAGAACAGGAGAGAGTTTGTTCTTAAAGCAATTATTTTAGAGTCTAATCTAACTGAAACAATAAAATGGAAAAATAAGTATTATTCTCTCTGAATAAATAATGTTCAATATATATCTACATGCATTTTTATTTGCATGGTAACATTCTTTCTGTTTTACATATACTTGACATTCAACAGCACCAACTTTAAAGCACCTATTGAAATCCTCATAATATTTCATGAAATAATCTCCAATTAACTGGAAGTTTCCTCACATAGTAATGGAATTCCACAGATAAGAGGACAAAAACATTTATCAAGCATATTGATCTCATATATTTACTATTCCTGTACCAGGAACTGTTTTGTACTCTGCATATCAAAGGTTTAATCTGACTGTGAAGCAAAATATTTACTAGGTTATGCATGCATCAATAACTGCTCTTTACAGATTGTGTGCCAATGAAATTATGGAATGTGAAACAAAGCCATTTGCTGAAGAGATTCTTTTTCTGTTAAAATATTGTTTTCCTTCCTTGCAGAAAACATAATACTATTCATCAATTTTGAAATCACTGTTTTATCTCATCCAGGAAGTGCAATGACTTGTGTAATTTTGTCTCTTATTCTCTCTTGGGGATATACTCAGATCTTGTACTTAAAATTTTTTATGGTCATTCAGGACATTTAAATAGTGTCAGCAAAATGACCCTTTTGTAAAGATTTTTACTATTCTCCTCTCCCTTCTGTTGTCAAGCAGGATTATTTAATTAAAACAGGGCAGGGGATTTAGCTCAAGGGCACCGTGCCTGCCTCACAAGTGCAAGGTCCTGAGTTCAATTTCCCATACTAGGAAAAAAAAAATCATACAGCTTCAATTTCTTAAGCTCAGTAACCTTTGACAGAGGGCAAAACAAATTGGACCTGACAATTTCATCCATCACTTTACTGTCTACAAGAAATTCCTACACCAACGCAGGAAGGAAAATGCAGAGGATAGTGCCTGTAATGGTTAATTTTATGGGAAAATTTTTCAAGAGAAGGGTGCCTAGTTGTTTGATCAAACACTAGGCTAGATATTACTATGTATTGTAGATGTGATTCTTATTTGCAATCAACTGATTTTAAGTAAAAGAGAATACCTTGATGACATACATGAATCTTTTATACTCAACTGAAAGATTTAAAACAAATACTGAGTTTCCTAAAGAATTTTGCTTCAAGACTAAGGAATTTTTACTCTATTTCCAACCTGCTTGCCTGCGCTACAGATTTTAGACTTGCCAGCTCTCACAATCATGTAAGCTAAATATTTAAATCAGGCAGATAGTTAAAAGCACAAAATAGATGACAAAGAACAGATACTGAAATGAAACAAACAAGGATCCTGCAGATGAAAAATATGATATATGAGATTTAAAAATGTTCCTAGTGTAATTAAAAGCATCAGCAAAGTAAGAATGGAGTGTTGAACACATACCAGTAGGCTATAAAAACGAAGGGCAGGGGATTTAGCTCAGTGGTTCCCCTGCCTGCCTCAAAAGCACAAGGTTCGGAATTCGATCCCTGGTACTCTCCCCTCCCCCTAAAAAAAGAAGCAAAAATACTAAAAAATGAACAGACTTAGGGACAATATCAAAATTTAATATTTGTGTGAACATAATCATAAATAGGAGAGAATGTGTAAAATTATTTGAAAAATGGACAAATGTGAACAAATCTAAGAAGCTGAATGAAACAAGCAGAATATACATAAACAGTACAACATATCCATGAAAAGAGAAAATATTAGAGCAGGTAGATTTTTTAAAAAATTTATATATAAACAAATAAAAAGAACAGTGAAGTCCATATGACAATTTAGGCCACCTGTAGGCAACTGAACATCTTCTTTAGGGCACAGAAAGAAAAATAAAAAGAAAACTAATTAGCTTAGAAGGCAAAAACTGGAAAATACAATAAAAATGTTTCAAAAATAAAAAAATGCTGCAGAGATAAACAAAAGATGATTGTATTCATCACTAACATATATTCAAGGAAGAATTACCAATGAGAATTCTTTAAGCAAAGAAAAAATTCTACAAACTTAACTCTGCTCAAAACAACACAGGGACAAAAATGGTAAATATTTGGGTGGATATAAGTAATATGTTTTTCTTTTTCTGAATATCTTTAGAAGTTACTAAAGGGAATTGAATATCCAAAGTAGAAACATAAATCTGATAGTCTCAACATCTTTTCCTAAACAACAAAAAATTTTCAAATTATTGTTTTTTACTTCTTAATTCCGAAGTCTATTACATGTATGAGGACTAGTGAGAGATGGTGAGACATAAGTATGTTTCTTTTTTGCTTTTTTTTCTTTTCCTTTTGGTACCAGGGATCAAACTCGGGTTCTTGCGCTTGCGCAACAGGCGGTGAAATCATTGAGCTAAATCCCGGCCTGAGTATATATATTTTTTTAAATGAGTAGTTAAGGGATCAAACCACAATAGACATATTTTTGTCACAAATAAAGCAAAAAATCTGAAAATATTAGAGCAGATAATGCTGACCAGTAATCATTTATTTGTCACCCTTATATTTTAAAAAATGAAAAATGTATGTAATAGGCATGCAAATTCACTTATTGAATGAAAAACTAAATATAATGTGGACAAAAATTCTATATAAACAATATATTTTTATGAGTGAATCAAACACAAAATTTAAGAATTATCCTCTTCAAAACCACAATTTAATTATGAGGAAATTGAGCCTCACTGGTTTACACCTATTATATATTAATATTTAGTAGTCTTTTCAACATGTAATTATTTTCAGACATCTTCAGCCAGTCACTTTGGGTTTACCCACAGGAAAGTAAAGGTAAGTTCACCAGTTTGAAGACACATGACTGTTGTCCAAAATCAGTAGTAGAAATGATCACTGAGACTGAGAATTCTCATGTTCTAGTCGGAAAGTAGAAGTGTGTGTGATCTATGAATGTCACAAATGTAAATTGAAAGAGATACTCTCAGTCATCTCTATAATCGCTCTTCATGCACACACCTCATTTAAAGTTTTAAGTGTTCTCCAATTATTCTTTTGGAAATATTCTTGCACACTTATTCTATGCCTACATGATAAATGTGTGTATAATCTATATAACTGATATCTCACATTATGTATACATATATATTGTATGTATTATTTACATATATGTGTGTATGCAAATTCAGATACACTTTCTTCACATGCTTATTTTATTCTAAAAATAGGTATATAATCTATTATAAATAATAACATAGCCTAAGTGTTTAGAATTTGCTCCATAACTTGTAATATTGTAGATCTAGTAACCCATTAGATCATGATTAACAGATACAAAGTTTGGGAGAAAACAAATTTTTTATTAAATAACAAATTGCAGATTTCAACTTGAAACGGCATTTTCCCTCCATCAGTGTAAGTGATTCTAGTTTGTATTTAAATGCATATTTTTCAGTAAATTTGAATTTCTCACCTCAACAAATTTACAGTTTAATCATCAGTGTCAAGAATAAATGAAAATTAACAAAGAAATACAATAAGATGTATCTTCAGAATTATTAAAAATATTCTGATTGTAACATTGCACTTGAAGACCCCATAAAATATCTTACTGAAATGAACAGGCTGTTATGTTCATTAAGAGCTCTTAATTAATTTGCTTCCTTTGAGTGACGTCCTTGCACATTGATTTAGAACACTGCACAAATGACAAGCATGCCACTGGAGCTTTCGGGAGGTTGTAATGAAAGTCCAACCAAACAAAGCGTTCTATGAATTATTTAAGTGCTTACCTAATATATACTGAGGCCTTGAATTCAAACTCCAGTACAGAAAAAGAAAAAGAAATATTCAGTACTGAAAATCACTTTCATTTTGAAGCTCAAATTGTCATATAACAGACAAAGTTTTCCTTTATTTCTACAATAAACTTATCCAGTAAGTGATCTCTAATAGTTTATTTTGCCCTTAAAAATTGGTGTCTGAGGACATTACAATAGCAATGATTTATGGAGGGACATTCATCTCTTGATGACTTTTTTTTTCTGTGTATTTCCTTAAAACACTGGGAGTTTTATTACCACCCTCCACATGAAATTCAACTCCTTATTCCACAGTGGACACCAGTCACATTTACTATCCTTTTGTCTCCAGGTGCTTCAATCTTCAAATTTTCTTCTTTCTGAATTTTAGTTACTGAACTTATCTTTCCATTCAAATATGCTTCTTGCAAAACAAATACAATTTTTCATAGATATATTTAACCATTTAAATATATTACAGTCATTGAAATTTAATTTGGTTATGTCTATGTTTCCCTTTACTCACCACTTCTTGCTTATTCCATTCACAACATGTTCTTCACACCACACACAATTTTTCTATACATTGTATATCATTCAGGCTGGTTCTTTCCTTGTTTTCCATACTTATTTGGCAATACTCTTTGGGGCAGATATTAACCTGCATAATACAATGATTCTACTACTCTCTTTCTTTAGACCACAATACATGCTCTGGAAATTTTGTTAAGAGAAATTTCCCAGTGGAGTAAGTTTCTGAAAGGGACTTAATATTTACCTTAGTATTTATCTCAGGACTGTGTTCTAAAGTTTTTAATCCATGAGAATATTTTTTAAGCAAGTAAAACCAATGGTATTATATTTATCCTTGCCTTCTCTTATGTGTCTTTTGATTGTTTTTTGTTAGGTATTACTTGGTACTTTCTTGGTTCTGTTGCATTTATTAGTTTTATTTTGTATGCTGTTTATTTTTAGAAATTTATTTTTCTATTGCTCTTTTTTGGTGAATATATTGTCTTTTTTAGATCTTATTTTTGCTACTTAAGTGACTGTGGATAGATGGGAGGTAGTTGTAGCCTCAATTTTATTCCTTCTGAATTTTGGTCCACTTTGACAAGACATTCTGTAAGTATTAGAAATTTAATAGTTAATAAAACAAATTCCCTGACCTAACAATTCCTACGATATGGTCTGTTCATGAGAAAGGTACATATATAAATAAATCTGTAGCATTTCAAATGCAAACAGTGTAAAAAGATCTATAAAATAGGGTTAGCAGGTACAGAGTGAAAAGAGGAAGGCAATATATCAGACAAGTCATCAAGCTCTGGGAAAACTTACCTGATAACAACCATTTTCTCAGACATCTGAATTAAGTGAAGGACACGCAAAAACAGGGAAAAAAACCTCAGAAAATTAATTCTAAACAGACCTGATATTGGAGATATGTTAAGAAATGCAAGTAGAGATAATTTTGGAAAACAAAAAAGAGATGGAAGAGATGATGACTGCCAAAACTTGGTGCCTCTGTTCCCGTTGGATAAATAGCATGCTGAACCATAAGGCAAATTTGGAGGAAGATCCACTTATTTACTCGCAACACTTAACCTGCTGGCTCTAATTTAATAATAATTAGTCAGGAGTGCTCCTGTGTAAAGGAGGGGGTCATAGCATCAATTATGGAGAGACAATATTTAAAAGTATACCTGTAACATAGGAGCTAGGGAATTAATGCACTGTGTCATTTTCAAAACAGCAACCCTGATAGCAGCATAGGAGGGTATGGTTTAAAAATTAAAAGAATAAACCTTCAACAGTGGAAAATCTCTGGATGTTTCAAATTGTTATCAAGTATATGGATGATTGAGAATAGCAGAAGAAACAATATAGATTCAAAAGCTTACCGCCACTATGAAGTGGCACGTTGTAGAATGCAAGAAAGCTGAAAATTAACGGGAAAGCCTTAGTACCAAGAATGTAAAGAAATATAAAACACGGACTTCTGACTATCCTTTGTGGATGTAATAGATATAATTACTGACTGACTATATTCTAAAATTCTAACTTTGATTTTTTTGTAGATTAGTAAATAATCACAAAATTTTGAGGTTGAATTGGAGCTTTTTAAATATTCAAAGTTTCAAAAAATTACCAGCCAAGTATCATCTTGTGTTCCACTGAAGTGAAGATTCAGGAGACAAAAGGAGAGTGAAGGAAATCCGAATTGAATGAAGGATGAAATGAGGGAAAATCTCAGAACTGTATTTGTCAAGAGAACCCAAAATCAAAGAGAACAGTGACATTTGGCCAGGATTATGGAAACCTCTGAGAAAAGGCCATGGTTGAGGATTTTTAACAACACTGTGTGGAATTTTTTAAAAAATTGTAGGTAATATTAAACAGTTATATAGAAAAATATGAACAAATTATTGTCTAGAGTTGGACAGTTGAGTGTGGATAATCGGTTGTGCACAGAATCTTTTGGGGTGCTATTTCAATCAGAGTTTGCTAGACTGTGATGGCTCTGCTCTCAACATAAAGATCCACCCAAGAGAAGTTTTTGTAATTCCATGCAAATGTTAAAGCTGACTTGGGGAGTTCCATGGAACTGCTGTAATTAGAGCCAACTTCCTATCATGAAGAAGCCATTTTTAGATTGTTGATAGGAACAGAAAGCAAGTAGAAAAGGATGAGTCTCTTCTCCCTCTATCCAGTTTTTCTTTCTTCCATAAATGCCAAATGCCACTAGACATTAAACTGAATGTATAATATATTAATTAATCTAAATATATATCTAATTATGATAAATTTAACACATTTATGTAAAAATAACTTCCAAACTCAATGCTCTCCCACTGAGTTTAATGAGCAATTTGTCATTTTGGAAATATATCATATGGAAATAGAATAAACAGGAACTGTACCTGTTTTAATTTATCTGTTAATATTACACTCAATATGAGTACTTTTTAAACTTAATTTATTTCTCTCTTGTGAAGAACTACTAGAGATGGAGTGATTTAGCAGCTCTGTGGATATCAGGTCCTTCTGCGGCTCTGTTTCTACCCTCATGAAGGATTCTTTGTTTTTACAGATAACTGAGGAAGCTCTGTTATGCTTGCATTTGTAATATAGAAGAGCAGAAAGAAAAAAGTAGGAAAAGAATAACAGGGCATGCACCAATTTGGCCAATGTTCTTGCAATTTTCTCTAAAATTCCACACATTTCTGCTCATATCTTACTAGCCAGAATGCAGCCTCAATCCTAAATTATAGCTAGTGAATCTCAGAACTGCTATTAGACAGGCTTTTTTATTCTCAGAAAATTTCTAGATTGTGTAATTAAGGAATGTGGTAATAAATCTTATCAAGAAACAACCAGAAGATGTTTACCTGGAGTGTAGTACCAATGGAATACAGTGTTTACTATGACCTAAATATGTGTTTCTCTAAAATTTATATGAAGGAAACTTAACTGCCTATGCAGCATTATTAAGAATTGGAGCTTTAGGAAGTGATTAGATCTTGAAGGTTCTACCACCAGAATGGGCCAGTGCACTTTCCAAGGACCCAAGGACACTGTCTACCAACTTTTCCCTTCTACCATGTGAAGACATAGTGTGTGCTCCTTCTGCTGTATAAGGACACAGCAACAATGGGTCATCTCAAAAGCAGAGAGAAGCTGTCATCAAACACCTAATCTTCTGAAGCTTTAATCAATCTCCTTTACCTTGGACTGGCCATACTTCAGAACTGTGAGAAAGAAAATTTTATTGTTTATAAATTACTCAGTTTTAGTATTTTTGTTATAGCAGCACAAATGGGCTGAAAAAATATAAGAAAATGCTCTCATCTAATTTGCACACTGAAGGATGAGTAGTAATACATCAAGGAACCATTGATCATGGGGAAAGGAAAACAGTTTCCACAAACAGAAATGCATATGGGAATTCTGTGGAGATGCTAGAATCCCAAATAATGAGTTATATTTAAAGGTCATATTTATAATAACTTTGCTCAGAGAATTTAAGAATATATAAATTCCATTTCAAAAAAAATGTGAAAGTGAGGGATATATATAATCCAAGCAAAGGAAAACATTTTATTATCAGCTGGTATTTTCAACCCTAAAGCCTGAGATAAAGCTTTGTTAAGCTAAGTTGAATTATGTGATGTTCCTCTGTATGCTAGGCTCTGGAGGAGTGCTGCATCAAACATGACAAAGCTCTAGCTATTTTCCCTGACATCAATTCCCAAACCCGAATCTCAGGTCAAACCTCCCTAAGGCAAGTAAATATAAAAACTAGATCAACACTTATGTCTGTCAGCACCAGAGAAGAAATATAACAATTGAAAAGAGTGTTGTTTTTGGCCCATTGCCCAAGTCACGGAGCGGTGTTGCCACTCACCTGCACAAACTGCCATCATACTGGCAGGCTTAGCAACAAAGTGCTCACCATGCTTCAGACCTGATAGTTGATAGAAGCTATCTAAATCAATAACCTCAATTATCACCCTATATAGGTTTATCTGCACAGAAGAAGCCTGATTGTAGTGGTTGAGCTGGTTTGTGAAACCAGGGAGCTTAAGCCCATGGTGGCCACCCTTTCCCACTATTACATTGTCTCACTGATAAAGTATTTCCATTAATGTTCTTTACTTGACCTTCTGAGGAATCCTGTGAAAAATGCAAATTAGGTTATTTTAGTGATCCGTTATTTAGGTGAGGAAAACAAAGCATCAATTGTACAACTACTCCCTGTCAAAGTGAGGATGACTTTATCACCTTGAGATTTGTAAAGCAACTGCTGTTGCTAGCTGCTCTTAACTCTTATCTAGACAGCTTTAATTCAAGCACATGCACTGGGGAAAAATAATGCACTGCTTGAATATCTTGGTCCATCTATTAGATTTAGTGGCACATCCTTGGGTACTTAGTTGGTTCATTGCAATTTACTTGACACAAAAAGATATCTTGAAAACACTAGAATAATGTGAAGCTTTATTAAATCAAGAGGATCACTTCTCATATCTCTGTACATATACTGATTTAAAATTCATTTATTTCTCCATCAGAGTTCTCAAGCCAAAACATATTTTTTTTCATTAATGCAGTGTTTGAGGTGGAATGTATTCTTTAATTAGATTATGTTTGAATTATTTATTCTACCTGTGGAGTCAGAAACAATATGGAAGAATATGATTTCAAACATGTGAAACACTACTTAAAGTTAATTATTTTAGGTGAGATAATGAAAACAAAACAGAAGAGGAGATAGATTTAGAAGATCTCAGTAACTATAGGAAAGATTGGGAGAAATAGTTTGTGTACATGAGAATAGCACTAATGTTTCATATACTGAGTAAAGCTTCAGCCCCAGCCCTAAGAGGTGGAAGAACTCTAAGAGTTAGCTAACTAGGTTGCCTTGTTATCTGGAGAGATTCCCTTCCTTGGATCTTTTACAAAGCTTTTCAGTTATTTACACAGACTTGATAAAGTCATTTTACAGCCAGAGGGGGAAACAGGAAGAGACATATATGACTATCAAAAGTTTAAAAAAATAAAATGACCATTGTGCTCACATAAAAGCACCACCATCCTAAATTATAATGGATATATACTTAAGTCAGGAAAGACTAGGTATACCAGGCAACAGGTTAGGAATTCCATTCAGTGAACTCCAAGAAGCTGATGGGATCTCTGAGATGGCTTTCATGTTGAAAGCTATCACATCTGAAACAAACACTATCTTAAAAATGACCATTCTTCCAACTTGGGTACAGTGGACTGAAGGAACAGCATCTAATGGAATATTGAGTCTGCTCTGGTAACTAGAAAACAGTCCTATCTGATTCTTTAGAGTTGTTTAATGTCTATAATAGTTTTCAAACTCAGCTATCTTAAAGGAACATTTTTTATCTCAATGACTCCCCTCCTCCATAAATTTCAATCAACCATCCCAGGTGTCTTACTTATTAGGGACACAGAAAGAAGTGATACTCTGCCCACAAGAAGTTGAAAGTTCAGCAGGAGAATAATCAAACTGAAATCTAAGAGAACTATGTGAGCATATTTCAGGTCTGGCCGGGCTTGTTCACTTACTGTCAGAGAATGAGTCAAGGTCACTTTGAATGTTTTGTTTGTGCTTCCTGATGAACTGTGACGTTGTCTACTGACATGATACACTAAAGGATCTGAAGAAGTGTGATGATTCCTTATGAAGAATTTTAGAAGTCAGCTGAAAAAACTTCATAAATCATACAAGATTTGAAAAGATTTCATATAAATTTTGAATGCTATATAGGGAATAATCAAAGGGATGAGTCAGATGTTCCTGGAAAAGCAATAAATCAAGAGAAAAATAGGTGAAAATTCAGAAACCTGAAAATTATGAAGATATATTTGATGACTGACTGGATAAAAAAACTATCTGTAAAGAAAGCTTAAGTTAGATCTCTAGAAAGAAAGAAGAAAGAGGATAGGTGTTGCTATGGAATTCAAGAAAAAGGTCCTAGCAACAACCAATGAAATAGAAATCAAGATGAATGATGTTAGGGCTTTTGTTTAATATTATTAATTAATGTATTTTTAAAATTAAAAGACTCAAAACCTTTAAGTATGTAAAATTATTAAGTATCAAATTTCTAAATTTGAAATTTAGCTGAAAGAAATATATAGGCTTTTACCACATAAAAGTGTAAACAAATAATTGCTAACCACAATGAACAGATATATAAGTATTTTTGTTTAAAATTTATAAAGTGAAATAAAAATTACACACAATTTTAACTTTTCATATATATATTATATATATATATAATATATATATATGTATAGAAGTGACATTTCTCTTTTCGGTACTGAGGTTCGAACTCAGGACCTTGCACTTGCAAGGCAGGCACGGTGCGCCACTGAGCTGAATCCCTGGCCCTAGAAGTGACATTTAATATCTTCTCTCATTTCCCACATTGTCTCAAATATATATATATATAAAATACACCAATGTCTTCTATCTGTACAATCCAGTATAGTTGCCACAAGCAAGTGGGTATTTAAATTTAAATTAATTTGACTTAAAAAAACATAAGTCCATTTCTCATTCTTCATAGCCTCATTTCAAGAGCTTAATAGCTAACAGTGGCCAGAAGCTACTGTACTGGATAAACAGAGGTGCAGAGTACCTTCATCACTGTGGAATGTTCTATTATTTTTAATGGTGGTTTTGAGTAAGCTTGTATCTCTGGACAAAATAATTACACACTCACATGTGAAAGAGATTTATTGATTAAAGAAAGAAATGATAGAAATTATGAATGAGTGAGATTTGGTGCCTACAGACAGTTGTTACTGAAAAATAACTTGGTTGTTCAGATTGATTTATTGCTAAAAATGAACATTCTGCTACTTTTATTTCTTGATTACATTTTTAAACTTAACGATGTATTTTGTTATATGCATATTCTATAATGGTAACATTTTATTCATTACCATAACATCATATAAATATTCTTCAATATTTTCCCTTAACAACTTTTTTTTTTAGGTACCAGGGATCAAACTTGGGACCTTGCACTTATGAGGCAGGAGGCAGAACCACTGAGCTAAATATCCAGCCCTACTTTTAACAACTTTAAAGTATGAATTCTTATATTCCCAAATTAGGGACTACTTTTGTGAATAGTGTTTCACTCAATTTAATGTTTATTTTGTGCATTCCTTGAAGAAACACAATAGCCCCAGATCCTTTCAAAAGTTTATCCAGTCCCCTGGTTCTCATTATATTGTTAGATCTGTCTTAATATCATATTGTCTGCTTACCTAACAATATCTTTTACCTAATTAAAAAAAAAATCTTCCTTTGTGCCTTTCAATTACTTTAAAATGTCTATAAATTTCTAAAAATGTCCTTCCGTGTATTCTTCTTAGATATTGTATTGGTCAGGTTTTCTGTTCTTGATACCAGTGACTTAAAAGAGGAGAGGTTTGCTTTTGGCCCAAGGTCTCAGGGGATGCAGCAGAAGCCTCATGCAGGAAGTGCACGGCTAAACTGGGCAGCTCAATTCATGGCTGCTGGGAAACAAAGCCAAAGGGGAAGAAGCCAAAGGGGAAGAAGGTGAGGGGGAGGGAGAGACCTCCGAAGGCATGACCCAGAGACTTATCTTCAATTAGGCTCTGCCTTCTAACAGCACATTCATCTGTGCACAGTAGTGAATTAATCTACTGATGAGTACAGTTGCAAGATCCAATCTCATCTCCAAGAGTCTTTTAATTCAATCAAGTGACAATTAGTGTTAGCCGGCACAGGTCTATTAATGTTTGTGTTCCACCAAAATGAAACTGTTTTTGCTTCACACTTAATCTTTCTGTTTTCATTTTTAATTCTCTATAAATATATTCTACACTAAATACTTCATAAGGCTTTATCAGTTATACACTTTATTAGCTTTTTAAAAATACTAAGAATATGCGCTTTGATTAATACATTTGGCTGAATATAGAATTTGTGATGATATTTACTTTCTCCTCAACACTTTGAAGACATTACCTTATCGTCTTCTTATACTTGAAATTGCTTATTCTGCTATAATTCTCTGATTACTCTATAATTAGTCTAACTTTGCTACTCAATAGCATTCTCTTTCTTTCAGGTAGTTTTGATAGTTTAATGTTGAAACTTTGCAGTTTAATTTCTCTATGTCTAGTTGTGAGTTTATTGTAGATATCTTTGTGAATACTCGTTAAAAATATTTCATGTATACAATTTTATTTTTATCCATTCAACTAAATTCTTAGTTATTGAACTTGTGAATAAATACTGTATTCTGGCATTACCTCTAATCTAACTCACTGAACTCCTGTCATATATATATTGAAATTTTGTTAATTATTCTCCCTTGTCTTTTAAAAGCTCTCATATATTTTATTGATTTTTCTATATCAATATCTGGTCAATTTATTCTCAGTAGCTACAAGTTGTGTATTTTTACTTTGTCCAAGTTTAATCTATGTTATCAAAACATTATTAAGGTTTCTAATTATTTAATTGAATATTTTTGTGTGCAATACTTTTAAAACATGTCTACAAAGTTTAATGGCACTCCTCTCACAGAAACTAGATTCTAAATTGTCTCTCTTTAAAATTCAATTAGATTTAATGATTTATTCATATTAAATAGCATGTTTCGGAAATGATACTGGATGGCTTCTGAGGCTAAGTCATAAAAGAAGACACAACTTCTTTTTTTCTATGTGTTTTTAAAAAATTCCTTCTTCCTTCCTCCCTTTGACCCTCAAATATTTATATTCTGAATTGACATATGTGATGAAGTCTGGCTGGCATAAATCATCCTTATAAGAAAGCCTTATGTGAAGACAAAAAAGAAAAGAAAAATGTTAAAAGGAATCTGAACTCCTCTGGCCTTCAGATGAATTTCAAATCTGCAAAGCTCATGAACTAGATAAGTGAATTTTCAAAACTTCAGATGATGCAAGCTACTAGATTTTGAACCATCTTTGTTAATATAGGATAAAGAGGCATCTCCTCTTGTAAGAGCTATCCAAATTTCCGACTCTGAAAGATAGTAGATTCTGTGAATTTGGTTTGTTTACTTGACATTTACTTTTTGAGTAATTTGCTATGAATTTGTGATAGTGGCTGGATTGGAATTTCATACCAAGATTTGAATGCTGTTGTAATAAAATCCTAAAAATATGGCAATGATCATGTGGCCAGTTGGTCAGAGAAGCAAGAAGATATTTAAAAGAAGTGTTACTGAAAGCCTGATGTTCCAAGATTATTAGTGAGGGCTTAAAGAATATGAGGAAAATAGTTTTGGTGGCTTGAGGGAAAATTCCTTTCTTTGTAGCAGTAGTCTATTTGGCAATACCTTAATCAGCATTTCCTTGAAATCAGACAATGGCATGATGCAGCAAAGGAAATTTCTAGGCAGAATTTCACAAGGTACACCCAGATTTCTAAATGTATGGTAAAATTTGAAAAGCGATACTTTAAAGAAATAATTGGCAAATATAAAGAAATAAGGACTTTACTCACAGTCTCTCCAAGATTCTTACGTTAAGAAGGGACTTCAGAGTAAATATTAAATGTAGGTGGGACTACTACCTGTGCCATGCTATAGGCAGAGAATGACATATGATGTTGCTTTAGGAAACTCTACATCAGATAAAAGGATATTAAAAATTTTGCTTCTTATTCATTCTGTCCATTAAATAGAAGAGCTTATGGGAATCGAAGAGTATTGTCTCTCAAGAATCTCACAGGAAATCAAAAGTCAACAAGAGTGGTCTATTACAAAGATATCTCTGTGTGTGGAGACATTTTTATGGATATGTGTGTTTTTCTTAGTGCTTGTGGTTATAAATTGATTTATATGAAGCCCGTGGAGTTTAGAAAGAATTACACTAGTTTCAACTCAGGAGTCAAAGAGTTCAAAATGACAAGAGAATTGCTATTAATTTAGATCTTAAATGTCCACCAAAGATCCATATGTTAAAGGCTTGGTGATCTTGAGTTATTTTGTTCTGCCACATGCTCCAGCCCTGGAGTACTGCCTCACCACAGGTCCAAATCGACCGGCCGATACATCATTGACTGAACCTCCAGAACTATGAGCCATGTTAAGCCCTTACTTTTTTTATTTTCTTCTTTTCTCTTCTCTTCCCCTCCCCACCTCCCCTCTTTCTCCCCATCACCCTTCCTCTCCTCTCCTCCCTTCCCTTCCTATTCCTTCTCTTTCAGTTTCTTTCCTTTCTTTTTGCTTTTAAAATAAAATCTCAATATGTTACCAAAGATGGTCTCAATTTGAGGGATCAAATGATCTCCTACCTCAGTTTTCTGGCACTACAGGTGTGTATCATCATGTCTTGCACATTATAGTGGAAGTCTGACTAACACAAGGACTTTAATCCCCCCAAATTTATAGGCATATATCTAATGAAGAAAATAACATAGCAGCAAATACAAGATAATTTTGTGAAACATAATTAATAATTTAATATGCAGAATAAGAAACCTAGAAGGAAAGAGAAAAGGAAAAGGAAGAATCCTTCTCAAGCAGTAGGACTGAACTCTGATCACAAAATTTGTGTTTATCTGGCTACTTCCCAATTCCTCATGCCTACACAGGTAATGAAGATAGCACAGCCTTAAAAAGATGATGTAGTGGATTGACTAATGGTCAACTTATAAGGCCCAGCTGAACTGAATCAGTGTGCCCTGGTCATGGAGGATTCACCTGAAGATTGTTACCAATAGCCATAAAAAGAGAACTGGAGGAGTAGATTTTCGCCTGTTAATTTTCTAGGAGAAGAAAATGTGGATGGTTTTCCTGATGCGAACTAAGCTGTTCTTCTCAGAGAAGGAGCTCGGGGCCTCACTGTCTCTGGGAATGGTTGCTTTTTTGTCAGAGGAGTGCTGATCTTCACTGTGAGCATCACTTCCTGGCTCCAATGTGTATTCCTCAGCTTGGTGGCACAAAGCCTCCATCTCACCAGTGTAGGTTTTCTGGCTTCCACCACTGGCCTTTGGGCCTTCCAGGTGCAGATCCTCAATACAGACAAGCATAAACATTGCTGTGGGCTCTAGGCCACTGTCTGGACTCAAAGAGGACATTGCTTTGGACTCTAAGCCTTTAGCTGGACTTGTGTGGGAAACTGCTGGTATCTAGGCCCTCAGCTGAATCCTTTGGGCTTCTTGTGTGCAGTTAATCTCTTGCACTCCTTCACATTTGACTTTTTGGGTAATTATCATAAAACAATCATAGAAATTATGTGTCCTGTATTTAATGTATTCCCTTGCCAAATCCTTCTGACTACAGCTGATAGTAATCTCAATTTTTCATGTATTTTTTAGATTTTAGAAAAATTTTTAGAGAGTCAAAATATCAATCCATATAGACAGTTTAAAATTTTCCTTTTGATAGGAAGCAATGATGGAAATGACCCAAAGGTATGGTGGAAATGATGCAAAAACTCCAGAAATATTAACATATAGCTTTGATAGAATGGCTCTAACTTTGTAACCCAGTTGCATGTTTCCTTGATTTTTTTCTATATTCTTGAGCTGCCCATGCATATACTAGTTGTCTGGCTGAAGAATGTTGCAGAGTTAAAAGTCCGTTGGTAAATTCAAAACAGTATTTTCTATTTTCAGTAATACTTTGAATATTCACAGAGGGCTGTTGAGTTTTGGTCAGAATATTATTGCATAAATGGAATGGAAATAGAAATAGAAGAGTGTTGCCTAGAAAAAAGTAGAGATCAAGGAATGGAGAACACCATGGATTAGATGACATTATTCCAGAACATGTGCATGATGGACAGAAATGTAGAAATGAGTTGAGAAAGTAGAACGTTCAAATTTAATATTTCTGAATGATTTAATGTCTCAAAATATGTCTTTTGTAAGTGAATAGAATGGACAAAATATTCACCAGAATTAAATGATATAAATTAAAATATTGGCTTGGGGACCTTCATATGTACTGAATTCCACAGAATAATGTTGGCACTAAAAGACAGAGGGCTATCTGATAAAGTAAGTTAGTCAGTGAAACAGAGAGGTTGATGGTTTGGCCATATTAATAATATGAGGATATAGTCACATATAGTTATTCAGAAAGTATCTTTAAAAGTACATGTTTAATGTAAATATTATAAACACAGAAGTAATTAAATATATACTTATGAAATGCTGAAAAAAATTGGAGAATTACATAGAACAATAAAACAGTGCCTAATATCTTTGTGTTACCTAGCTTTGTATGTTTCTATATTGTTATATATTGCCCTTTGTGATAAAATAGTAAGAAATGTAAATATTTATAGAATATTTATTTATTTTTTTATATGTCAGTTGTATGTACATTTATGTATTTTTAAATTGTCAAATTCTCTTAGTTTCTTATGGTCAGACGTACATGCTCATAAAGCAACACTTTCAATAAGGACTAACATGATATTATTAGAGAAATATTCAATGTGGAGTTGGAATACTAAATATGTGTTCACATATTTGTATTTGCTCATCTCTACTTTTAGAAATTATCATCCCTCTTTTACTTTTGTAATCTTTCAAAGACCGGATTTCATCAGATGATCCTTACTATTGTGTTTGAACACTACTACTTTAGTATGTTAAGTGTTTGCTAGTCATTAACTATGGTCTAATCATTATTAATGATTTTTATTTTAAAATCAAATAATGAGATAGAATTCTTGACCATAAAGCTATTTAAATTGAGATGATACAATCAAAATATCTCAGAGAATATTTTTCCTGACCTATGTGTATATAAATCATGTAGAGTTCTTTGAAGAGATTTTACCATAATCATCCTTGGTATGATTTTGCTAGTAAAAAAATGCTACTATAATGTTCAGTAATTTCTTCCTACCCTGTCTTATTAATAGTGAAAATATCCTGTCTAAAACAGTGACATCTGGTGGCTTCAAGTGAGTGTTGCGAAGTTACTATAAATTTTTATTAGTATATGTTTGTGATATGTAATAATTACATTCATCTTGAGGAATTCATGCTTATACACATTTCATCTTGATAATTTTAATACAAATGAGAGATAGTAGTGTGGTAAAGCTTCATGAAAAAACGATACTATGCTTAAAGACAGTTTCTCCAGTTTTATAGTTTGTAATCAAGGGCTACTTTCATTTATTACTTTTCATTTATTTTTCTGGATTTCATATATTAAAATACCCCTTTAGATATATTGTTTACATTATCAGATTTACTTGGTTTTTCACTTGTAAGATTCACTTGTGGGCTTACTGAATTCTGAATGTCCTGAATCCATCAGATTTGACAAAGAATGATGGTGTGGTCATTTCTTACTAGACATACACTGTAAGTAGAGTATCCTCCACATATCCTAGGACAGTGATAGTGTTTTGCTTATTAATTTTTCTTATTAGGAATCATCTGCAATTCATTTCCTGTTTACTTCTTCCCAAACTGAGACAAACTACTCATGTGAAAACTAAGCCCCTCTCCAGTTTTAGCATCAATGCTAAGCTTGGGGGTGGAGAGGATGTAGGATAAGAATTAAAGGAGATTGAAAATGTGTGATTCTACTTCAGGTACCAAAGCACTGTACCTATTAGTGTGGCATTGATGAAGACTTTTTATCATAATTTAGAGTATTTATTTTTCCTGAAAAATGCTTTATAAATCTGTTTTTAAAGTAAGGCAGGATGAGCTTATATTATCTGCTACTCTAGGAGGCTTACCTCTGGCTAATCAACTTTTTGATATCTTTTTCCAAGATATCTTTTTCCTTCATTTTTCATAGTTTTAAAAAGTAAAACAACTTATAAGAAGGTAAAAAAGCACCAAACATTAACAAAAGTTATGCAACACTGACATCTTGATAGTACTAATTCTTTTTTTTTTTGGTACCATGGATCAAATTTAAGACCTTGCACTTGCCAGAGAGGCACTGTGCCACTGAGCTACATCCCTGGACAGTAGTACTAATTCTTATTCTGCTGGAAAACAATAACCCCTATGTATCTTTCCTCCAGCTCAGATAGTTACTATCATATTTATAAATACTTTTTTATTTTTACACTTTAATTTATCAAATTTAGGAATAGTCTTTGGAATTTTATTCTTAGAAGCAGAATTTAATTAGACTGTTTTCCTACTGCCACAATAGCTCCAACAATACACTCAATGCCTTCACTTGCTCTGTTTTCTAAATCAGTCAGATCAGTGGTGACTTTACAGATAGTGGTCTAACTCAGAAGTGTTAAAGTGATGTGTATAAGTAAATATTATTAATTCCTGTGGCCAAAAAGGATTTTTCTTTTATACTAGAATTTTTATAATCTCAATTTTTATGCCCCCCATATAGTAGTGATTAAGAAAAATAGGTGGCAATGTAGTATAGTGGCTCTTATACTGTCAAAATTTAACACTCTGCTCTTGGCCTTGTCTCAGTGTGGTCTGTTTTGTAAAGTTTTGTCAACTTTTATTTATAGTACTCACATATTTTATCTTAGTGTCATTCATAATTACATTTCTATGTGCTAATATCAATGAATGGCTTTTTAAAGATGTTGTATTATCTGAGTGAAATGAGAAAGAGCTAAAATCACTGAACAAACCAAATGTCTTGCTGATCTAAAATATTGTTACTTTATATATAGCTCACTTATTTTAAAATATTTATCTTGAAGTTTTATCAAATTTCTAAAATTGTGTATTGTTATTTTATATATTTACATGTGTGCATGTATTTGTCTTTAACTTGTTTTACTTAAATCTTACATTAACTTAATAAAGTGAGTTAGATTCAATTGTTCAATTGATTGAAAAATTTGAAGGATAAAATAATTGTATGTAGTTGTGAGGCTGATTAGTTCAACTTTAAAATAATCTAGTATTTTTTAGTTATCCTTATTTAAAATTTCATGATTGTATGTTTCTTTGTCTCTGTAAACATGATAGTTCCTCTTGAAAACCAAATATATTCAATTATTTCATTATGAGCATACCCTGTAGTATTTGTCAATATACTTGAAAAAATTTACCTGTTTACTCAGTTAAATTTCTAGAAAGTTTCCTTAAATCAGTAGCTGTTGCTGAAGTTTTCTGTATCAAGTACTATTAATTATTTTTTTTACAAATCTAGCTGTCAAGTAATATACCTCAATGTTTAAAATTATATAAGTTGAAGCAGTATTGAAAGGCAAAGTTTTACCTTCTAACCACCCTTACTATTCTTCTTGTACACGATCTATACTGGAAGGCAAAATTGGACTTTTCTTTCTTGTTAACTAAATAGAAAATAAGATAAAATAAACAAACAAAAAAGAGAGCCAATGCAGACTCCAAAGTCCTTTCTCATTGCCAATTGTGACTGTACCACATGCGTGGGTGTCTCGCTCCAGCTGCAGATACATCTGCTAGTGCTTTTTTTGGCATCCTAGTTTTGTCCCAGTAGGATTTTTCCAAAATAGCAATCTGTCAAAGCAAATGTTTACAAGCGCCATTTTCTGGAAGGCAAGCTGGGTTTTTTTGTTTTTGTTTTTTTTTCAGTAGAGATAACAAACTACATATACAAATAAATATTTTTATCAAAATATGAAAATGTATTGTGGAAATTTTCAAACTATACAGAAAATAATATAGAAAAGTACAACCATTCCTCCCTATTAATGGTTCTACCAGTACCTTTTTATTGCCATATTCCTAAGTCATCTAACCCTTAAAATATGACAGAGATAGTTGATGTCCCTATGTTCTTTTATTTAATCTTATTTTTTCTGTCATTTCAGTTATAATTGCAGCTATTAACTCAAAGTTTATAATTTCTGTGTACATTTTAAATGAGTCATATTACTTATTATTATTTTGTATATAAGTTCCTACTTATATAAGTGGAATGGCATAACACACTTAACCTTGCAACTTGTGATTTTCTCTTCATGAGTTTTGAGACTCACAGACACACATAATTTCAAATTTTTTCTAAAAATAGAATAAATAGTCCTTATTTTCCACATCTTTAATGAAAATTATATTGTCGGCTTTTTAAACATTTGCCAGCTCAGATGATATAAATGATGGCAGTTGTAACAATAATTTATTGTTCTTGGAGAATTAGTAAAGTTTAGAATTTTTCAGCTTCTTAGACATTTTGATTTCTCTTCTGTTACCTCTTTATTAAATGTACCTTTTTAGGTTTGGATGTTCTGCAGACAAAAACCTACAGGAAAAGATTGTTGTTGCAGTCATCCTCTTTTATTCTTGACTTTGATGAGATTGTTTTTGAAGGAATGATTAACATTTCATTTTTTTAAATACTTTTTATCAAGTTAAAGTAGTTCCCTTTGAAATGTATTTTTCTGTTTCCTTTATTTGATTGAATTTTGAATACAGTATTTTCAATTGCTTTTTCTTTATTGTGATTTTATCACTATTTAATCCTTGACTTTTACAAAGCAGCTTTTATCATTTTTCTGATATTAAACTTTAATTAGGTCACAGTATTTTATATACAATTTTCTGCCACTTCTGTGAGAATGGGCTATAGTTTCTACTTTTCAGGACTAAAGAATGTGTTTTTCAAAGTTACAGTGGTCTTTTGAAAGAGACTTATAGCTCTTTCTGTTTGTATATTTCCTAAAAGTGTTAATGTACATTTTTAATTATCTTAGAAGTTTATTAATTCTATGGCAACATTAAAGTTTTTGCTTAGTATTTAAATTTCCAAAAATTTCACATAAAAGCACAAAGAAAACACTTGATAGAAAAACAAAAACCCATGAATACTGTATATACCACATTAAATGACAAGAAAATCATTAATGATTCTGAAATATAAGTCGTTGCACAATCAGTATGTGGACAAGAGAAAGTAAAATATAACAAATGGAAGCAGACTTAAAAAGAGAATCAGTCTCAAATAGCCCACATTCTAATATTCAGTGGAATGCAAGTGTAATTTGGCATCTTGAACTGTTGGTTTTGCCCAAATGAAACATGATTTTATATAAAGAGCTAGAAATTAAGTACTGAGGCTTGAAACATGAACACATGTGTTTGAAACATATGCACCAGAGCTTCCTTTCAGGACAGTACTAGAAATTAGAGGAAACTTGTGTTTCCTTTTGTACTTTTGTGAGTACAGTTCTAGACAATAGGGTAGGGACAGTAGAGTTGTTGGAACAAGAAGATACAGATAATACAAGGAGAATAACGAAGACTAGAAAACCAAAAATGCATGATCAATGTTTTACAGAAACAACAGCTTTGGTTGCATGAGGTAGGAGAAGTTCAAAAACTGTCTTAAACAATGTGCCTTGTATTTTAAGACTAACAATCCTATAGATTAAAAAAGTTAGTAAAGAAAAAGAACAAGTCTAAAGAACAAAATAAATATTAAAATTTTATTTCAAAAAATGGCCTGGAGATTTAAAAAAAGAATTAAAATGCATAAGTTACATATTGAAAAAGCAAATAGACTATCGAGAGTAAACAAACATAGTATAGCAATATACTTCTGATCACTAAAGGAACATTTAAAAGAAAATGCCTTTGGGCATCTCTGGAAATCATGATCCTCAGTGTGTAAAAAAAGAGAAAAGAGAAAGATATATAATCAACAATCAATTTACTTAACAAGCAGTTAAGTAAAAACTCCATAGTTCTAAATTGCATTTAGAAATATTGTGAACTCAACATTTTATTTTTAAACATCCAAATACTGATCAGTAAAATGGCTGAAAGCAAGGACTAGCCTATTAGCAATTAGCCTTTTCAGCATCTGGATTGTGAGCTTGAATTCTCACTCTAAACTAAAAAGAAGGAGAGCTTGTTTTGTGAATGTGTTAATATTGATATACAAAATGCCACACAGCCATCAATTGAATTTGAAAGTGAAGATATTTCTTTGATGAATATCTCTCAAATTTCGTTTGGATATATATACCAAAAAGTGAAATTGCTGGACTATATGACAGTATTCTTTTAATTTTGAAGACATTCCAAAGTATTTTGCCTAATGACAGTACTACTTTATATTCCCACTAACAGAATACAAAGGATTTCTTTTCTCTATATTCTTGGTAGCAATCTAGAATTTTTAATAGTTGCAATTCTGAAAGTTTTATGGTGACGTATCATTTGGAGTTTGATTTTTACTTCTCTGATGATTAGTGATGTTGAACAATTTTCATATGTCTGCCATTTGTACTGTTTCCTTGAGAAATGCCTACATAGGTTCTTTGCCCAATTTATGGTGGCCCAATTAGGTTGTCTGAGTTCTTTATATATTCTGGTGAATATATTGAATATATATATTTAAATTTTGCATCTGGATATCCACTTCTCAAGATACTATTTATTGAAGTTATTGTCCCTTATCCATTGTGTTTGGCAACTTATTTCTGGGTTCTCAGTTCTTTCCCATTGGTCTTCATGTATCTCTAATGCCAATATCATACTGCTTTTCATATTATAGCTTTATAGAATACTTAGAAATTCAGTCATGTGATATTTGTAGCTTTGTTCATGCCTTTGTTATCTTGGATCTTATATAGTCTGACAGGAATTTATTTTTTTTCTATTTCTGGAACTTGATAGATATTTTATTAAATCTGAAAAGTACTTTGACTATTTGAGTACTTTGAGTACTTCGCATACATTTTACCAATGTATATGAACACAATATATTTCTACTTATTTGTGTCTTCAATTTCTTTTATAAATGTTTCATAGTTTTTATTCTTAGCAATCTTTTGTCTGTATAGTTCAATTTGCTACTGTGTTTTATTTAATGTTATCATTAATGGAATTGTTTTCTTAATTTTTTCTCAGATAATTTGTTCATAGTGTACAGAAATATAACTGATTTTTAATGTTGCTTTTGTATCTGACAACTTTAGTGAATTAATTTAGTAATTTAACAGTTTTTGAGGAATCATTAGGAATAATTATATATACAAAACTACAGTGAATAATTTTTTAAAAGAAATATTACAGTAAAAGAAACATCATTAATCCTCCTCAAAATACTCTCACTAGCTTCAAACATTCATGTCTCTCATTCTTGCTACTTTATGAAGGATTTCTGGAGTCCTATTTTGTGAATGACTGCAGTTGTGTTATTGTGGTTGCTTCAATGCCCTGAATTGATTCAAAACATTTACCTCATGGTCATTTTGGCTTTGAGAAAGACCCAGAATTCACATAGTGCCAGATCCCATGAACATAGTGAATGAGCACATACTGTAAGGTTTATATTTGACAGAAATTCCCATAAACATTGTGAGTAATTCAGGACATTAAGGCAGCCAAGGCAGGGTATAAGGACACTCACAAAACAGAATTTCCAAAACTATCTCAAAAAGTGGGAATTGTAGAATAAGTGTGATTGAAGTGAAGGGGAGTATTTTAAGAGGGATTATTGGCAATGTATTTTTTTACTGTAATAAATATTTTAAAATTTTATTTAAACACGTATTACATATATATATTTCACCCCATTTATGATTATATATTATGTACAAATGAAAAAATGCTTTTTCTTTTCAAATTTAGTAGACATTTGTTTCTTTTTCTTATCCAATTGCTCTGGTTAGTACTTTCATTACTACACTAAATATATCAGCAAGAATAGGAATCACTATTTTGTTCCTGTCTTAAGGAAAACTTTCAACATTTCATTGCTGAGTATGATTGTTGTGGGTTTGTCATATATTCAATTCACATATATGACAATGTTAAAATACATTCCTAATTTTATTAGGGTTTTTAACCATGAAAGAATACTCAGTTCTGTCATTTTTAATCTATTGAGATGATCATATGGTCTTATCATTTTTTCTATTAATGTAATGTTTCAGATTTATTGATTTGCATGTGTTAAACCATTCTTGCACTTCTACCCCAGGGAAAAATCCAACATGATTGTCAAGCAAAATATTTTGATGTGGTGTTGAATTTGCCATGCTAGTACTGTGTTGAAGATTTTTTGGATCTATTTTCATTAGAGATATTTGCCTTTTTAAATAGCGTCCTTGTCTGGCTTTGAAGTCAAAAGTCTGGCTTTATAAATTTACTTTAGAATTGTTCCCATCTCTTTTATCTTTTGGAAGACTTTGAGAAAGGTTTTCATTCATTCTTTTTTAAATGATTGGTAAAATTCACCATCTAAGCCAACAAGTCCTGTAATCACCTTTATTGAAAATTTCTTTGTTATTGTGTGTTTGCTTTATTACTAATCCAATCTACTCATCCATTATTGGTCTATTCATATCACTCTTCATGATTCAGTCTTGTTCAGTTTATGTCTCTAAATATTTACTGATTTCTTCTAGATTATCATATATGTTAGCTTGTAGATATTCATAGTATTTTCTTATAACCCTTTGTATTTCTTCGTCATTATTGTAAGGTCACATGTTTCATTTCAAAGTTTGAATCTTCTAGGAATCTTCTTTCCTAGACTCAACTAAATTTTTTTTTCTAATTTTCTTTATCCTTTTGAAAACCAGCTCTTAGTTTCCATGTTTTCTATTCATTTTCAAAGTGCCTGTTTGATTTTGTTCTAATCTTTATTATTTGCTCAATTTTATTGAATTTAAGCTTAGATTTTCCCTTTATTCTAGTTCTTTTTAAAGTGTAAAATATAGTGTTCTCAGGTCTTTATTATTAATGTAGGCACTTACAGATTTCATTTGTACTTGTCTCAAGATGTTTTCCCTTTTTGGGGGGGAGTATAGTTCTGGGAACTGAACTGAACCCTTCAGGACATATGCTCATCAAGTACTGTACTGCTGAGCTGTCTACCATGCCATAAAAATACTTTTTGAACTCTCTTATGACCCATTGATTGTCCTGGAATATGGAGTTTAATTTCACACACTTTTTCCACTTTTCTTCTGCTATTGACTTTGAGTTTTATGTCATTGTGGCCAGAAAAGATATTTAATATGCCTTCAGACTTCTTCAATTTGTTCAGAATTATTTTATGGCATAACATATGTTTTATTCAGCAGATTGTTCTATGTGGGTTTGAAGAAAATTTGTATTCTGGGGCCTGGGATTTAGCTCAGTGGTTTTGTCACCTGCTGCACAGGCGCAAGGACCTGAGCTAGATCCCTGGTACCAAAAAAAAAAAAAAATTTTTATTCTGGTGTTGGATGGAATGTATGTGTGTGTGTGTGTGTGTGTGTGTGTGTGTGTGTGTGTTTATGTGCATATGTATAAATATCTTTTATGTTCATTTAGTACAGAGTTTTGTGTTTGCTATTTTCTCATTGATTATGTGTTGGGAGGATCTATTTATTGTCGAAAGTGTTGTATTGAAGCCACCATTACTAATTTATTACTTTTCATTACTTCATGTGAGACCAGGATAAACCCAAGAAACACCATCTTGGCCTGTAGATAAACTCCGCTCATGCCCCTCCCCTTATAAAATAGATGTTTTTGTAACTGCTTGTTCTGCTTCTGTAAACTTGCTTCATTGCTTCTCGGAAAGAGATAGTGCCTGGTGCCACCCTTTACTGTAAATTGCCCTAATCTGACAAGACAACAAGATAGCTGAGTTGTGAAAAATACTTTTGCAACTAGTCAAAAACATGTTAACCTACCTTTGAACGTCTCTTCTTAAAATAACACCTATAAAAGCTATGCTGCTATAACACCCTATATAAACTGTGCTGTTCCTGGACTCAGGGCTTTACTTCGCTTAGGGAGTGGAGTCCATGCATGTGAATAAACTCATTTCAGTTTAACTTTGTTGTTGGTCCCAGTGTTTGGTGATTTATCGGCTCGCTTGGCACAACACTTCAGATCTGTTTATATTTGCTTCACATATTTAGGTATTACAATATAGAGTCCTTATATATTTATAATTGCTATTCCTTTTTAATTAATTGCCCATTTTATCACTTTATAGTCACCATCTTTGTTTTTTGTCGCAGGCTTTGTTGGAAAATCTGTGAGTTTTGACTTATGTACAGGCACACACAGTTTCTTTTAGTTCCCATTTGCAAGGCTATATTTTCAACCCCTTCTCTATCAGCCTATATGTTTCCTTCAAGATGAAATGAGTTTGGGGAAACCCATTTTTCAGTCCCCTTTTGTCTCTCTTAGGCAGAAACTTTCTTTCTCTCAATAAATTTTACTTACTCTTAACCTCTGTTGTTCTTAGAATTCATTCTTCAATTTTAGAGAACATGAATTCATGTTTCAGATATCTAGTAGATTTGGGACTTACATCCCTTCCCCCTATATCATTTTGGAAGTCTTCCTCTGAGATTACTGGTCCAAGATAAGAGGTTTTTTTTCATAGGTTCTAACTTTGGTCTTTTTGCTTCATAGATTGTAACCCTTTGTTTCATAAGCTATCAAGATTTGTTTCACATATTCTCATTTTTGTTTCATAAATTCTGACCTTTGTTTCAGCTTTTGTTTAAAAAACATCTTAATTTTAAGCTGCGTGTTTTAAATGTTTGCAAATTTCTTGTGCATTTTCTTTTGTTAAAATTATATTTTATTCTTGTTTTGTATGTGTTGCGTTTGGACTTAGTTGCTTAAAAATGCTATAAAATGGGTCTTTTATACAATTGTCTCAGATAAAGACTGTTCAGGCTCTTATATGTCCCTTATAGAATGCCAAACAGTGATTACTCTGCCAGCTAGTAATTACCTTTAGGGCAGCTGCCACTCTCAAAGCAGAGGACAGGTTTCTCCAGTTTCCCTCTGGTGAATCCCCACTCCCATTAATGCCAATGATGGGTGGAATGTTGACTAGATAGGCAATTGGGTTCCTTTCAGAGACAGATCTCTGATTGCATGGAACTAGTGGAAACTGAGGTGGTAACAGAGGGGTCATGGCCAGGGCTACTCTCTAGCAGATACCCAAAGGTCCATCAGAAGAAACTGGATCCTGACAGCCCATCTGGGTAATCAGCAGAAAATCTCATCTTGTCCCTATCTGGACTCCTCTGTGAGGTGAAAGGGGGACTCTGTCAGTGATCATCAGATATCCTATGTCTCAGAGTGATCTGAAATGATGTCATCAGAGCCCTTTCTTAAGCCTCCATTAAGAGTTGAGGTACAGGTTTGGACTGTTTCTCTACTAATAATACGACAGACCTCTAGACAAATGATAAAAAACAAATCTTTGATAGATTAAAAGTTACCTGAACCTTTTATCCCCCTACGCATGGTCTTCATCATTTATGTGTGTAGAAAAAAATGCCTTTGCTGTTAGGTTGTGGACTTACAGAATTAAGGCAATTCTTTCCTTTCCACAGCTCAAAACTCTAGAACAGCCAAGGAGATTCCTAGAAATTACAGGCTTTTGTGACCCCTCTATTAGCTTATAGAAAAGCCCAAGAGGCAGACACCTGGGAAACTTATTCCCAGACTGCATTCCAGAAGCTCAAAAAAGCACTTCTAAGTGTCTACCTACAGGACACAATTTCAGTTTGTATGTTAATGAAAGGTGAGACATGGATTTGGGAGTGTTTCTACAAGATCAGGGATCTGCTCAAAAACCTGTAGGGTATTTAAGTCATAAACTAGATATTATAGATTCAAAGTAATTCATTAAAAGGGTAAGCCCCAAACAATAGAGTTAGAACACTTTCATTCTCTTTCAAGAGCCAAAAAGAAACTATTCAGGTTCTTTGATTATGGGTTTGACTTTCTGCTTGGCAATGCAGTGGTAGTCAATCATAGCTTTTATCTCTGGAGACATGTTTTGCTAAGGATTACAGATCCACTCTGGAAAAGCTCCAGATCTTAATTGTCCTTCTATACCTGAGATGGTTAAGATTTTGTTCTTGTGCCATACTTAAAGGCACTCTTCTGTCCCTTCTCCACTGCCCTGCCCCTAAGAAATAACACAGATTGATTCAAGGCACTTCCCTCTTCTGTGGCTGCTGGATTTCAAGACAAAGCTTCCAGAACGGTGAGTTTCTCCCTCCTGGAATCCTTCTAGAGTAAATCTGACCTTCATTTATCTCTGGGTCATATAGAAAACTGGTCTAGGTTTAGTCCTGAAACTCTCAAAAAATAAATGTAAAAGTTTTAGTTCAGATGTATCTTTCTTTCAGCCCTCAGGAAAAATTAGAGAATAGTAAGAACAGCTAACCTGGCTCTGGCCACTTCCTTGCACCTCTAGTCTGACTCCAATGTCACTGGATGAGATAAAGTCTAAGGGACACCTTCATTTGGGCACAGAACAAGAGGGATAGACAGGAATGCCTTCTTTTCCTTTGCTTTTTTTTTTTTTCAAAATGGAAAAAACTCTCATAGATAGACATCTGCAACACAGCAGGTTGGAGTCTTGACAGGCCTTCTTCCCCACTGTTTAGAATTCATACCTAGCTCCAAAGAGTGTCACCTAGTCTCTTTCTATACCCAAACCTGGCCTGAGCGGACCCCCACTGGAGATAGTTAAAAATTACCTATAATGATTTTTATTACTTTTGATTCTTATTACGAGGGATCTCTGTTACCTGACCTACAAAGTTCTGACTGGTCTTTTTTATAATTATAAACCTAAAGATTATAAGTTATTATAATTCAACTTGGCCAAATATATCTGAGTGCACTCTGGTTTATAAACAAGTTGTCTTATGTGTGTGTCTGTCTGTTCAATTTGTTACAACACATACAGCTTTTATGTTTGAGCTTCTTTTCTTTTGGCATTTTGGATGTTTATTTTTTTGGTACCTGGGATCGAACTCAGGGCCTTGTGCTTGTGAGGCAGTCACCAGAACCACTGAGCTAAATCCCCAGCCCTGACATTTTGGATTTTTAAAGATGTATAACATCTTGGAAATCTTTCATTAGTCAAAAATAATGTGTTTATTGTTATAATCTGGTTCTAATAGGTCATTTAAAATTTTTTTAAAGTAATAAAGACTCGGACTTATAAAATCTATGGGACAGGACTCCTCTTGGTAAATAAAGGAGCAGCTGGCTTCCTGGAAGAATTTATTCCAGCCTTTGTTCATAAAAGGGACCCCAATAATTTCCATAGCCTAGTGGGAAATACATTGCTAAACATATTATTGTGACATACAATGGTTATGGTCTAAATTTTCTGTGGGAAAACAAGGTTTTATTTAAAATGCTCTTGGCACAAAACAAAACTAAGGTTTCATGTAACTGATATTCATTGTATTTCATGGTGTATATATTTATGCCTTCTGAGTATACAAATCTCCTAGGATATTGTTTATGATAATGATCTTTTTTTTACTTTTTTTTTTTTTTTTTTGGTATCGGGTATTGAACTCAGGACCTAGTGCTTGTGAGGCAGGTGACAGAATGACTGAGCTAAATCTCTGGCCTGGAAATGATCTTTTTTCACTCAGGTATCTGTCTTTCTCTTGCACTCCAGCTACTTGTGATAAGAGGTACATGTCAAGCCAGCATGAGATTGCCAGTCAAATAGTGCTTTTCTGCAACACTTATGTGATAGATGTTATATGTGTCACCATGCTTAGGGATGTTTAGTTGCCAAATAGTTGAAGCAATGTCACACACTAAAATTAGGGGCTAAATATTATGAACTAGTAAAGTCCATTTATAGGCCAATATGTATGTTCACTTTAGATGGCATCCTACTAAAGGATAACAAATAAGAATTTTGTTTATGTCTTGTGATCATATGGAGGTGTTTGACTAAAAGGCTATTCCAAACTCAGATGGACATGTAAGTGTTACAAAGAAAATGTCATCATGATTGTCATGCTAAAATACTATGAGTAGCTCTTGATCTTAAGTTTCTCTATAATATATAACTATTGTCTGGTAACATTCTGCAGGGATTGAACTACTAAAACAACCATGGCTGGTAAGAAATAACAGCCCTCTAACTGTGCTTTATACTTTAAAAGTCCTTGTTGTCTTAACTATTATAATAGTTAAGCTCACTGCTCCTACTGAAATACTTATGTCATTGATCTTCTCTTCTGGGTGTTCAACAACTAAAGTTTAGACACCAACACTAGAAAGGTAACTGGGTTTAAAAATAGCCAATATTTTGGCCCTGGCCCTTCAAGGTTAACAAAGATCCAGGACACAAAGGAACCTTTTCTTTAGGTCCTACATCTTTATTAAGTCACTCAATTTCCTGAGAAATGAGATTGCTGGGCACCAGAGGACAAATGTACCATGTGCCAAAGGAGGGTCACAAAGAGAGAAAAGTCTCCCATGTTTTCACTGAAAACAACATGATCAAGCAAGGCCATGACCCATCCTGATGGCTGACACTAACAGAGGTGCTAAGAGGCTCTGTGCATGGTTACAAAGTAATGCCTGAGGAGACTTAACTGAGTTTCATAGAGAGCAAGAGGTTCATACTGATTGACACAGGTCTCACTTTAAATTGGTCTTAAAAACCCAGCAGAAAAGAATTAACAAAAGAGGTATAAAATAATGCCATAGTAATAAAGCTAGAAATAAAAAGGGGCTCCAGTCACTGACCCCTTCTGGCAGTTTTTAGCTATAGCAGTAGCTGACCACAGTTATGGATCATTAGGAAAAAAACTATGGTAGAATCTATGTGAGACACCAGGTTACAATCACTATTTCAATTTCTAAGTGTGACTTTCTTCCCAACCTGCCCTTCCAGGCTAGTGTGCGCATGCTTAGACTATACATGCTCTAATTTCTTAAAAGTTTTGTTATTCTTGCCTAGAGGCTGCCAAACTCCAAGCAGTCATACAAATGGAACCAATGACAAATGTGCTAGAACTCTTTTACTGGGATCCACCAGATTGACCTCAGAAAGAACTCATAACTGCTAAATTACTTCTATGATGGATTCTGAAGTCCCCTGGACCTTCTCCTTATCCTCTGTGGAAGGCTATTACTAGTTACTCCCAATGGAAACCCTTGTTGGCTATATTCATAGCAGTCTTACTGACCTTAATATTTGGTCCATGTATTCTTAACTGTTGCTTTGATTTTGTCTCCTCCAGACTAAAAGCTATAAGGCCACCCAAGATGACAATGCCTGGTGCCTATCCAAGGCCTTTAGATAGACCCTCTGTAGAGTAACTCTGACTGCTGATCATATCTATGACCCTCTTCAGCTGGAAGTGGCCAGATTGGCCTTTGCCCTTTGCCCCTTCACAGCAGTTAGGGCTACTTCTTTTTTTGGGGGGGGGTATTGCAGATATGTAACTTAATTAGATATTTTGTAGGCAGTTAGACAGAACCAGCCCACAAGGAGCCAACATGGAAGACAGTCAAGACACATTCACTGAAGGCCAGAATTGTAAAAGGAGAGAAACCACACACCCTTGTTCTTCACCTGGGGATAAATAGTAGTCATTGATATTCTAAATAGGTATCAATCAACTGGGTGAGGGGTCAAGGTCGTAATCCAGCCTATCTAGGAAATATCCCTGACCCCCACCACTACTAAAAATCCTTGTATGCTTGCTAAGTGACTTGCTCCCTCATTTAATCAATATTACTTGGGTGACTGTACTTGTAATCTTATTGGTTGGTCATGGTTTTGCCCCACCTCATGCCCACCTTGTAAATTTCTATTGGTCTTACAGTTTTGTCCCACTTTGTACCCATCTCACCACATGGCTTTGCTGTGTAAAATACCTTTGAAAAGTAGGGTGGGGTGCCACAGCACCCAGCACAGAGGAGGCTTCCAAGTCAATGTGCCATAGCTCCCAATTCAAAGGAGAAGGATTCAAGGCCAACCTACCACTGCTCCCAGCACAGAGGAGGTGAGCTGCATGGGCACCAGCAGCACACACATACCCCACCCTGGAAATGAGAAGACATGTAAACAAGTCTCAGAACCAGACTTCCAGATCACCCACAGCAACCCCAAAGGGAAATGAGATGGTATACTCTGATATTCAACCACCTGGACTCCCTGAACTAGCAATGAAAGAGGATGTGGAAAAAACTAAAATCAGAAATAATTTCTCAGATAACAGCACAGATTGTGCCCATAGTGCAAGACATGATTAATAAATCTAGAGAGGACACAGATAAAAAACTAGAGGAGCTGAGGAAAATGGTAGAATCCCAACATAGGAAACAAATGGAATCCATAAAACAGAAGCGAAAAGATTTCCAGGGGATTAAAAATGCTATTGAAAGTCTATGCAGCAGAATGAGTCAATGTGAGGAAAGAATTTCAGATATAGAAGATAAGATTGCAATTAGTGAAAAGGAAAAGATAAATTGCTTTAAAGTTGTAAGGGACCACAAGAAATCAAGCCAGAAGCTGCTAGACAATGCAAAGAACAATAACATATGACTGATCAGAATCAATGAAGAAACAGGAGAGTGCAGATGACATAAAAAACTGTTCATAGAAGTGATGACAGAAAACTTCCCAAGCAGGGGAAAATAACTTGACATACAGATAAGTGAGGCATATAGGGCTCCAACTAGTCTTGATGATAAACAATCTACAAACAGGCATATAATTGCTAAGATTCCAGAAACCCAACAAAGTTCTACAAGCAGTTAGGGAAAAGATACAAATCACATAAAAAGGAAAGCCCATCAGAATCACAACAGACTTCTTAATGCAAAACTTCAAGGCAAGAAAAGCTTGGAGTGATGTGTATCAAGCCCTAAAGGAAAACAATCTCCAACCAAAATTGATGCACCCTGCAAAACTATCTTTCAAGATTGATGGTGAAATAAGATACTTTCATGACAAAGAACACCTTAGGAACTTCATGAATACCAAACCAGCACTCCAAAAAATTTTAGACAAAATCCCAGGAAAAGACAAAGAGGATCACAATGCCTGGAAGCCCAACAGAATGAATCTGTTGGGCACAACAAGAAATTAAATTGAAAGAGGGAGAATCCAACAAAAAGAAAAAGTCATGACAATGATAACTCAATTATAACAATCAATGTTAATGGTCCCAACTGACCAATCAAAAGAAATAGACTGACAGAATGGGTCAAGAAGCAAGATCCAACAATGTTCTGCATAAAAGAAACACACTTAATTCAAAAAGAAACTCATAGACTGAAAGTTAAAGGGTGGAAAACAATATTCCATGTGGCAGGAACCTGAAAAAAAGCAGGAGTAGCTATCCTCTTTGCAGACCAAGTGGATTTCATACCCGCACTTATTAAGAGAGACAAAGAAGGACACTACATCCTGGTAAAGGGAACAATCCAAAAGGAAGAGATGATGATCATAAATATCTATGCACCAAACACTAGTGTGCCCAATTATATGAAACAAATGCTAACAAACATGAAAAGTCATATAAGCACTAATACAACAATGGCGGGGGACCTCAATACTCCACTGTCAGAAATACATAGACAAAAACAATCAATGAAATACTAGAACTCAATTGAACTCATGCACAAATGAACTTAACAGATGTTCACAGAGTGTTCCACCCCACAAAATCAGAATACACATTCTTTTCAACCCCACACAAGTCGTTCTGCAAAATAGACCATATACTCACTCATAGAACATATTTAGGTAAGTGCAAAGGAATTGAAGTTATTGCCTGTATATTAACAGACCATAGTGTGATGAAATTGGAGATCAATAGCAAAAGAAACCTTAAAAATTTCATAAAAACATGGAATTTGAAGAAAACACTTCTGAATAACCAATGGGTCACAGAAGATATTAAAGAAGAAATCAGTTTCTTCAATTAAATGACAATGACAATACAACATATTGGAATCTATGGGGCACAATGAAAACAATCTTATGAGGGAAATTTATAGCAATGAAAACTCATATTAGGAAAACAGAGTAAGCCCAATTAAACAACCCGTTGTTGAACCTCAAGCTTCTAGAAAAAAGGAGAGCAAGATGAATCTAAAGCCCATAGAAAGGAGGAAATTATAAAGATCAGGGCAGAAATTACTGCAATGGAGACTAAGAGAACAACACAAAAAATCAATGGAGCCAAGAGTTGGTTCTTAGAAAGAATAAACAATATTAACAAACCTTGAGCCAACCTTACCAGAAAAAGGAAAGAAAATCCCCAAATCCATGAAATTAGGAATGAAAAGGATGAAATTACAATAGACCCAGCAGAAATCCAGAGGATCATCAATACCTACTTCCAGAACCTATACGCCAATAAGATGGAAAACACAGAAGAAATGGACAGATTCCTAGATACATATGAATTACCAAAGTTGAATGAAGAAGACCTAAAAATTCTAAATGACCAAATATCAATCAATGAAATTGAAAAACTTACCAACTAAGAAAAGCCCAGGTCCTGATGGCTTCACTGCTGAATTCAAGACATTTAGAGAGGAACTACTGCCACTAATGTTTAAACTCTTCAATTAAATTGAAAAGGAAGCAATACTCCCAAGTTCACTCCTGAAAGCAAGCATCACCTTGATCCCCAAAGCAGAGAAAGACCCAACCGAAAAAGAGAACTATAGGCCAATCTCACTAATGAACATAGATACAAAAATCCTTAATAAGATACTGTCAAATAGAATGCAGAAAATCATCAAGATCATTCACCCTAAGCAAGTGGGATTCATCCCAGGGATGTAGGGATGGTTCAACATATGCAAATCAATCAATGTGTAGACTATATCAATAGAGCCAAGAACAAAAATCATATGATCATCTCAATAGAGGCAGAAAAAGCATTTGACAAAATCCAACACACATTTATGATAAAAACCCATAAAAAATTGGAATAGATGTTCTCTACCTCAATCTGATAAAAGTCATCTATGAAAAACCAATATCATACTAAATGGTCAAAAACTGAAACCTTTCCCACTAAAATTGGGAACAAGACAACTATGTCCACTATCACTGCTCCTGTTCAATATAGTTTTGGAAACATTAGCCATGGCGATTGGACAAGAGAAAGAAATAAAGGAATAAAGATAGGAAATGAAGAAGTCAAATTGTCATTATTTGCAGATAACATGATACTATATATAGAAGACCCCAATAACTCCACCAGAAGTCTTCTAGACTTAGTAACCAAATTCAGTAAAGTAGCTGGATATGATGTCAACACAAAAAATCAATAGTTTTCCTGTAGACGAACAACAGACTCACTGAGCCAGAAATAGGGCAAACAATTCCTTTCACAATAGCACTCAAAAAACTGAAATACATAGGAATCAACCTAACAAATGAAATCAAAGACCTCTTCTCTGAAAACTATAGCACACTGAAAAGAGTGATTGAAGCCTATATCAGAAAATGGAAAGATATATTTTGCTCCTTGGTAGGAAGAATCAACATAGTGAAAATGGCCGTACTTCCAAAACTGCTGTATAGATTCAATGCAATCCCAATTGAAATCCTAGCAGCATACTTCACAGACTTTGAGAAAATCATCCAAAAATTCATTTGGAACGAGAAGAGACCCAGCATAGCAAAAGGAATTCTAGGTAACAGAGATGTGGCAGGGGGTATTACAACCCCCAACTTGAAACTATACTACAAAGCTACTATGATAGAAACATAATACTGGCAAAGAAATAGACCTGAGGAGCAGTGGAATAGATTAGAAGATGTAGAAATAACCCCAGACACACTTGACCACCTCATCTTTGACAGAGGAGCCAATCACCCTCAGTGGAGGAAAGATAGCCTCTTTAATAAATGGTGCTGGAAAAATTGGGCTTCAACTTGCCAAAGATTAAAACTAGACCTGTATCTCTCACCATGCACTAAACTAAAATCAAAATGGATTAAAGAGCTAAATACTAATATAGAAAACCTGAGCCAGTTGGAAGAGAGATTAGGTAGAAATTTTGAAGATATTGTATGGGAAAAGATTTTATTAACAAGACCTCAGTAGCACATGAGCTAGCACAAATAATCAACAAGTGGGACCTCTTCTAATTAAAAAAGCTTCTGTACAGCAAGAGAAATCACCAGCAATGTGAAGAGACAACCCACAATGTGGGAAAAAATTTTCACCAGCATTCTTTCAGACAAAAGTCTGTTATCTTGAATCTATAAGTAACAAAAAAATCAGATTTCCCAAATTTAAAGACCCTATCCAAAAATGGGCATCTGAAATGAACAAACATTTCTCAGATAAAGAAGTAGAAGTGGAAAATAAACATATGAAAAAATGTTCAACATCACTGGTCTTTGGAGAGATGCAAAAAAAACAATGCTGAGATTCCACCTCACCCCTGAAAGAATGGCTGCTATCAAGAAATCAACCAATAACAAATGCTGGCAGCACTGTGGCAAAAGAGGAACACTGCTCCACTGCTGGTGGGAGTGTAGACTGGTGAAACCACTGTGGAAATCAGTATGGAGATACCTCAAAGAACTAGAACTGGAAGTCCCATTTGGCCCAGCTATTCCCCTGCTGGGGATCTTCCCAAAAGAATTAAAAGAATCATATGACAGTGATATATGTGCACCCATGTTCATAGCAGCACAATTTGTAATAGCTAAAACTTGGAAACAGTTCAAATGCCCATCAACTGGAGACTGGATAAAGAAAAATTTGTGGGTTTTTTTTTATAAAATGGTGTACTACTCAGCCATAAAAAATGAGAAATTAGAGACATTTATTGCTAAATTGATGCACATTGAGGAGATACTCTTCAGTGAAATAAATTCCACACATGTGTAAATACCAGATACTTTCTCTAGTGTGAGAAACTGAAAGTGGAAATAAGGACTAAATGGTGTAATAGATAATATGAAATAGGAAGGAAAGGGGCAAAGAGCAAGGGGTAGGGGAAAGAAAAGAAGCAATTGGAATTAATATGAGAAAATTAAAAAAGGAAACAGTCTCTGTAAATAGGGAGGGAAGGAGGGATTGAAGGGAGCACAGGGGAAGGGGAATAAATAAAAACCAAGAGAGTATATAAAGGTACAAATTTCCAATGATGAATGTCATTATATTTTATACCTAAAATGTACCAATAAAAAAAAAGAAAAATGGGATGGGCGGGCAATCCACTTTCTGGTCCCCCTTCTGTTTCTCTTAGGCAGAAGCTTTCTTTCTCCCAATAAATTTTTCCAACTCTAAAAAAAAAGATGAAATATGTTTGTTTCAGGCAGCAGATAGTAGTGTTTTGTTTTTTAATCTCTTCAGTCATTTTGTGTCTTTTGATTGCAGAATATAATCAATTTGAATTTATAATTTGATTGTTACAATAATACTGTTGGCATTTTGTTGTTTTCTCATTATTCTTTTGTTTACATTCTCCTTGTTCTCCTTAGTGATTTTATGATTTTTGTCTTTTAAGTGGTATGCTTTGATTCATTTCTCTAACTTTTTATATCTACTATAGGTTTTCTTTTTCTTTGCTGTTATAGTGAGGTTTACAGAAAACCTTTTAATCTAAGCTAAAAACAATATCATCTCAAGCACAAACTCTATACTTTAGCTTCTCCCACATTTTGTGTTATTGATGGTTCAGTTTACATCTTTTATAGATTGTGTCTATTAAAGTTATTATGGCTATAATTTAGTACTTTTATATTATAATTTTTATTCCTAATTTAACAGTCATTTACATACCACCCTTACAGTATTAGAAGAATCTGAATTTGACTATATTCTTAACATTATGGTGAGTTTTATTCTTTTGTATGTTTTTACAGTGCTAGCTAATATCCTTTCATTTTGAACATTTTAAAAACACCCATTAGGATTTCTTGTAAAAAATGTTCAACAGTAATATTTCCCTGTGTTTGTTTGGGAAAGTCTTTATCCCTTCCCAATTTTGAAGGTGCAGGTGAACAGGTCTAGCACTTGAGTTCACAACACACTATCTGGAGCCTTGGTGTACTGACTGGGTCTTGGAGCTTGGGTATCTGAGTGGACCTGGCACTGGCTGTATAAGTAGCAGGCTTGATACTGGGGTCCACAGAGACTGACCTGTCACTGAGTTGGGATATATGCCTGAGCCCCTAGATGCTGGCTTTCTATTGAGGAGACCCTGACACTTCATGGCGGGTGTGATTCTGTGTCATAAGCATTCCAGCCTGGTACCACAAGTTCAATAACGTGATAAATTTACAATTTATAATTTTATTGATAGATGTACTATTACTGTTGCCATTTATGTTCTGATTATTCTGTTCCTCACCTTCTCCCTGCTCTCCTTAGTGATTTTACGATTTTTGTCTTTTTAGTGTTATGCTTTAATTTGTTTCTCTTTTTTGTGGCTGCTATAGGTTTTAACTAGTATGCTTTAATTTGTTTATCTTTTTTGTATACTATAGGTATTCTTTTTGCTTTATGTATACAATGAGGCATGCAGAAAACATTTTAATCTGCTAAATTATTTTAATCTATAAGGGAGACCTGCTGGTTGTAATCATGGAAGTGGACCTGGAATCTGGGTTCTCAAAGTTAAGTCTAGATTCTTAGTTTATGTGGACTGATGGGGGTCTAACTATGAATGTGATAATCTGATGCATCAGTCTGCAGGATTGGGTTTGGCACTGGACTCAGGACCTTGCACTTGCAAGGCAGGCACCGGAACCACTGAGCTAAATCCCCGGCATCCACCAAACTTTTTCTAGGGAAAGTGAGTGCCTAAACGTTTTTGTACTATTTTTAAATAGTGATGAAATTTATTTTGTCTTTTTTTTACCCCCTAGAAAACTGCTAAATTACTTGTAGACCAATTTGTTTCTTTTTAGTTGTTGTGGTATGTTGTATATTAAGCTTTACTCTGGTGGGTCTAAAATAGCCTTTACTCTTGAGTTACTTTAGACTTACTTCATTTGTGTAATTTTTTTCTTTGATTCTCTACAGAAAATTCCTGGCATTTTTCCAATATGTTTCTTTGAAATTTGGCTGTCACATGGCTTGCTTCCCATGTGATAAATATAATTCTAGTATAATCTCAAAATACTACAGATCTCTGCATATCAACAACTTCTTTAGCTAATCAATGAAACAGTAAACTATATTTTGATATGATAAGGTTTCATAAATGTAACTGAAATCTCAGTCTATTTGAGCTTACATACAACATTGAAGTTGTCGAGGTAGACTGACTATCCCAGTAGGCTTTTAAAAGCAGAGTCTTTCCTGCTAGCTGGATAAATACGTGTTTTGTATTTTTTGAATAAATCTAACATGATTATTGTTAACTTCTGCTTGGATTCATATTGCAAGGAACTGTGGGTGTCCTCTTGAAAGTGATAATGGTCCTTGACTCAAACATAGAAAAATAAAATGACACTGCTGTTCTGCAACCATAAAGAAATTACTTCTCTCAACTGTCAAAGAACTTGGAAGAAGGCCCTGACTCTAGACAAGACCCAAACCCTTGATTTTCCCCTTTACTTCAGCCTTCAGACTATGAAATGAGTCTAATTTTCTAATTTTATCTGAACCATAGAAATTGTGAGATAGTTTATTTTTTACTGTCTAGTTTCCTAATGTTTAAATTCAAAATACAGGTTAATATTCAATCAAAACTAAAACTAGTACCCCAAAGGTTGTTCTGTGCTGGACCTTGAGTAGTTTCACCCTGTATATTAGAGTTTGATAGTTAGACAAAGATTCAAAGGGACACAAGAGGAATAATGGAGTGCTCTTCTGTATAAGCCCATCCTTTTGGTTATTATTCACTGCACATTTTGGCTGCCTAAACTCCGATTTCTAATTTTTCTATCCACCAACAGTGTTTTTGACTGGTTAGATTCCCCTTCTTATTTTGAAATCAAGTAAGTGCTGCCAATGAAAATAGCTAGAGTAACAATTATTTCTTTCAAATATCATAGCCCTATGTTTAACATTTGACAATATTAAAGAGTAAAATAAGATATAATAAAATTTTAAATTTATGTAATCACTGATTCACAAACTGGGTTGCCCCAAACCAGAGATGATCCAGATCTATGCCTTGGAAATGAGAGAACAAGACCTTTTAGAGTGCAAGTATGGGAATAAAGTAAAGCAAAGATTTGAATTGTTATATTAATTTTGTTTGCTTTATCCTCTTAGAATATCTCTAGCTATATAGTTATAAGGTAGTTGGCAGTTTCTGATTGGTTAGCCTTCATCTTTGCTTTTCATTAATAAATATGTTTACAAAAAATAGCTCAAGATTATTTTTGCTAATCTTTGCAAATAAAGATTAAGGTCACTTATGAGACTCCAGTGGCTTTGTCTACTGAAGGAGTCATCAGGCCCGTTCTCAGTTTTAATTTAACAAAATACAATATTTCAAGTATTTTGTCAATGCTTTAGCTGTTTATAGAAGGAGGATTAGTCTAAAACCATTTTCACCAATGTATCCCAACTTTGAACTTCCAAGGTTTCACCATTTTTTCACTGTAATGCAGAACTTCACATAGAGTATTTGTACTTTTTTCAGATATTAGCTTTAGGGTTTTTTTTATGCTGGTTTTAAAATAATGGATTATACTAACTTTAATGATTGCTTTAAAATCTTAAAGACATTTACTGATTAATATTTTTTCAAAGAAAATCCAGTCACTAAATGCTTAGGCCTTACTGATGTACAATAGTCTTATAATAATGAATTATAATTTAAAAATTATTTTTCAGTCTTATTGTTTAAATATTTAAATTTTCTTTTATTCCAAAATAAAGATGTTTTTTCTTAAATAAATTCTTAAAGGATGTATTGTTCCTCTATGTCAATTTCTGTTCTCAAACGAACAGCTTTTCTCCTAGTCTTTCCCTCAGGTGTTTTACTTTTCTTCAATGTGTATTTTTTTAAGGCAGGTTCTGTGGGTGGCCACATCTTCTGTTATTCTGTGCGTGTCTGCATCTGAAAAGCATTTTTATTGTGCTCACTTTTGAAAAATATTATCCTTGGATATAAAATTATATGTTAGAGCTATTTTCTTTTAGTGGTATGAAGATATTACTCTATTCAGTTTTGGCATGTATTGTTACAAATGAAGCGTCCACTGTCAGTGGGTCACTCCTTTATTGTTAAACTGTCTTCTTGCTTAATGTAAAAGATTTTATCTCATTCTTAATGTAAACTATTTTTATTATGCTGTACCTAGGGTATAAGTTTATTCATTTATTCTATTTATTATTAAAAATACACAATTAGAAAATACACAATTTTATTATTAAAAATACACAAAAATACACTTTATCCTTTCCAGTTTTGGAAAAATCAAACATATTTATTCAAATATATTTTCTCTTCTATTTTCTTGTGTTTAACTTTTGAATGAATGTTGGGAACTTTCAGTGTATTCTCCATAGCTTTTTTTCTACCCTTTTAAAATTAGTGTATATTTGTCATACATAATAAAGATATTCAAAATGGGGAATAGGTACCTATGTGTATCACATTTTGACCCTTTTTACTTCTTCTTGCTCTCAGTTCCTTCCTGTCTATTCCCCATCCCTGACCCTTTTCCCATGACTCTTAAGAATTTTTTCACATTGTATATCTATTTTGTGTGTGTGCCGGGGATCAAACTCCAGACCTTGCAATTGCCAGGCAGGTGACGGTGGCACCACTTAGCTAAATCCTTGGCCCCACACTGTATATCTTAATTGTGGCTGGGTTTCCCTCATCATTTTTAATTTTTCCTTTTTCCTGGTGACTCTACCCAGGCTAGACATTTACAAAGATTTTTTTTGTCTAAAAAATATTTTTACCAATAATGAAGTATATCTTATGCCATAATTCTTAACCCTTTTTCATATAAATGTGATCTCATACCTTTTTTTATGCAATTAAATATAATTTGACAAATTGTATATATACTTGAAAAAGATTAATATAGTTTTCAAAAATATTTTCTGGAGTAGTACATGTATATAATTTCATCTGATATAAAGTAAAATACCAAGTATAATTTTGTTTAACATTTTCCTGATACCAAGTTCTTTCTTGTTCTTTAATATATTCGTTTTAAGATTTATTTAAAAGAGGTGATGTGGGTTTGTTTCCTTGTCTCTTTGTTTTTGGTAGTTGTTTTCCTCTCCTAAATCCAAAATCTAATCCTTTATGTTTGCACTTTTGACCTTGTCATAATCTGAACAATATGGCAGTTCTAGTGAAACCAAAATGGAAAGTGCCTCGATTTACCATTTCTCAGCTGAAATTTTTTGTTTGATACCAGCGATCAATCTCGGGACCTTGTGCTTGTGCAGCAGGCACCGGAACCACTGAGCTAAATCCCTGGCCCTCAACCTCCATTCTTTAACTCAGGGGTCCCAAATTTAGTCTTTTGTTGCAATCTATGAGTATTATTCAAATTCCCCATCTTGCCAGAAATACTCTCAGATCCTTCCTTCCAGAGAAGCAAAATTTCTGAATGGTACCACCCATTTTTACAGCCTAAAGGGCTTGGCAACCTTGTGGATTTCTCAACACGTTTGACATTTTTTTCTTTTCCTTCTGTCTTTATTATAAAGATATGTGTTATGTATTTGATCTTTATCTATTTTTATATTATAAATATTTTGTCTTATAACTAGTGTTTGAAACACAAACTCTCTTTACCATAAAAGATCTTGAGAGTAAAATTATCATTAAATAATGTTGTTGTAGTTGGCATTTTGTGTTTATACTAAAAAGTAAAAACTATTTGTGATTTCCTTAATTGCAGGTTTTTGTTAAAGTCAGATATTTTAGAAAAAAATCATCCTCATTTCGTTCAAAGAAGCTAATTTTCTAAGGAAATATACTTGTTTAAAAAATGCAATTTTCAATCAATTGTGCTGACTGTACTCATGGGCTGCTGCTTTCCTTAGCAGACATTCTGTGTTCCTGGTGTCTCCAAATACTTGAAGAGTCCACCTCACCTTCAGCTTCAGTCTCACAGCTTCATATGTCACCCACTCAAGTGCTCCAAGCAGAGACTGTGACCCTGTTATACAGTTTTGTCTGGCCTCCTGAGCCTTCTTCTGAAATCTGAGTAGAATACTACATTACACCAGAACTCTTTCATTTTGGATATCTGAAACAACAGCACTATATTGATGATATCATAGTCTGCTGGTAGCTTGAGCAGTAACTTGGCCTCTTCAGATCATAGCTTCTGCAGCTTCTGAATGCCTGGATATGTGACCATAATGATAGTGGATCCTAGGGGATCAATTCATTAGGAGACACTTTGTGAGTAGGCTTCCCAGGGAATCTCATTTCAAATGAAAGCTTTATATGTTATAACCCTTCCTCTGTGATGGTCAGGATATTGTGGATTCTTGAGATACCTTCAAATCATCTTATTGTCCTGATTCAAAGTATTTGGCTTCTTTTTAATGCTAATATGCTACTATTTTCAGCAGTCATTCTCTCCTTTGACCCAATTTTGCAGGCATGACCTCTCTGGTCAAACTACTAACTTTTCAAATAAGTTAGTTCTGCTTTTTTTTCTCATGGGTTCTCACTATAGGTCTGGCAAAAAGCATCTAGCAGTACCCAGGCCACAGCTTACCTTGAAATTTCCTCTGCCAGATCAGTTAGGCAACTACCCTTAACCTTAATCTCTCACAAGGTCTCAGAATATGTGCTAATCATAGACAGATTCTTGCCAAAATGAAACATGTAGTCTCTAGTCCAGTTTCTAATATAGTTCTTGTTCCCATCAGAAAGCACATGAGGCTGGCATTTACTATCTGCATTTCTATCAGTACTGTGGTCTTTTGAACTTCAACTAGAATTACCCATCAAGCTGTATTAATAGGAATCTAGGGCTTTTCTAGCCCAATTTTCCAAACTCTTCCCCAAATAAATCCAAAGACTTCTGAACCAAGTGGTCAGGTATAGTCACAGCAACAAATATACTTCCTAAGAGAATAATATCTGTATACCAATGTCTGTATTAGTCACTTTCTGTCACTGAGACACAGCACTTGATACTCATAATTTAAAGACAGAGAAGTTTATTTTGGCTCATTTTTTCCAGAGGATTCAGTTCATAATAGTTTGTCTTGAAAGCAGAAATGGCATAGTAGAAGAGACTGGCAGAGGATATGTGTTCACCCAACAGTTACCAGCAATCAAAGAGAGAAGGAGGAGCTAGGAACAAGAATTTATCCTTGAAGATCATGCCACTAGCGACTTGCTTCTTCTGACCAGGTCCCACCTCTGAGCACAGAAGATATTTGGGAGACATTTTAGACCTAAATCATAGCATAAGGAAAAATTTCCAGGGTGTCACTTGCTAGTTAACTCTTTCCTGGAAAAAAATAATAAATAACAAAAAGCATGTTGATAGTACCAATAAAGTAAATAAACCTGATGTAAAAGTAATATTAAAGCCATGATTCCTGGATTCATTTACTGGCTCTCTCTTTTGTTATTGTATAATCTGTTGAAACATATACATTAAAATGTACATTTTTCTTAAGAAATCATCTTCATTTGTTTTCATAGAATGATAAATTTTTCGAAAACACTATGCAGGCTTATCTTAGAGATAGGGTGGGTCTGGTTCCAGACTACCAAAATAATCTAAATATTGTCATAAAATGAGTCAAAAAAGTTTCAATTTCCCAGTGCACAAAAGTTATATTTATACTCCGTGATTATTCAGCACACACTACTATTATGTCTAAAAATGTACATACCTTAATACAAAAATATTTTGTTGTTAAAAATCTGAGCTTTCAGTGACATGTAATCATTTTTTATGATATATTGCCTTGATGTTGAAGGCTGCTGAATAATCAATGTGGTAGTTTCAGACAATGTGTGTGGCTGTGGCAGGTTCTTTTAAAATAAGGAAACAATGAAGTTTGATGCATTGAGTGGCTCTTCCTTTAACAAAAGATTGATCTGGACTATCCAAAGCTGTTTGATAATATTTTACCTGCAGTAGAATGTTTTTTAAAAATTTGGAGTCAACCCACTTCAACTATGTTGCTCTTTCATCTAAGTTATCATGCAGTATTCTAAATGTATTTTTGTCATTTTGACAATGTTCTCAGCATCTTCATCAGGAGTAGATTCTTTTCCAAGAAACCACTTTCTTTGCTTATCCATAAGCAGTAACTCTTCATGTGTTAAAATTTTATCATGTGATTGGAATAATTCAATCACATCTTTAGGTTCCACTTCTAATTCTATCTTTTGCTATTTCTACACCTCTGCTGTTACTTCCTTCACTGAAGACTTGTACCTATCAAAGGCATTTGTGATGATTGCAATCAACTTCTTTTAAATTCTGGTTAATGTTGATATTTTACTTCTTTCCATGAAACATGAATATTCTGAATAGAATCTAGAATGATGAATACTTTCTAAAGGGCGTGTCACTTTTCTCACATGGATAACAAATTATAATCAATGCCCCCTATAGACTAATTAATGCATTTTTAAACAATAAGACTTGAAAGTCAGAATTATTCCTTGACAAATGGACTGTAAAATGAATATTGTATTAACAAGTGAAAAGCATTGCTTTCTCAAGATGCTCTTGAGTAACCAGGTACATTATCATTGAACAGTAATATTTTGAAAAGATTAGTTTTTTCTAAATAGTGGCCTTGAAAAGAGCTTTACATATTCTGTGAACCCTGTTGTCAACCAATTTTATGTCTGCCAGGCTTTGCTGATCATTTATGTTGTTCCACAGTCAGAAGAGAATGAATATAATTAGTAAGAACCCCAGGATTTTTGGAAGTGTAAATGAACATTGGCTTCAATTTATTCACCAGCTCAATTAACTCCTAACAAAAAACTTACCTGTCCTTGGAAGTTTTGAAGCCAAGCATTGGCTTTTCTTGAGGAAGAAATGTCTCAGATACCATCTCTTTTCAAAATAAGAGTATCTCATCTATACTGAATTTTAGGGTTTTAGTGTAGTCAATTTCATCAATTGTAGTAGGTAGGTATCTGTATAACTTGATGCAACTTTTCTATCACCCATTGGTACTTCACTTTGCATTTTCATGTTATTAACATTTCTTCTTTTTCAAATCCCATGAACCACCTTCTGTTAAGTTCAAATTTGTTTCCTGCAACTTCATCTTTCTAAACCTTCACAGAATTGAAGAGAGAGCTCTGCCATGAATTAGCCTTTGGATTAAAAGAGTATGGTGCTTGTTTCATATTCTATCTAGACTACTAAAACTTTATCTGTATCAACAATGATTGTTTTATTTTCTTATAATTTATGTGTTCAGTTTTAATTTCCTGCAAGAACTATTTCTTAGTATTCACAACTTGGATAACTGGTAAAGAGGGTGACTTTTGGCTTATTTTAGCTTTGGATGTGTCTGTCACCAAGCTCGATCAGTTTTAGTACAGTAGGACCCCCTAGATGTATCAGGGCAGGGACTTTTACAATGTAGCTCTATCAACTTCTCTGTTGTTCTGATGTAACTCTGTAACTACATTGCAGAATGTTAATGTATACCCAATCAGACTGTAAAATGTTAGTGTAGGCCCACATAAGGGAGACAAAGACATGAAAATTGTATAAAAGTGTGCAACTATGCCATGTTTGGCACTCAGACTTTGGATATAAATCTGCTGCATCAGTGGTGGCACGAAGAAAGTTACCTCCTGGGAAAAAGGCCTTGGTGTACCATCTCTCTACCTGCAAATCCTGCAGCATTTCTATAGCTTATGGCCAGAATTTGGAGTTGGTATATTTCTACCTCCTTTTTTCTCTTGAGTGCAAACCTCAGAGTGCCAAGAGACATGACCTTTCAGACTATGTGATCCATAGTGGAGGTTGGCCCCTCTCCTGACCTTCCAGGAGGAGAGGTCCAGATGTACAATGAAACACAGAGGCCCAGAAACCAGTTCAGGGAGTGCCACCCACCAGATTTGGTAAGACCTGGCTTGATTTGCTATTCCCGCTTTTAAAGAGGCAGAAGAGGAGATTGATCACCTCCTAGAGATGCCTGAGTAAATTTCATTGAAACTGAAACTGAAATTCTCAGGAACTGGGCAGCAGACTAGGGTGCCAGAGTTGCCCCAGTAGTTCCACAAGGAAGAAAACTGCACCCCCAATGTACTGGGCACTGTGCAGTGGGTAGGAGTCATTGTGTATTTGCATGTGAATGAGACAGATAGCAGGAAGATTTTTACCTAACCACAGGGCTAAAGCAAGTGTTGAGTCCTGATCCATGGTTCTGTGGCAATCTTCATAAGGCTAAGGGCAATGATGGACCTCTGGGAGATCACCAGTGCTAGGATGAGCCTGAAATATCTCCATGAATTGAGCAGCCAGAGATGGATGAAGCAAATGTATGACCCTTTCAATTAAAACCTTTACCCTTTCCTCCTCCCTCTCTTGTTCCTGAAAGTTTTCTTTTAGAGGGAGGAAATGAGTGGAAAGTAGAGTAAATCAACTCCCCTAGAGTCTCTATTAAAGAATTTTAAAAAGAAATATTCTGGTGACTAAGGTGTTAAGTCACAGGAAGCTCTTTGAAATTGATTGGTCATTCTTTGAGGTGGGATGGCCCACTGGGTGCTCAGTCCATGAGAAGATTATTAGTCAACTGTTCAGAGTTGGTACACAGGACTCAAGCCATCCTGACTAGTTTCCTTACACTGACTGTGGGCAAGCTATCTCTGTGTGCCAGAGATTGAGCCTTGGGCTTTGGGAGCTGTTGGCAAGACATTTCAGTGGGCTCAGGGTTTTGGGACAAACATAATGGGAAATAAATGTGCTTCCCAGTTAGGACAGGGTAGGTGTTGGGAGCAATGCTACATAATTCTGGGGAAAAATCATTTGAGTAGGCCTAGTTCTCCTGCCTACAGACCAGCTACGACATTCCAGACATAATTGCCTTTTGGCCTTGTGTCACAACTGAGACCTCAGTGATCCCTGGATGCTGTAATGCTCCAGGACAAGACCACACCTGTGGGAGATGCCAGAGAGGAACCAAATTTTCATCTGCATAGTTCCTCATTGTTCTTAGATTTCCACTGCTCCTCAGTCTTTTTACACCTTGTTTATCCCAATGTAAAGTACTGAACTCTGCATTTTTCACTTGTTACATCGGTTTCCCCATGTATTGAATAAAAAGTGCTGCAAGCTAGGGGGCTTTTGTCTTTGCTGCCCAGAGCAGCACTGATCAAACCCAAAGCTCAGCTTCTTCTCAGTCTGTTTTGTACCTTTCCTGTAATTCACTGTGTGCTGCCATGGCTCGCAGGAGACTAGGACTTACTGCAGAGGTTCTGGTCATGTTCTTTTCCCCTGTTCCCTACAGGTAGGGAATCAAGAGACTTAGGAAATGAAATACTCTGATAGTCCCCTTGGACTGATGTTAAGGACTTGGGGTGACAAGCCACAGACGAAAAACAAAAAGAAAGCTAACATGATAAATCATTGTTTCACTTGGCCACAAACCCCCACACTTGCCCCATTCATCCTCTGGCCAAACTTCGAATCTGAGGAGCCCTGGGCATGTTAACTGTTGATTGAATTTGTTAATGATGAAAGACTGGGGTCTCAGGAGGAGAAAGATCACACTCTGTATTGGTGACAAGAAGCAGTTATCTTCTTTCCCCCAAAAAACTGTGGGACTTAACGAGAAAAGAGAGGGTTCACTTCTGGTTTGCTCCTGCACATGGGATTCTCTGGAATCCCTATCCTCAACTACCCCCAGCATCCCCAACATTGGCTTCACCTGCACTGGAAATGGTGCTGGATAAGGAGGACCCAGTTCCCAGTACATGAGTGCAAACACACTAGAGAAGAAGGACTGCCCTTTTCCTTAGATCAGGAGAAAATTAGAAAGGTACAATTCCCTGCACCCCAATAAAAACAGAGTCAATCCTGAAAACTTCATGTTACAGTGTGAGAATCAACCCATAGTCACAAGAAGAGCCCATTATCACAAATCTTGGCTGATGGATAAATTTATTTTTGGCTTCCAATTTTAAATTGGCATTTTTTATTTAATAATTATGCTTATACCATTTCTTTTGGATTGTAAATTCCTAAACTACACTTTCAAGGTTAACTTGCTCTTTTCTCTGCTTTCTGGAGTTTTAAAATAAGAGTACTAATTCAAGGTTACATGAAAGTCTGTTGACAGCCAGTTAAATTTTAAAAAATGTAACAATCTCAGATCAAAGGAGAAAGATAGTAAAAGCAAAATTATAGAAAAAATAATTTTAAATAAAAAATTTAGCTAAATATAAAAAGGGGACAACTCAGACCCTTTTAACTTTTTTTTCTGTTGGTTACCAAAAAGGTAGGGAGCTGAAGAGTAGAAGAGCCTAGTGCCTTCCACCATGTGTGAGAGGGGAGGGGAGGCACACGGTTTCTGCTTTCCTTGATATATGATCTATAGTTACATTAAAAGTTGATTTTTTTCTCCAACAACAGATTATTATAGCTATAGCTCAAGTTGGCCAATATTTCTAAGAGTGAAATCTGATCTAACAGTAGTTTTCTGTGTGTATCTTTTTTGTTTGTTGGTTTAAGGTACTTAAAGCAATTTTATTTTTTCTTTTATTTTTCTCTAGCTCTTTTGGCCTCCCACATAAAAACCACTTATCTAGGGTTTTAGAAATAGCTAAGTCCACTTAAAAGGTTACAGGATGAGGGGTAAGAGACTCCAAAGTCACATGAGACTTACATATAGAAGCCTTAGAGTCTGAAAACATAAAGGTTATATATGATTTAAACTGTATGTTTCTATATGTGAATCTTAAATTATATGTTCTACTTAGATCGCCTTATAGATAAGTAGACACTGATGATATTAGCTCAAATGCTTTTGGTTCACATAGCTTAACAGTAGATTAATTTAAATCAGTTGGTAAGAATAAAGATATTTTAAAAATCAGTGGCATGTATCCACCCAGATTGTTAGATAACCTAGATAATCAAGATAATGTCCAAAATAAATTTCATAAATGCAATGCCTATTTTTGTCTCTGTACAATAACTTAAGACTTTGGTCAAAAATTATATATTATATATATATATATATATATATATATATATATATAGTTTAAAATGTTAACTGGTATGATGAGTCATCTAAAGCAACTGTTAGAGTAACTAAGTGGGAGCCCCTTGAACTTGAGGAACTGTTGGAGAAAACTCCTCTATGTGGTTGAAAGAGCAGCTGCCTAGCCCAAAAGTTGTTCAGTTTCTCCACTGATGGGTGACTTGTCCAGTTTTCCCAGGGTCTTATGGTGCCACATCCCAACAGTTATTAAATAAATTATTATGATATACTTAAGCTAGTTATAAGTAAAAGGTTAAGCTCTTTGTGTCTAAAATAATAAGATTTTCTGATTCAGATGCTCTTGATTAAATTTACATCTATTGGCTTTAAGTAAACATTTTATTATTGTATAAATGAGACATAATTGTATTGGGTAATGTCTATATGTGGTTATTAATGCTGTTTCTTAAATTTATAAGAGTACTAAAGATGTCTTTTAATTATTGTTGATAAATAATTGACAAGAATCCTGTATAAATTTATTTTTAAAAATCTAAATTTTGCCTTAAGAGTAAAAATTAAGTAAATATAAGTAAAGATTTCTATATAGCTGTGATACTAATTATTCTAACCTCACGGTATATTAAATAATTTTGTGCTATCCTCAACTATACATGTCTTTTAAAAATGCAAGACTTGAGAAAGACATCTTATCATACTGGTGACCCCCAAACTACAGTTGTTCGTGATAAAAAACGTTTTCACATTTATGTTTCTGTGATTGTTATATAATGTTACAATACTTTGATGTGCCTACACCTTATACAGTTTTGACAGTCATTATGATAACTAGAGGTTAATCATTAGTAACTTTAATAACCTATAAAATATATCTATAAAACAAACAAGCACATTCTACTTAAATATCATTCTGGTAACAAAAAGTGGTTAAAAGATAACAAATTAGGTAAAAGTTTTTGTATGTCATTTGATATAAGCAGATAAAGATAATTGACTAAAAAGACAAGATGTCCTCATAATTGTTGTGACAATTATATTGTCCTTGATCTCAAGTTGTCTCTATAAAACTTATAAATGTTATCTGTTAATATTCAGGAGGGATTCAACTTCTCAGACAGCCATGATTGGTAAGAAATAACAGTATAATAGTCATATTATATATTTGAAGGTGTGGTGCTTGATATCTAGATAAGATAATAAGATTAAATTTACTTCTCTCCTTGCAATACTGGTTTAACTGATCTCCTGGTTGTTCAGCAACTGAGGTTTAAGGACCAAAGCTAAAAGGGTAACTGTGTTAAGGGGATAGCCAATATTTTGGCCCTAGCCCTCCAAGATCAACAAGAATCCAGGATAAGAGACCTGTAAGATTCTACAGATTTGGTAAGTCAACCAACCTCTGGAGCAAGGTGATTGTTAGACCTCGCCCCCCCAAAAAAAAAAACCCTAGAAATAAACCAAGGAGTAGTGTGACATAAAGGAGGGTCACTAAATAAGGAAATTCTATGCTTCCATAGGAAGCTATATAGTCAAGCAAGACTGTGACACACCCTGGCAGCTAACACTGACAGAAGAGTTGAGATTTACATATGGCCCCACAAATAACCCCTGGGAAGCCTTACATGTGGGGGGCCTTGCCCCCCCGCTAGAACTCTTGAGTGCCTTTTACGGACATATCCGGGCCTGCTGCAAATCTACCCGGCAACAAGGAAGTAGCCCCAGTACCCTCCTCTTGCTCCTCCCCTCTAGCCCTACGGTATATATGTTGTAACAGCTTCTGCAATAAAGGAGA
>NW_004624749.1:24888787-24902298 GCF_000247695.1 Heterocephalus glaber
AATAAACGAGACTTGATCAGAAACCTGTCTTGTCTCCATCTCTCGTGTCCCCTGTCCCCTCTCATCCTCGCTCCCCCTCTAGGGTCTCCGTTGACTTACCCGCGGGCCGGGACACTTACATGACCTTGATTTTGTCCAAAAAAAAAGGTTAATTTTGACTAACATTGGCCTCACTTTAACCTAGTCTTAAACACTAAGCAGAAAAGTATAACCAAAGATATAAAAGTTATAGCAATGTAGACTAGACATAAACAGGGGGCTCCAATCACTAATCCCTGATGGCAGTTTCCAGCCACACTGGGAGACAGGTCTAAGAACCAGCTGGTTACAATTGTCTTTTCCATTCTAGTGCTCATGCTTTGGTCATATGTGCTTCAAAGTTTATTTATTGTTGTCTAGAGACTGCCCTTACTAAACTGTCTTCCCAATCTTATCTGGTTAACATGCTCCAGATGAAGGAACCGAATGGAGAGAATGAACTTCTGCTTTGAAGTTTGAAGAAAAAGAGTGCAAAGATATTGGGTGGGGGGAATTGTGAGAAACTGCAACCTTGTCTTTATCAAAAATGTAAACAAGAGCGCCTCCAATTTCAACTTTATTTTATACTAAATTATCCTCCACACCATGCACCAGGGTTGCAGTTGTTGCAGTTACAAGAAACATCTGCAGCTTGGATTCTAGGAACACCTCATGCCAAGAATATTCATTTCCCTGTGTCCCCACCCCCTTTAGCAATCCTGCCCAGCCACACTTCAGGCTTTCTTCTTTTGAAGTTCTCTATGGGTGGCTCTCTCTTCTTATTAATGGCATAAATAGGGATTTAAAGGAACTTGGGAAATACATTCTGAGACAACAGATGCAGGTGTTAGGCTCAGCCTTAGGGAACCTACACCAATGTGTTGAGGAATGATTACCCTTGAGTTTGACCACAAATGCTCACTCTTTCAAGGCAAGGGATTCTCTATGGGTAAAAGAATGGACTGTTCAACCCCTGGAACCCCTCTGGAGGGGCCCATTCAGTGTTATCCTTACCACCCCCACTGCACTAATGGCAGATGAAATATTCCCCTGGATTCACTACAGCAGAGTAAAGTCAGCATCTCAAGACTGGTAGTGTGTCCCTGATTAGTCAGCACAGTGAAAGCTGACTATCCAGAAGAAGCAGACCCAGACCGCAGGAACACTACTGAAAGACAACATCCCTGTACTAATCACTCCAGAAGCTGACTAGTCTACTCACAGCAGAAGCCTGAGGAGACTACTGATTGGTGACACAGACAGACTGTATCCTTTTTGTGACTGTCTGTAATGTACTGCCACCCCTTGCTCCTAACTGTATTTGGATCCCTAGTTCTGGTTTTTGCCATAGCTATAGTCAAGACTGCTCCAGCCAACTAGAAATATGGCAAGAGGTTCATGCTGGCCCTCATTTTTCTCTTGTAGGTAGAATGTTTTTCTGGTATTGGCTGCTTTTACTAGGGGCTCCATTGTTGAACCTGAGTTCCCCATCATTTGACCCATGTATTTACCTAACTAGGTCAGGCCAGGGAATTAGTTGGAATTTTCTATCACAACCACTTCTCAAGCTTAGGGAGGATCCAAGAGATGCACACAAATAATAAGACAACCTATTCTGACAACCTATCTTCCAGTGTGAAAACTAGTACACTTGTTTTGGCACAAAATACTCCTTGACTGAAGAATGTTGAAAGTCTGACACTCCCAAGGGGAAGAATCATCAATTACCAAAACCTGGGTTATAAACCACTACCTGTCAATATCAGTATTTTTTTATGTATGTGCCACCATTAGTAAAATTCCTTTAATAGTCCTATAATGTGGAGGGCTATCATGCAAATGAGAATACAGGCTCAATGGTAAGTATACATGTGAACAGATCTTGGCCCAATCTGCCTGTTATGGTGACCACTGGCCCTATGGCCCCTATTAGAGCTGTTTTGTGTAGGCACTTGGAAATGTAAAGATAAGGTGGCACTTCTCCAAACTGGGGCTGCCACTCAGCTGTAATTTGGGAACCTGTAACCCCATTAATTTTACTATCTTTAATCCAGGAGACTCAAAGTAAGAAAATGGCCTCCAGATTGGGATACATAAATCTGAATGGCTACATCTCATTAAATTTTTCACTCATTTTATGGGGAAACAGAAAGTAGCCCCCTCCAATCCCGGCCACAATCAAAAACTTATTTTTAGCCCTAGCAGCGACTGTTGCCTAGAGTCTGAATGTTCCTTCTTGCTATGGATGTGAGGGAGCAAAGATGGGGAATCAATGGCCATGGGAAGCTAGAGAGTTAGATCCCCATGAAGCTTATACTGACGCAGAGTACCCCAGTTCTACCTTAGAGGTTTGGCTTCTCAAGACTTCAATAATTGGAAGAAACTCTCTTGCCTGGTGAGGAGGATGGTTCATCATCTCTGTAGGGAGCCTAACATGACTTGGTCAAAGTCCTAAAACTCAACCTCCAGAAAGACCCGATGGTGGGGGTTCCCTGAGCGCTTTGAACCAAACCCTCACCCTTTGTCCAACTTTTCTCATCTAAAGGGTGCCTGCGATGATGTTGCTGCAGACATCAAACAGTAGACCCCATGTGGACTCTATTGGATATGCAGAAGAACCACATGTGCTGTACTTTACCCCAACTGGTCAGGATCTTATGTATTAGGGATGATCTACCTGTCTTTCTTTTTACTTCCTCTTGTTAGGGGAGAACATCTGGGAGTCCAAGTTTATTGGGACAGGGAGACCCATAGAAAATGACATATTCTGAAAATTAGCATTGGAAAGATGGTGAATGGTCCCCTGAAGACATAGTTCAGTATTATGGTTCATAAGACATAGTTCAGCATCCCCATTTATATACTAAACTGTATAGTTAGGCTGCAAATGGTTGTAGAAATGAAACTGCCAAAGCTCTTAACTTGGTAGTCAAACAACAGACCAAAATGTGCACTAGTGTCAGAAATGCTTGGCCTTAGATTATCTGCTTGCTTCTGATGGAGGGGTTTGTGGAAAATTTGACCTAAGCAACTTCTTCTTACAAATAGATAATTAGGGAAAGATCATAGAAGTGATTACAGATCTAATGAGGAAAATTGCTCCTGTTCCAATCCAGACATGGAAAGTTTGGGACCCTGGGGAACTGTTTGGTGGATGGTTTTCAACTCTTGGGGGATTCAAAATTCTCATAAGTGTCACACCCCTGATTTTGGGAACATGTTTGATCCTGTTTTACCTGGCTCCCTTGGATATACAGTCTCTCTCTAACCTCATTGAAACAATGGTCAAAAGAAAAACAGCCACACATGTGATGATGTTATGGAAATATAGACCTCTGAACCAAGATGATGCTCTTTGAAGAATGGGCTCTGAGCATCAAATGGGGAAATGCGGTAGGGTTCCTCCTGATGTGTGGGGGCAGAGACTTTTACAGTATAGCAATATCAGCCTCTATGAATCCATGTGAAGTTCTGATGTAACTCTGTAACATAAATCATACCTAACCAGACTGTAGAATGTTCATGTATACCCAATCAGACTGTAAAATATTAGTGTATGCCTGTATAAGGGAGACAAAGACAAAAAGGGTGTGACTATGCCATGTTCAGCACTCATACTTTAGATATGAATCTACTGAGTCAGTGGTGGCATGCATAAAGCTGCTTCCTGGGAAAAAGGCTTTGGTGTACCATCTCTTCACACAAAATTCCTGCAACATTAACTTTTGATTGACAGTGAGAGATGTATGACTCTTCCTTTCAATTGAATAGTTAGAGGCCATTGTGGGGTGATACATTGGCCTTATTTAGATATTATTGTCTCATGGGACAGGAAGAGCTGAGGAGAGTAAGAGTGATGGAGGGATGGTGGTGGGGCAAGCAATCAAAACACAAAGTATATATTAATTCACCACCTTATATGAGCATATGTTTACATTAGTAACATTAAATTTCACTGATCACAGAGCACCTTTACAGATATAATATTGAAAAAGAATTTTGAAATACTGTATCACCAACATGTGACAGAGACATAAAGTAAAGACATACTGTTGGAAAAAATAGTATCAATAGATTCATTCAAAGTGAAGTTGCCACAAAAATTCAATTTGTAAAAATATAAAATACTTGCAAGTTGCAAAAAAGAAAAAGGTAAAATAATATTTGCATGTAAGACTTCTTCAATAAATGGTACTAGGAAGTCTATTACAACATACAAATGTTGAAGTTGGATCCCTACCTTACACCATATAGAAAAATTAACTAACAATCCACCAAAGAACTAAATATAGGAGCTAAAACTATAAATCATAATAAAACATTCATAAGATTAAATTTGGCAATGATGTTTTTGGATATGATACTAAAAGCACAGACAAAAAACTACATTCAAGTCTGTAAAAATTTAAAATGACTGTCCGTCAAAAGAGAACAGAGTCCACAGGGGGAGAAAAAGCAATATATGAGATAGGAGAAAATATTTATAAATTATATATCTGATGAGAGGTTAATATCCAGAATATATAAGAATTCCTACAGTTGAGCATTTGAAAAGAAAAAAACCCTAATTTTAAAAAGGAAAAGTGACTTGAAAACACAATTATCCAAACATGTTATGCATTAGCCAATAAGCGTATGAAATGATACTCAAAATCACTAATAATTAAAGATGAAATACAAATAAAATTACACTGAGATACCATATTACATGTATTAGGATTACTACTATAAAAAAACAAAGCAGAAAATAGTTAAGTGAATGCAAGAACACTTGCATCTTGCTGAAGGGAATCTAGAATGATACAGTCACCATGGGAACAGTATGGCAGTTCCTAGGAAAATTAAAAATAGAATTAACACATTATCCACTAATTTCACTTAGGAATATATATCCAAAGTATTGAAGGCAAGATCTCAAAGGTATTTTTTTTACAGCCTTAATGCTAGACACATGTTAAAATGGATAAAATTTAGACACACTGCGCTAAGTGAAATAAGACAGTCACAGTCAGAAAAATTTTAAATGATTTCACTTATTTTTGCAAGGTACCCACAATAGTCAAATTCACAAAGAAGAATGGGTGTTTGCTCGGACCTGGGGGAATTATAGGTTTTTTAAACATGTATGGGTTCAATTTTATAAAATGGAAGACTTCTAGATTGGTTATATAATATTATAAAAACACCTATCACTACTAAGTTGTATACTTAAATATAGTTTTTAATTATATTTCTAATTATAGAAATTATCATATTGACAATTTCTGTGTCAAAGTGATTTCTTTCCTTAGAATTTTTATATAATATTTTGGCTTAAATACCTAATTTTTCAGAACCTTCATTCAAAAGTAAGTGAACTGTGTAGTATTTTAATCTAATGATTATTTTTTCTAAATTATTTTTACTATATAACATGATTTAAATGACCAGTATAAAATAAATGAAAACATAATTTACTTAAATACTATTTTTAGATAAAGAAAATGTTTGAATTATCTAATTTAAATTATAATATTCGACTGTATTGGTTTCTACAGTAAGCACCACTAAGCTCAACATTTTGTTTAAAACATTGTGGAGGGGTAGTGAGAGAGTCATATTCCTAACATATTAATACAAAATATCCCCATATAATTAAGCAGGGATTGACAAATGAGATGACTCAAGATAAAAGGTGTTAATCATTCTAATCTCCATGGTTAGATATTTCTTGTCTTTTGGAAACTGATTATCCTTATGGTTTAGGTACTTATAATAATAAAATATTAGTTTCATAAAACAGATAATTACATTTTATATACATAATCAATGTGGCATCGCAAACCTCCACAAATTTTCTCAGTAGAAAATAAAAATTTATTCTATCTTATTTTCTTATGCATTGTACCATGAAAAAAGGAAATGTATTGTTAAATCTTTCTGTACTGTGTTGTTCCATTACATTTATTTTGGCTTTGATTTGGTTTAGGAATCACTTCATAGCATCCTGTACAAGTTATTATGAATTGGCCAGGTATTTGACTAAAAATTATTTCTGTGCAGGTTTATGAGAGTATTTCTGGATGAGATTCACATTTGAATCAATAAACACAGTAGAGAAGGTCACCCTTCTCAAAGTATGTGTGTGTGTGTGGTCACATCATCCAGGCCTCTGAGAGTCCAAACAAAACAAAGGTAGAGTGAGGGAGAATTTGACACTTCATTTTGACCACTTGAGATGGTACGCAAACTGCTTGCCTTTAACCCAAAACCTATTCCCTTATTTCCCCTGATTTTCAGGCCTTCATAGTGAACTACATCTGTGGCTTTCTTGAATGCACACTTGCAGAGATGGCTGATTGTAGAAATTCTCAAACCCCCTAACTATGTAAGCCATTTTCTCTAATAAATACTATCCATGGGTGTATAAACAGTACATGTATTCATGTTACTAGTTCATACATAGGTATTATGTCTCTATATATGTGTATATAATCTTTAATCTCTTTTTCACTAGAGAAACCTGATAATATATAAATCTTTAAGTTGTATGTATCACAAGAAACCTTAATGCACAAGGAATATTATAAAAATGTTTCTTCTTCAACCTGTGAATAACAATGATATAATTTGTAAAGTTGCAATAATATCATATGAACATTATAATTTTGCTTTAAATAGTTCATTCTATTATTTTGTGTTATCACAAAATTGACATAATTGTGCATTTTAATAATTATAAAATATTTGTTTTTGAAAATTTATATTGTTTAACCAGTACTTTAATGAGATATATTTTCTAATTTGTAATAATTTGGACTTCATTAAGCATGTTAAAAATTATTTCATGTGACACTGTTATAAAATCAACCCAGCTATTATTGATGATGTCTTCTTTAAAGTTAAATAACAAATATATGTTACTGGTACAATTGTTTTGAAAAAGTTAGAAGCTTTCCCTTCCAAAAATTTTTTTTTTCCATAATGCTCTATCATTCCTATCATTGTAATGTGTATGTTCTATTTTCTTTTCTTTGATGTAAAAATTAGTATACTCATCCCATCATTTACATAATGTTCCCAAAGTTTCATCTCTGCATTTTCAGTTTCTAATGTGACATGATTTTTTTAAATTGTATTGTTCATTTTATTATAGACTTATGGGGCTGGGGGTTTAGCTCAGTGGCACAGTGAAGGCCTTGCAAGTGCAAGGTCTTGAGTTCGATCTCAGAACAAAAAAAAAAAAAAAAAAAAAAAAAGCTATTATAGACTTATTTCATTGCCTTTATCTCCATTTTTCTCTCTACTGTGAAATATAATTTCACATTTGTAGTTTTGATACACATTTACTTTACAATGCTTTTAGATTTACTGGACAATTTTGAAGATGGTCCAGAGAATTCTTCTGTATAACCACCCAATTTTCCCTATTATTAATCCCTTATATTCATATAACTGTGTCATAATCAATGAAGCAATATTGATAATTATTAACAACATCCTTTATTTTAATCAATTTTCCTTATTTTTAATGTTTTCCTTTTTGTTTTTATTTAATTAAGCAAGAATGTCATAATGCTTTTAGCCATTATGTTTCTTTAGGCCCATAGAGTCTGTGAGTTTCTCAGACCTCCCTAATTTCTGATGATGAGATTTTGAGGGGGGGGGATATTGGCCAGATATTTGGAAGTAAGTCTTTGAATTGGGATTTTTCCAATATTTACTTTGTGGGTGGACTTGGGTTATGTCATTTTCTGTGGAAAAGCCACAGATGTACATTTTCTTTTTCATCATATCCTATTAAGGTAATGCTATTGATATCATTTAACATTGACCATCTTTGCCTTGATTATGTACATAATGTAGCATTGTTCAGTTTCCAGAATAACTGGAAAGTTATTCTGGTGTTTTTCCTTTAAAGTCTTTGGAAGAAAATCTGTATTTACAGCCTATACTTAAGAAAAAAGAAGTTGTGCTACACCTCTTTAAGGCTGCAATAGCTAAATAAGCCAAAAAGAATTGAAATTCTGGAGGATTTGTGTATTCTCCTGAATGTATTAATTTATTGAACTATTTATTTACATCAGTGTGGATATTTATTATGTACCTGAGTTTATATGTTTTTCACATGAACTTGTATTTCTTTGCAATTTTGCTTTTCACTCCTCAGTATATGAGACACTTTTCCATATCATTATTTAGATTTTTTTTCATTTTATTGGTTGCATTTTATTCAGTGCCACATTTTACTGATTATCACATACACAGTTTTTGACAGCTTAGAAGCTCTGAAATAAAGGTTTCTTAAAAATTAATGGCATTGTATATTTACTATACACCTATGGTATGGGTATAACATTTGTGTCCTCCATTTCCATACATACATAGTGAAAGCTGTTCATATTTTTATGACCTCACTTGAATTTGTCAGGACTGGTTACTGTCTGTCAAGTACAGATTGATTAGTAGCAGAGAGTTTAAGAGCTTGCCTAACATTCACAAGGGCCTGGGCTTAATTCCCAGCAATGAAAAAATAAATAAATAAACAAACAAATAAAAGAGAAATATAGTGCAAAACAAAGAAAGAAATTAGAGGTAAGGGTATACAAATTGTCATTTAGGGGTAGATTTTTGATGAAGGTTTAGTTATGGAGATATTTTTTGGAGTTGACAGAGGTGGATTGAAACTGAAAATATCCTTTCACAAGGAACTGTTGGATAAGTCCACTTTCTTTAAATTCTGAAAGAAAACATGCAAAGGATACAGCAGTGTGGAAAACTGTGAGAGGAAAAGCTCAATTGATAGCAACATCAGTTTTAATTTACCTAATGAAATTAACCTATATAATGGTCAAAATTCAAATTTGATTTTGCAGCTACAATAAGCACAGGCTCATCCTACATAATTTATAATAATCTTACAGGAATAGAGACAACATTACCTAATATAATTGGAGTCTACTGTGGGCACAACAATGTTCAAAGCAGTCATGAATGCAGTTGGTAAAGCAATCATAGAAAAAGCCCTTCTACTGGCCTGTCTGGAGTATCCTAGCTCTGAGCTGAATTCATGCTCCCTAATTTCTTATTTATACCATCTACTGTCTTTAGATTGCCTCCCACCATGAAATTCATTGACTTTCCTAAGTGGTCCTTTATCTCCTGAACACCACCACTGCTTCTTCCACTTCTCTCCCAGGAGCTTAAGAATCTGGGTTGGGACCTTGCTTTTCATACTTCCTCGAAGATACTAATGGTAGCTCTAAGAAGCATTCAGGCTCTCTGCCTTACCTCAGCTTTAGATGGCTAGAATACAGAAATTTGCAGTGTTTTACCTTCACTGAAAATCTTTTCACTGAGCTGGCTCAGACTAACAGCTTTGTTCACAAGTTTTCCTCTCTCCCAACATCCAACTTGTGCTGATCTCTTCACACTTCCCTCTCTGAAGCAGGGCTCTCTAAAACAAACAGTGGTGGAAAATCTATCATGCTGGCTTATTAATTTATGATAAGAAATACAACCGTCAAATGGACCTAAATGCTTGACTTAGAAAAACTGCTGCATGAAAAGCTAATTATAATGTGAGGGACAGGTTATTATTCCACTGAGAGGAAGAAGCTTCTAAATTACATAGGCCTGTTCTCCCAGTAGCTCATTCTGTCATTGTGGGCATATTATTTGGAAAAAAATTATAATAAAATTGTTGTGGTGATAATTTCATAACAAGTGGTACATGATTTGAATTCCACATAGCAGCTCCTAAAGGTGAAGTGATGTTTGTACTAATGCACTCTACATCTAGTTTGCTTAGGCTCAATCCTGTCACTTTCCTGGATAGCACTGGATGAACATTGTTACCTTTGATACTTTAAATTCTTCTGCACATAAAGAGATAAGTGATTATGTGTAATCTTCTTACAGTTGGTAGATAAAGACAAAAATAACAAATCTTCTCACAAAGATATTGCAGGAAAATCAAGGGAACAAAGGAGGCCTAATAACTTGAACACTAAATAAAAGAGTCATGGATTGGCAGACCATGAGTTCAAATGTGTCAAACATTATGTTAAGTTGTTAAAAGAGAGTGAGTTATACACTTTGTATCTGTTCTTTGAGATTTTTTTTTAAATTTATGATTTCAAAGATGATGAAGTATTCTTATAAGCTACAAAAGACTAAAATGTGGAGCTTCTTACTAAGTGTACTCTGGCCAGTTGCCTGCCCACCATATCCATTTTTTATCAAGCAATATTGTAGGAGAATTATGAGTCAATATCCAGAGTCCATTGAGAGTCAAGCTAGTCAGAATTTAATCAGATAATATGGTTGGCCTGAGTCAGTTTTCCAGCAGATGGAACTATTAATCCAAGGACTTTGTAATAAGGTCACAAAGCATCAAAGATGGCAAACATATGGATTTATCAAAAAGATAATAGGCTAGAGAATTTGGGGAGTTGTTGCTGCTAAAGCAATCATCAATAAAGCTGTAGTTTTTCCATTATGCCAAAATATGTATTTAATTACAGAATGGTATCTAGTGAAATGCATTGAAATAAGATGCTCCAAAAAAGTCTTATTAACAAATGTATATATTGCCTCAAAAGAAAAAAGATAATGGAACTTAAGCCATTTATCCATCCTGCCAATGAAGTAGTATAAGAATATTTGATTGTCCCTTGTTATGCTAGCCTTGTAAAGGATACACAATGAACAAATGATTCTCAAGTGATTAATCTCAAATCTTGTTTATTTCATCACTTAGAACAGGAAATAATTTCTGATTTCTACTATAATTAGGATAGATCTATGCTTATGATTATGAAGAAAAATTCAAAGTCCATTATAAATTTACTAATGTATATAAAAATATACCTTGTATTAGTACAATTGCCTTACATGCTTTATATGTTCTTTTGCCTACTGGTGTGGTTTTCAATCTGTATAATTAACTTTATGAGATCTTATAAGATAAATAAATGAACCTGACCTGGAAAAATAATAGGGTGGATGGAGGGAGAAAAAGAAGGGAATTGAATTGTGTTATGTACAGATACCAATCTCCAACAGTTAATGTAATCATTATTGCTGCAAACACAGACTAATAAAAATAAAAACAAAGAAAAACAAAGAGTCTGGTGACTTTTACAGAAAGAAAATCACAGACACGCTGGGTATTACTTTAGGTCTGTTTTCTGTCATTCAAAATTAGTGCTTGTCCCAAAGATAAATGTAAATGTATTGTATACCTAAAATGTACCAATAAAAGAATTTAAGCAAAAAAAAAAAAAAAAAAAAAAAAAAAATCAAAAAAAAAAAAACATTAGTGCTTGTTACAGAAAGTTAACAATAGACCTGATTTACACTACTGAGTCATTAAACATTCAATAGGAAATAAATAGTCTTGGAATGTTTGGAGAAGATAGAAAAAGTATTTCTGTTGTACATTGTATCTGGCTAAAGAAATTTGATATTGCAGAATTCTTGCCATGGTACAAAAATGGAGGATTTAGTAAGCATGTAAGTTGTTATTTTTTAACTTTGATTAGACTTGAAGTGAAATATTTGTACTGTAGGGTAAGGTGGAAGACATCCTCTAATTCTTTAGCCAGTTGGGTGAGGAAGATGAGCTTAATCTTATAATATATACCTTAACTCTCACTAGGAGAAAATGCATTTGCCTCTTCAAACACATTAGTCCTGCTAATTGCCACTTGGAAGACAATTGCATAGAATATAGTCCTTTCTTACATTTTTAAATGAATAAAATGATTGAAGGCAACAAGGTTAATCTGATTTGTAAAAGTAATTGAGGTCGATATGTTCAGACTAGAGAGTGGAAGACTTACTATTAAACCCAAATGAAATTATAACCTTTACCCTATAAATGATAAGCTCTGAAAAAGGAAAAATTCAAACAAAATTTAATCTGAATAATTATAAGAATTGAAAGTTTAAATGCTTGCATTATAATGCATACCTGACATTTCATGGGAGACTGAGCAGAGGGAAAAAAATCATTATAGCATAGAATAACCTATCATACTTCAATTACTTCTCAGTGAACATAATTAAAATCTTCTTAATAATTTAATTCCATACAATCATGGTACATACACAAGAAATAAACATATTCCTTAGCAAAATATCGCCTGTGTCTTTTGACAATGAGTTCACATTCAAGAAGACACTGACTAAATAAAGTGAAATAATGAAAACCAATTCAACTTTAAAGGTCATTATAAAATAATCCTGAATAAAACGTACTGAGGGCCAGGGATTTAGCTCAGTGGTGCCGTCACCTGCCTCGCAAGCACAAGGTCCTGAGTTTGATCCCTGGAACCAAAAAAAAAAAAAAGGTTCTGAAAGCAGTTTCTCTGATTATAAATATACATTTCAAATCAACAAGGACATAGACTTTATTAATTTATTTTTCTATTCACCAATAATTTATTGGATACTTCAATATGCTGAATATGGTCACTGAAACAATATAGGTAATAATTTTAATAAATTTGAATAAATATATGTGACATAATAATATATTGAATTCATGTACTCACAACTTTCTAAAAAATTGTTTTTATTAGGGTGTTTCCCTAAATAAAATTAGTAGATCAGAGTAGAAACATTGTGTCAAATTTGACTCCAAGTTATATTAGAAAACTGTTCCAAAAAGCAAAATAAGAATATTATCAACCATGTATCTTTCAATTTAACCAATTTGTGTTCAAAGTAAAGGAGCGTTGCTATCCATAACCATAACCAAGTCTCCTGGGCTTATTGTATGTAACAATCCCACCCAAAATCCTTTTAGCAGCCAGTCTCCACTTTTCCTGTGTGTCACTTTCTTCATGGTGGAAGTAAGAGCTCCTTTTGGAAGGGAAGTTACAGCTGATGACTCAAAGCCTCTATCAAAATTATAGAGCAGTTAAATCCAGTACTGCTCAGAATATGCTATCCTAGCTAAATGGCCTGTTTCAAGAGTCTAGTTGTCAGTGAAAGATCTTTCTTTGAAATTAATTGGAGATGCATAGAAAATCATCTTCAAATGACTGTAAGGCTAAAGAGATTTGAATGGAAAAAACTGTAGACTAACTTGATCCTCTGACTTGAACAAGTCAGTATTTTACTTAGCTGTAATTTTCTGCAGATTCAGGGCCAAAGTGCAGCTATAGCCTGAATACTTTGCATCTGTTTTAGTGATCTCCTATTTTCCATAGAACCAACAGAAGGAGGGCAGAAATGTCCTACAGAAAACTGATGTGACATGAATTGTCTCTTTTATTTATTTTTATTTATTTATTTTTCCACATTAAGTTTACTGGTACATTTTAGGTATGAAATACAGTTACATTCATCATTGGGATATTGTACCATTACATGAGTATCTTGGTTCTTATTTTTTTCCCCTTCCCTTTACCACCCTTCACCCCCTCCACCCTTCCCTATTTGCAAAGACTTTGTTTCCATTTTTTTCCTTTTCTCATATTATTTCTTTTCCCTTTTTTCCTTTC
>NW_004624749.1:24914776-24933366 GCF_000247695.1 Heterocephalus glaber
TTTATAAATAGTCTGATGAAAAATTAGAGATAGTAAACAAATATACATAACTAAAAGATAAAATATATTAAATATGATCTAGAGAATATGGTATATAGATGGAAATAAATGTTAAATCTTCATAAAATGGTATTTACATTTTTTACAAATTCCTGATATTTCTGAAACAAATCCACCTTGATAAAGGTCTTTTGGTTTTAATAGACTACTCAGTGATTTACTTATCATTTATTGTGATAAAATGTTTCTTGTTTTGTTTTATGTAATTTATTGGATAATAATTTGATATTTTCATCATGATAATTGATTCAAGAAAGAAAGGGAAGTTTCACTTCTTCCAAGGTGTTTTCCAAAACTTTTAAGAGAATTGCACAATTTTATACAGAGCTTTTATGTATATTAATGCACATTGAGTGCCCTCTATATATTGCTGGAGGTTATCCCAGATAATTTAAAAAATATTCCTTGAGAAAATGGCCTTGAGCTTATGTGGGAAATGCAAATAGATATTAACTAAGAAAAAAAATGATGGGAAATTGCGTTTTTTTCAAACACAGGGAAGAGTATGTGAATTATGGTAACACAAGAAATGAGAGAAAGTCTGTGTGCTTAGAGTGGGGAGTGACTTAGTATAAGATGAGCTGAACTAGTCCCAGCAGAAATGTATGTATTAGGATGTAGTTTTTTTTCCTTTATTTTTATAAAAACAGAACATCATTCAGAAGTTTGAATATATTCTTCCAGCAATTAAATTGTATTCTTAGAGCATCACTCAGCTCTGTAATTAGTATTTACCCTACTTTCTCACAGTTCCTGATCTTGGGTTGAGTGTTTGGGCACTTCAAATTAGGATCTGTTTTCATCCTCCCCAAATAAAGTCAGCCATTTGACAAAACCAGGCCACATTAATGGAACTCCCAGAGTCCTTTGTAATTCTAAAATCTTTTATAGGAGGAAATACTTTTAAGCATAAACAACTGAGGGAAAGTATACCAGATTTAATTGTCAAAATATCAATAGACAAGAATCTTTCGACATAGTTTGATTGACAAATAGCACAATACAGAGAAATATTAAGATTAAATATACATGAATAAATTAAGAAAACTAAACTGAGTGAAGCCAAAGTTATTTATTTTTTTAACTGTATATTCTTTTAATGGTACATTTTAGGTATACAATATAATGACATTCATCATTGGAAATTTGCACCTCTACATATTCTCTTGGTTTTTATCCAAAGTTATTTTATAGCATTGAAAATAAACTTTAAAATCTTGCTATCTCAATATACTTGAGAAAAATATTAAATCCATGAAAAAGCATGGAGGAATCTAAGCACTTTTGGTGATAACATATACATTTACCAGACTTTGTTAAATTAGTACCATAACAAAACACCACAAGTTAAGAATGAAAAAAACTTTTGAGATTGATTGGCAATCAATCCTTTTTCAGTACTATAAACACCTATAAGAGATTTGAGGCAGTCTTAAAACAAAGTCTTTCTTCTTTTCTGAGACTGATTCAATTAGTAAACTGTGATTCCTAGGTATCACCAAATTTTAGAGCTGTGCAGAGTAGTGTAATGAGCAGCCAGTTTTGACACTCATTGATTTAAGAGTCATTGGTCTACAACCTTGAAGTTTGTTATTGCCTCATAATATTTAAAATTCTGTCTGCTATTCTATGCCAAGTTGAAGATAATATTCATGAAAGCTCTTCACACTCTTCCATAGCACTGTTGCTCATATGAATCCTGAATTTAGAATTTATGCAAGTGTATGATACATAAATGAGATTAAAAAGAAAAAAAGTCTATTTATTGGTGGTAGTCCCCAATTCCTATGGGGATTTGGAGGTTCTAAAATGTATCATTTATAACTTATTATAATATATTATGAATGACTTCAGCTTGAAAATATTATTCATTTATGATTCTGTTGGGTTTCATTTATTTTATAAATGGTTAGCTATTCCTTTTCACTGATGCAAGCATGACTCCAAACCAGACTAGAAGGAAAGAAAATGCACAGCTGCTGTGTTTTATAGTGGTACCAAAGCTATTCAATAGAATGATTGCCTTTTCCTATTATATATTATTGTGTAGTTCATAATATATGAATTTCTGCTATTGAATAGCAAAAACATGTCTCTTCAATTGTGTGTTCCTACATATCATGTATCTCAATATTAATAAATCTATGTTCTCTTAACATTTCTCCATGAATTGATTTAGTTTTATGCAGCAGGATATTCAAACAGCCATGCCAATTCAGGTAGCATGCATCATTAAAAATGTAATTGAAATAGCTAATCCATGAGAGTTCTTAAGATTTCAAGAGTATATTTACTGGGTATAGAGCTACCAAATGAAAACTGGTAATTTTTCTTGTTCTTTTTTTTTTCTCTGAGGAAAATGTTATCTCAGTGTTCAATATATCAGTGTTCATAAAAATGCAAAAGTTTGTCATTTGCCATTAACTCTCATGCCTATATCCATAAAGTTGTAAAGATTTTGGAGCTGACACACCTATGTGAATACAGTCAAGTATGTTAATACTTCCTGTTAAACAAGGACATTGGGAAACTTTAGTTTTGTTCTATCTTTCCTAGATTATTGTATGAAAAAGCTTAGGGAAATAGTGAGCATGTATAGTTCTGAAATACATAGCAGGCTTATTTGTTGCCAAATATAATATAACATCTTCCACTGCAGCAATGGTTGAGTGTGTTTTTCTTGTAGCCATTACAAAAGAATATGTGCTTGTTTGTTTGTTTGTGTCAGAGTTCTTGGGTTTATGAAGCAATTTCAGTATGTATTTAGCACCTACTAAACTGATCTGCTTCTGTTTTTTGGGAGAAAACTTTTGAAGAACTCCCTTAACAAAGAGTTCATATTGAATTGATCAGAAGTGTTTGCTATGACATATCACATGGTTTTTCATCTTCTAGAATCTGGGGAGGGATGGCTGCCTACAAAAAAACATTGTTACTTGGCTGAGATTAAAAGGAAGAAGATAGACTCAATGTGACTGAACAAGTGTGTCTATTACTATGAAAATTCTCCATTATTATTTTAACAAGATAATTTGTATCCAAGTATAATATTTATATCATAATATAGTATTTGGATAACTTACTAATAATATTGTTTCTTCATTTACCATCTGGAATTTTCAAAGCATGGAATTATCTCATATAAAAAGAGCTATGTTATTAATTAAAAAATATAAACCCAAATGATTTGCTTTGAAAAACAGGGAAATTCACACAAAAATATACAATAGAGATCAAAATAACCATCCTTGACCTAGCATTTTCAAAGAATCTTATTTCCTAATGATTCAGTTAAAAGAAATTAAAAATTACAAAATAAAAATTAAAAATAATTAAAAATAATTTAAACATAATTCAGGGGAACTTTTCAGTTTTGATGAATGGAAATAAAACTCATTTGGAAAATAAAACTAAAAATGAAATAAAATATTATGAGGAAACCCTTTCTAGTTCAAACTTAACACAATTAAATCAATTTAAGAGTGATACAGGAATGAACTAATCTTTAAAAGTGCAAACCTATTTCACATATAAATCCAAATGTATATCAATATTTAATTTATAATGAAATGAAATTTATATTCTCATATTAATAATAGCTTCCAATAATAATGATGCTACAAATAATCTTATTACAAAAATAAATCTTTCTACTACAAATTATGGTTGATATGTATTGAATACTTTTCTTTAAAATCTGGAATGTAACCAGTAGATTAGTAAATTAAAGTTATCTTAATCTATGGGGAGATATGCTCTTTTAAAGCAAATCAATACATAGTAATAGCTTGGGGTAATTTTTTCTGGCAACAATAGAAAACTAATACAAGAAATTTCCTTTTATGTAATATTTTCAGATCAATTTGGTAATACTAACAAAACCTTAAAACTATTCTTTGAATTGAATATCTAATATCTATGAAATTGTTTTTCAATCATTATCACATGGACAATAGAATTAAATGATCTAATATATAGTAATATTTAGCATTTTTATAATAACAAAAATAAAAATAAATATATGGAAACTACACCAATAATCACAAATAACTTTCATTTCTGTAATACAATGATATGATAAAATAATATTCATTCCCGTAAAATAAATGACATAGACCTCTCTCTGATAATATGGAAATAATAACTAAGATAAAATGCTTCCAAACTTTTCAAGAAGTTAGAAAGATTTGTAACTGTGGCATGATGATACTTGATTTGCAGAAAGAAGTGGAAAACATTTCTTCATATACTCCTTAAATTCTCTTACGAATAAAGTAATCTAGAATGTTTTATACCTTATACATAAATGTATAAATATATTTCAGGGTTTTATTTGAGGAGGTGGCATAATAGAAATACAAGTACATGAAAGGTTACATATTCATTTCCTAGTTTCTTCTAGTCTTTACATCTCTATACATACCTCTGTTATTTTAGATATGGTAACAGGAGGTAACAATTAGTATACAAAATTTTATTACATTTTAGGGCTGTATATACAAGTATGAATACCTATGACCAAATGTGTTTCAAATCTTGAAATAAAGGATTTCCCCTTATCTGATAATAATGAGACCATATCTCACTTAATACTAAAAACTAGAGTGAGTAGGCATTCATTTCTTAGGAAAATCAAGAAAAACAGACCATGATAAGGGCATCTACACTGCTTTTTCCTGAAAAAATAGCAGCATCCTAGACATCAGGGGGAGCATGCCTGACAGAAAACCTCTAATACCTCCGCATTTGTAGATGAAGTGTTAATAACAAGCACTAGCCATGGCACACAGGAGCAGCAGGCCAGACACACTTTAATCCTTTCCAATATGATAAGCTACATGTTTGACTGAGTAACAAAAGTCATAGGGAGAGCAAAGTGGAAAAACAGGCAGAAATCCCTGCTGATCAGGAAAAATCAAGGAGGATCCCTGCCAAAGCAAGCCAAAAGAGCAAATTTAGCAATTAGCTGGCATAATGGGAAGACTAAGAGAAAAGCTCCATATACTTCATCAAACACAAAGGAAAAAATACAAAGATAAATTCCCCTTAGACTGCCAATGGCTCTGGCATCCTTCCCAATTAAGCTGATTCATTGTTCAACCCCTAACAATTTACATCAACCAGAGTCAGTTTAAGTTCTAAAGAGACCTTTTAATAGCATGCAAGCAGACAGTGATTTGTACCAAGAAGTCACACATGGAGTGTTTAGGAATATAACAAAATGTGTGGGCATCATCCATGACAGATAGTTAGAAAACTTCAGAACAATATCACCAATTCTATAAATTAATTTTGTACTTTTAACGAGTAACAATTTTTATAAAATTGTTAAAGTATTAGTTTTGTATTTTCAAACAATAATTTAGAAAAAAGAATGCCATTAGATTGAACAAATTTAAACTTTTGTGAAATGAATAAATGAAGTCTGTGGGTGAAAATAACAAAAGCCTGAATATTTTAAATCTTAGTGATGAATGAATAAAAATAGTGAAATTAAGCACTCAATGCAAAAACATTTAGAAATCATATTGGAGAAATTAATATACAAAGATGGGAAATAAAAATTTAGTACTTTAAAATATTAAAAATAAAAATAAAAATTGATTTTTAAAAGATTAGTAAAAGTTTCAAATAATAAAACATCTAGTAAATTTATTGAAATGAGAGACATACAAATGAGATATCTGTAATATAAGATGTTCATACATATACACTCACATATATATGTAGAGAGAGAGAAAGAGATTCTCTTAATCAAAGTTTAAGCTATTTAATTGGATTTACTCTAATTGGAAATTATTGAAAATGTATTTTTATGACTTCATCAAAAGTTATAATTTAGAAATAGCTACCATAAATGCTTTAGATTATTTTTTCTCATCAAATTTTAAGGTTTTAATCATTACTTAAATGAATGCTGGAATTAATTAAAATTGATAAAATAGGAGTGGCAAGAAACTATAGGCAGTCTACATTCTGTTATGAAGTGAGATTTATATAAGCTTCTAGCAAATCCAGTAGTTTATACAGTTAAAACAATTCCAATGTTTACTTCTGAGAGCCAATAACTATACTGAAATATTCTAGATATATTTGAATAATAAGATTACTTAAATCTTTCCCTTAGAACATTACAGCTGCTTCTATGTGAAGCAAGAATCATTGACTAGAGCCTTAATGTGACAATAGCCCAACATTTATTGAGGCTACAAAACAAGTTCATATTATAGGTCTTTATGGAAGAACTCAATTTCAAACACCCATAGATCATCATTTTATAATTACTGGATATTGTAGGAAGCAGAAGAGAGAGAAATGTGTATGTGAACAAATAAGTGTCAACATGTCACCCTTATATACAAACTAGTGGAAAAATAAATGAAGACCATGCTTTATATCTGTAAATTGGAAACAATTTATAAGATACTTACTTGTAGACTCAAACCTAAGAAATGACAATAACTTAGTGAACTGATTGACCTAGGAAGAGGTATTCAAAGATTAATGAAGATAATACCAAAATTTGAATATTTTCTGAGATTTAAAAGAAGGAAACTCTTTCTAAATAACTAAGTAACTTAACTTAGGTAACTTAACTGTCTCCTGAAAAAGTCTTAAAATTATTAACAAATAAAAAATTCCAGTACCCAACAAGATAAAATTTATGTTATCTAGTACCCAATAAATCATTACCAGATGTTCAACGAAGTAGAAAAATATGATGCATAATGAAGAGAAATAAATTAATTGAAACCACCCAGAATTGACACAGATGTTGTGAGAATGAACAGACATTAAAATAATTAGTATGACTATTCCATATGTTGAATTTACTTGAAAATTAGTTTAGCAGCTTCTAAAAAAATACATCTAATATATGATCCAGATATGCCACATGCAAGCAAAACAAAATCATAATTTATATAAATATTTCTATGTGAATGTTCATAGCAGCTTTATTTTTAATATACCAGCACCTCAAATGTCCAGCCATATGCTGCAGAATTAAAAAAACTCATGATATATCCATTTAGATGAATGTTATTCAGCAAGATAAGAGAATTGTCTATTGATACAACAAGTAAATCTCAGCATAATTATGCTGAAGTTGAAAGAAACCTAAATTATACTGAGTAAAAGAAACAAGAAAGGAGAGTTCTTAGATTAAATTATATTAAAGTCTTAAATATGAAAACTTATAGCAACAAAAAGCCATCGATTCTGGTTTGTATTCAGTGGTAAGCAGTACTAGTACTACAAAATAGATACAGAAATATGGAGAAAATTTGGTGGATAATGGATAAATTCATTATCATTAATATTAATAGTGTTTATACTGTACATATACAGAAATGTAAATATACATATGTGTCTTCAAAATATGTCAAATGTAATACTAACCTTAAAATATTATTAATGTTTTGAATAAACTTCAAAAGGCAAAAATCTTAAACAACTCAAATACACACAGGTTAATGGATAAGCACTGCTGCTTATTATATGTCAATTTATACCATAATAAAAGTGCTTTAAAATGACACAGATATATTGTATTACAAACCAGAGCTATCAAATTTCCAAGTTATAAATAATACCTACATTATTTTAATGGTGCATCTGTATAAAAATGAGGAAAATCTTTCAGAAGCATATTTAGTGTTACCATAATCCTTACATATTAAATTGCACAAAAAGTATAAAATGTAGCTTCACATTTACAAATTCTAAATAAAAAAAGTTGAATTCTAAATAAAAGGTTCAAAAGTGACTCCTTTAAAATCAAGGAAAAAATCACCAAATTGCTTTCCTTCACAGTGTCATGTAATGACACTTCACATGTCTATGTTAAACAATGAATACTTAAATTTTGTAACCAAGTAATAGGAGATAAAAAACCAAAAAGTATTATTATTGTAAAATGATTGGGTTTCTGGTAAACCCCACCAAAACACTTGTAAAACCTATAATAGTGGAAACACTCATTAAAGTACTTGTAAAGGCTATAATAGATTATTATTAAGACATATAGTTGATAACCAAAACTACAAAAATTATTGTTCCCTACATTCTATAATTTTCAGTTATAAAAAAAGAAATAAAATTATTACTTTACAACTGTGAAGAATAAATTATCCAGGAATATATATATATATGAACAAATCTTATGTGAAATAAACATTAAAATTCTATTAAGAGTTATATAACATATAACTAGTAGAAAGATATCTTATTTTTTGATAGATTAGTTTAGACTTGCATAGAGGTTAACTGTCTCTTTGTTAATTTCTTTGTAAGCTTAGGGATGTCTTTGCTTAAACTTCTAGGTTTTATTCTTTTATTTCAGATTCCAAACACAATTTTCTTCTTTTTTTTTTGTACCAGGGATTGAACTCAGGACCTTGGACTTGCAAGGCAGGTGCAGGAACCACTGAGCTAAATCCTGGCACCAAACATAATTTTCTAAACTTTAATAAGCGTTACTTGAAAACAATTACTCTTCAAAGTATAAATTTTCCTTTAAGAAATTAATTTATTGATTTAGTCTTATGTTGAAGAAAAAAACTAAAGAGAGAGTGTAGTGTTTGTTTAGGAATTTATTTTGATTACTCACAGCCAAGTAAATATCTACCATTTCTTCATTTTTTAAATGAATTTTATTGGTACATTTTAGGTATACAATATAATGACATTTATCATTGGAAATTTGCACCTTTATATAATCTCTCTTGGTTCTTATTTTTCACCCTTCCCCTGCTCTCCCGTCAACCCCTCTACCCCCCCATCTACAAAGACTTCAGTTCCATTTTTGAATTTTCTCATATTAATTCCATTATCTTCTTTCTTTTCCCGTACCCCTCCCAATTCTCCCTCCTCTTTGCCCTTTTTCTATTTCACATTATCTATCAGACCTTTTAGTCCTTATTTACACTTTTAATTTCTCACACTAGAGACACTATTCGGGATTTACATGTGTTTCCTATTTATTTCATTTAAGAGTATCGCCTCAATGTGCATCCATTTATCTATAAATGTCTCTAATTTCTCATGTTTTATGGCTGAGTAGTACTCCATTTTATAAAAAACCACATTTTCTTTATCCAGTCTCCAGTTGATGTGCAATTGGGCTGCTTCCAAGTTTTAGCTATTACACATGCATGAATGCACACATGCACACACTATTAGATGGGCAATTTTTCCAATGTTGTCATGTTTCTAATGAAGGTACCCTCACACACTAGAACTGTGGTCCTTATATTGTATTTAACTGAATATTGAACAATATGAGGATGTTAAAAATCTTCTTCAAGGATTCAGATTTAGTTGTTTGAATCCTTTGGAAATCTCAGCAGGTGATTATTTTATGTCTTCAGCAAACTAGAGCAACCCTCTAAAGTTCTCTCACTTTTCTATGATGAAAAAATTACACACAGAAGACTGTTTTCTTGCATACTTTACTGGATGTTATTGTACTTTCTTAGAGATGTCAATTATAGCTATTATAGATAAATCCTAAAATCCTATATGATAATACAACACTGGAATTGTTGTGTCAGATAGCTAAAGAGATAATACACACAGGGTCATTTATACTATGAAAAAACCACCATTCTTGACCAAAATTTAAACCATAGACTAGACACTCAGACAACATAGAAATGGGTCATTTATGATGCAGAGAGAGACACACATAGAGAGAGATTGTGAATGAGAAAAAGGGGTAAAGAGATTCTGTACCAGAAAATATATTCTCAGTAAAATAAATATATAGTCTGTAATACAGGAACCTGTGTCTCTTTCCTGGGTACTTTGGCACTAAAATAGTAATTCAGGCTTTAAGAGAGCCATGAAATCCTAAATAACTTCAATTTTGTGTCTGTATTTTATGAGATCATCAAAACACTTCAAGTAAATTACAACTTCAAAATCAATTTCTCTCTTCAGCCGATCATCTATTATCCTATCTGATTGAAGCTCGCATCTCTTAACTTGTGTATTATCCAAAGCAAAGTCAAACCCAAAGTCCTTTTTTAATGCTAGCACTTCAGCACCTTGGAAGAATAGAAAATAAAATGCTAATCTCTATATATCACTTTGTGCTGTAGTGCTGGCCTTTCATAACAGTATGAGGAAAGTAATTGGAAATGAAAGAAAATAGGGAGTTTGGAGTAGAGTTCATGGCCTAGGTTAGAATTTGAGGACTTCTTTTGCTACATACTTGCTCCCTTATATGAATAAGTCAATTAACCTTCCTAAATCCATTTTTACTAAGGTAAAAAATGGAACTAAGATATAATTCCCATGGAATATTTAAATATAGACAGACACAGACAGGTAATTATTATATTACTATGGAATTTCATTCCCATTGTAGGTAAAGGGCTAGCCTTAATAATCAGGGAAGGAAGATGATATAAAAATTGCTGTACAATACAGATATTTATATATTTGATAAAAATATAAGGCAAAATACTATGGATTGTGAATATATATATTATTTAGTGAAATTCATAAAACATTGAAAAAAGAGAGGCTCACAATGACATAAGAATGCTCCCTGGCGAGTATTTCATAATCATGGACCATCCAGATAGCAAAGAATAAAAAGTCTAGAACAAAGATGGCCTAACAGTGTTAACAAATGCTAGTCCCTTCAGTTCATGTTTGCCTGAATGATGAACAGAGCTTTGCAGATAAAAGATTAATAACATAAGTTTTAGGATAAATAATATTAGTTATATAGATAGGATGACATGGAATAATAAAGACTATTGAAAATGTAGGAATGGATGAAATTTTTTAAGCCCATGGGAGTAAAGAAAAAACCATATTATGTAGCTACAAATATGACAGCAAATAATAATTACCAGAGATTGTTGGAAGAATCAACATTTTCATTGTTACACTGAGAATATGGTATTTGGAGGTGTTTAGAATTGTGATCAAGAATTTAAGACTTCAAGACTGGAAATGAAGATTAGGCTTTTTTGGTTCTAGTGGTTTTAAATAATACAAGCTAGCCTACTTAATTATATTATTTATTAGTATGAGTTCTTTATAAATATTATTTTAAAATATTTTCAGAGGATTTTACCATCTTTTTTCTTATCTGAAATATAATATGACAACCAAAAGGAAAAATTATTAAGATCATAAATTTAGTAGTGATATTTATCTCATATCTATCTTATAGGTCTCTATCTTATAGGTCTTTCCTATAAACACCCAGTTTTTGAGGGAATTAACTATATTTGTTGACTCCATTTTTTTTAGTTTATATGATTTTCCCTATCAATACTGTTTGGCAATATATCCCACAACTGTTAATGAAACTTTGAATTACCAAAATGTTCCTTGCAAGTCCTTTATACTATTATGTTTTGACAATTTGGCACTTGCCTGAACTTTTTTATATGACATTTCTCATGTTTTCAAAAATTCGCTTTTTGTACTGTTTTTGAAAGTTCTGTCTCTTTTTTTATCAATTTCTCAAAGAAAATTAAAAATTCTTCATGGTTCTCTCATTAGTATTAATGGAAAAATATTGATAAGCATTATATAATGATCCAGAGAATGAAAGTATGGCAAAATAAACTCAAATGAAATGTCAACTTCAGTGAAATCAGGGGACAATATTTGCCTCTAAGAATCGCCTTAGAAAAATGGACTGATTCAAAAATTGTTTCTTTCAGAGAAGCAGATGGCACAACTGGTGAAGAAAAAATGTTACACATGGTTATAACATTACAAAGAGAAAAATGCCATAGAAAATATGACTAAAATTTGTGAAATGCATTGACAATTTATCTTTATTTAAGAGATAGCCTAAGGATAAAATTAAATTTTAGTAGCGAACAAAAAAATCAAATCAGAGTTGGGTACACTGACACAGGCTGTTATCTCAGCATTCAGGGAGGCTGAGGCAGGAGAATGAGTCCAGCCTGGGCATTTTAGCAAATAAGCAACATTATCTCAAAATAAAAAATAGTAAAAAGCCTAGTGATATAACTTAGTTTTAAGCCCCTTGTTTTAATCTCTAGTAGAAAGGAAAGGAGGGAGGGAAGGAAAGAGGGAGGGAAAAAAGGAGGGAGGTAGAAAGGTAGAGAGAAGAAAAATAGAAACTGGAGGGGAGAAGGAATAATACTAAAGCTGCCTATTGCCCAAACCCATACCTTCATCACATAGGTGCCAGTCAGTTTAGATAACAGCGTAGCTGCTTAGATTGCTTGCCTCCTGTAGTCCTCTGCATCTTCGAACTGCAAATGAGCAGTTAAATGATTTCCAGAAATCCTGTGTGACCTGCTCATGTGGAGCTTTGGGGCAGTGCCTTGTCCATCTGTGCCTGCAATTTAGACTGCTGGCTGCTACTTAATCCATCCCAAACAGAATTGTTTACAAAAGCTGAAGGAAGAGAACAAAGAATCTTCATAGGCCTTCTTTCTCAAACTTCTCATCTTTAAGTCTTAACTACCCCAGTACTTTAACTTGACACATGATGTTAAATATCTTCCAAATATCTGTGTAGGTGTCTCCTTAAATATCTCTTGTATTCCATCTTGCACTTGAAATTCGTGTCCTCAAACTCCATGTTTCACTGTACCTGAAGATTATTGTATACTGAAGAGGAATCTGCCCTGTTTGCTACAGAGCCCATTCTCAACCATCCTTTTCCCCAACTAGACCTCTAATTGAGATTGTTTCTGATAAAACCAGACTCCTTTTTCAACCTTCTACCAATGGCCAAATAATGTAGTTTTTCTTCACTATGTATTGCACTTCTATTAAAATCCTCCTATTACGCTGTTTTCCATTATTGTAACTACTGTTCTTGTGAAGGAAATGAATCCCTTTACTTTAATCACTTTCAAACTGGCCTCTCTTCTTCTTGCACTGGAATCCATGAGCAATTTTCTTAAGGAAAAGACGATTATATTACTTTAATGCTCAATTAACTTCTGTGACTCATTTTGTGTGTCAAATTAATTATAAATTTATTAACCTGGCACTTAAGCCCCTACATAAATCCCCAACCTATTTTTCCATGATCACCATGCTGTTACTATTCTCCAAATGAGCCATATGTTCAAACTAAAATTAACTTATACTGTTTATCATAGAAGCTCATGGTTTGTTACTTCCACAGTTTTGCTCATATTCATTTTGATGCCTTTATGTTTTTCCCCAGTAGAAGTAATATTGGAAATTATTATTATAGCAATATTAATAAGAGCTAACATGGATTGAACATGGACTCTCTACCAGAAAATGTGCTACATGATTTATAAATGTTTTCTCAGTTAAATATCACAGTATTAGTGTGTTAACATGCTACCACCTCTACCATACATCTTGTATGTAGAGGTTTACACAAATTATATATTTCTTGCTCAAGTTCATTACAGTAGTGATTTAATTAATAATCTAACCTTGGAACACCTAGTTTATTACAATTCTACTCTTTCAGTACAAATATAAAGAAATACTGAAACTAGTGTTGCCTTAATTTCAAATGTCAGTTCTTCAGAGAAGAAATTCTGGAATTTGTTTGTTTGTTTGTTTGTTCAGGCTGTGAATTGTCCTTCTTTGAATCAGCAAACTCCATACTCAGAGTACTTCTATGTTCTCACACAAATGTTCATTACACTGCAAAAATCAGTTCATTTGACTTACTCTTAAGATAAATACTAGTAACTGAGCAGAAACACTGTTAATCTGCTTTATGTTCTTGTTACACATAACCTGCATGTGTTTGTGTGTGTGTATGTGTGTTTCTCAATAAATTGTATTTTAATTGAATTACTTCTAATGATTCTACAAGGGTAAAACTCTGCTAAGTACAGAATATTTTGAGAATGTTTTATAATCCAGATCTGCTGATTCATAATTTAAACATCTGTGTGGTTTATCAGGATACACCTATGTATGGAGGATATAGTTCATATGTTGTTGAGCACTGTAAGGAAGACTCGGGAAGAAAAAAATATTTGTGACAATTCTTTTCCATTTGAAAACTTGATATTTCTGGAGGAAAATAATGAACTCTCTGTGACATCACCTTAACAAAATCCTCAGCACTATAAGCAATAATTCTGAATCTAAAGGGTAATGCAAAGCAGCAAGAAGTCATAAAGAACAAAAACTATTTAAGAATGGTTATTCTTACTCAGACATACTGAATTAGAAATCACCTAGGAATAGATTTTAACACATATTTGTGCTATAATCTAATATTGTGCAATGTATGTTAACAGTGGCTAAAGTATTTGGCTGTAAGACAGAAGAGATAATAGTAACAATTTAATATGCAAAAAATACAATGGAAAGGTTGACCTGATGCCTGCAAGTTGAGAATATGTAACAAAAACCATTCCTAGCATGCTTCATTTAATAATCCCAGATTTTCCAATATAAAATACATAAATGATACTTAGAAGGAGTTAAGGACTGGAATTTCAAAACAGAAATTTAATGCATGGACCTTTCTAGGACATCATGAAATATCATGCACAAAACAATGTACAAGGACAATGCAAAATTATTTTTACACAGGAGTTCTTAGAAAAAGTAGATACTGGTTAAGGAAGAGCCTTGGAGGCCACTGTACAACTACCCTAGCACCAAGGAGTAAAGCAGACACCAGCACTGAGGAGGTGAGCCACACTCAGCACCAAGAAATCCCTAAACTCAACCACTTAGACTCCCTAAACTGGAAAAAAAAGAGGATCTGGAAAAATGAAATCAGAAATAATTTCTCAGATAATAACAGAGATTGTGCCCATAGTGAAAGACATGATTCATAAATCTAAAGAGGACACATATAAAAATAGAGGAGGTAAGGAACATGATGGAATCCCAACATAAGAAGCAAATGGAATCCATAAAACAGATACAAATAGATTTTCAGGACATTAAAAACTCCTTTGAAAGTTTACGCAGCATTATGAACCAGTGTGAGCACAGAATTTCAAACATAAAAGATGAGATTGCAATTAGTGACCAGGAAAAGAAAAATTGTTTTAAAGTAGTAAGGTACCAAGAATAATCAGTCTGGCAGCTGCTAGATGATGCAAAGAACAATAACATAGGACTGATTGAAGTCAATGAAGAAACAGAATAGAGTTCAGACGACATAAAAAAATGTTCACAGAAGTGATGGCAGAAAATTCCCAAAGAAGGTGAAAAGAACTTGACATACAGATAGGTGAGGCATATAGGACCCCAGCTAGCCTTGATCAAAAAAAATCTACACATAGGCATATACAAGTTAAGAATCCAGAAATCCAACAGAACAAAGTTCTACAAGCAGACAAAAAAAATATCAAATACAAAGGAGAGCCTATCAAAATCACAGCAAACTTCTCAAAGCAAACTCTCAAGGCAAGAAGACCCTGGAGGAACATATTTCAAGCCCTAAAGGAAAAAAGCCTCCAACCCAGATTGATGTACCTTCAAAACTATCTTTCAAAATTGATAAAGAAATAAGATACTTTCATGACAAAGAGCACCTTAGGAACTTCATGAATACCAAACCAGCACTTCAAAAAATTTTAGACAATATCCTAGGAACAGACATTGAGGATCACAACCCCAGGAAGCACAGCAGAATGAATCCATAGGGCACAAGAAGAAATTAAATGCTAAGGGGGAGAATCTAACAAAAAGAAAAAGTCATGACAATGATAAGTCATTAAGTATCAGTTATAACCATTAATGTTAATGGTCTCAATTCATTAATCAAAAGAAATAGACTGAGAAAATGGGTCAAGAAGCAAGATCCAACTATATGCTGCTCAAAAGAAACACACTAAATTCAAAAAGAAACTCAGAGACTGAAAGTTAATGGGTGAAAAAAAAAATATTCCATGCAAAGGGAAAGTGAAAAAATGCAGGAGTAGCTATACTCTTTGCAGATGAAGTGAATTTCTAACCAACATTGATTAAGAGAGACAAAAAAGGATACTACATCCTTGTAAAGGGAAGAATCAAAGGGGAAGAGATGACAAACATAAATTTATATGTACCAAACATTAGTGTGTCCAACTATATAAAAGAAATACTAACAGACATGAAAAGTCATATATGCACTAATACAATAGTAGTGGGGGACCTCAATTCCCCCATGTCACAAATATATAGATCAACTAGACAAAAAGATGAGTTCAATCAAACTCTTGAACAAATGAACTTAGCAGATGTTTACAGAGTGAAGATGATATCAGAAAATGGAAAGACATCCCTTGCTCCAGGGTATGAAGGATCATCATAGTGAAAATAGTGATACTTAAAAAACTGTTATATAGATTCCATGCAATCCCAATTGAAATCCCAGCAGCATACTTCACGGACATTGAGAAAATAATCCAAAAATTCGTTTGGAAAAAGAAGAGACACAGAATAGCAAAAGCAATTCTAGGTAACAGAAACATGGCAAGGGGGAACCACAACCCCCAACTTGAAACTACACTAAAAAGCTACTGTGATAAAAAGAGCATGGTAGTGGCAAAGAAACAGACCTGAGGACCACTGGAACAGATTAGAAGATGCAGAAATAACTCCAGAAACACTCAGCCACCTCATCTTTGACAAAGGACCCAAACACCCTCACTGGAGCAAAGATGGACTCTTTAATAAGTGGTGCTGCAAAAATTGGGTTTCATCTTGCCAAAGATTAAAACTAGCTCTATATCTCTCACACGCATTAAGCTAAAATCAGAATGAATTAAAGATCTAAATATTAAAACAGAAACACTGAACTGGGTGGAACAGAGGTTAGGTAGAACTCTTGAAGATATATTTGTAGGAAAAGATTTTATGAACAAATTCTCAGGTGCCCATGGACTAGCACAAACAATCAACAAGTGGGATCTCTTCTTATTAAAAAGCTTCTGTACAGCAAGAGAAAGCACCAGCAGTATGAAGAGACAACCCACAATGTGGGAAAAAATTTTCACCTGCTGTTCCTTAGATAAAGATCTACTATTTAGAATGTTTAAAGATCTTAAAAAAATCAGACCTCTGAAATTTTTGGGGTGTTTTTGGTATCGAAGATTGAACTTGGATCCTTGCACTTGTGCAAGAGGCAGCAAAACCATTGAGCTAAATCCCCAGCCCTGACCTCCCAAATTTAAAGACCCAATACAAAAATGGACATCTGAAATGAGCAGATGTTTTTCAGACAAAGAGGAAAATGTAAATAAACATAAAAAACATTCAACATCACTGGACATTTGAGAGATGTAAATGAAAACAATGCTGAGATTCCACTTCACTCCAGAAAGAATGGCTGCTATCATGAAATCAACCAATAACAAATGCTCGTGGGGCTGTGGGGAAAGAGGAACACTGCCCCACTTCTGGTGGGAGCATAGACTGGTGCAATCACTGTGGAAATCAGTATGGAGATAGATCAAAGAATGAGGACTGGAAGTCCCATTTGACTCAGCTATTCCCTTGTAGGGTATTTTTCCCAAAGGAATTAAAACAATCATATCATGGGGATATATATGTGTACCCATGTTCATAGCAGCGCAATTTGTAATAGCTAAAACTTGGTAGCAGCCCAATTGCCCTTCAAATGGAGACTGGATAAAGAAAGTGGTGTTTTTTTTAAATGAAATGGAGTATTGCTCAGCCATAAAAAATGATAAATTAGAGAAATTTATAGCTAAATGGATGCACATTGAGGTGATATTCTTAAGTGAAATAAACAGGACACATGGTTAAACACTGAATAATTTTTCTAGTGTGATAAATGGAAAGTGTAAATATAGAATTAGAGGTATAATAGAAAATGTGAAATAGGAAGAAAAGGGGCAAAGGGGAAGGGCAAGAGTCAGGAGTAGAGGAAAGGAAAGGAGGGAATGGAATTAATATGAGAAAATGAAAATTTGGAAATCACATCTTTGTAGATAGTGAAGTGTGGAGTGGTTGAAGGGAGGGCAGGGGAATGGGGAAAAAATAGAACCAAGAGAGCTTATGTAAAACTGAAAATCTCACCATCCCACAGCTCCCGGCCCAGAGGTAGGGGCTTCTGGGTCACTGTCACACTGCTCCCAGCCCAGAGGCAAGGGCTTCTCAGCCACTGCCACAGTGTTCCTGCCCCAGAGGAAGGGTCTTCTGAGCCACTATCCAGCCTGCTATTCCCGGCCCAGAGGAAGGGGCTTCACAGCAACCAGCTTCCCACCACTCCCAGCTCAGAGGAAAGGGCTTTGGGGCCACTGTCTGTCCTGCTGCTAATGGTCCAGAGTAAGGGGCTTCTGAGCCACTATCCCACCTCTCCCAGCTCAGAGGAGGTGAGCTGCATGGGCACCAACAACACCGGACCCCCCACCCCCTGGGTTGCAAGGAGAAAACACATAAATAAGTCTCAAAACTAGACTTCCAGATCACCTATATCAACCCCAAAGGGAAATATGATGGAACACTCTGATACTGATACACCTGGACCCACTGAACTGGCAACAAAAGGGGATCTGGAAAAAATGAAATCAGAAATAATTTCTCAGATAACAGGAGAAATTGTTCCCCTAGTG
>NW_004624749.1:24995902-25022517 GCF_000247695.1 Heterocephalus glaber
AAATATAATATAATATATTTCTATAATATATATATATGTATCTGTGTGTGTATATATATATCAAACTTACAGATTAAAAGTTGCCTAAGCCAAAGAAACATGAACACAACCTCTTTGCATTTATATCTCCAATAGCTTGCCTGGTAAGAATAGATTTTTAAAACACTGTGTTTATTTGCTAACATCGTGGACTAGTATTAATATATTCCTTTAAATATATTTAGAAAAATTCACCAAATGATAATTATTATACTATCTAATGCTTTTTCACCACATTTTCCTTAATGCCTTATTTTCTTATATAAAAGGGATACACTGTAATAGCTAAATATTATTTCCAGACTCATACATTTTAAACTTATTTTAGTACTGTTTTCTCAAAGCTAAGTACGTGTAAATACTGATGAGAAAATCATTAATCTACCAGAGCTATTACATATTTAAAATAGATATTTAGATTTTCAAAGAGTTTCTAATAGACTACAGTTTTTATGTATTTATTTTGTAATCATCAACCATGATAGTTTTAGTTTGTTAACTGAACAAGTAATTCAAGCTTCATTATTAGCACTTTTCCTTGTTGAGGATAGAAATAAAAATACTGGGTTTTCTAGCCTATTTTTCAGGTAAGAGGACTTATATGATGTAGTTTAGACAAATGATATATAAGCAGAAATTATCTCAGATGCTGTTGTAAAATTCTTACTTCCTTTTAAAATTAAGCAGAATGAATAAAAGCTACTTATTCTGCCTGTTGTGTTCCTCCTTCTGATTCCATTATGCATATGATTTCTAGAGCACTCATTTCCATTATTTGAGGCATTTAACACAAGAATAAAGGATCCAACAATGTAGTGATCAAGATCTGGGGACTGAGGCACTGAACAAAGCTTGGAATCACCTACAGCATATCACCTTGTTAAGTAACAACGACAACAACAAAATGTCTTTCCACCAGTTTCAATTTATTACTTTCTGCTGAATGCAGTCTTAACTGGTATATTGTGATTGTTATATAATGGGTACATTTTTTACTCAGTATCTTTCAGGTTAAGAAATATTCTATTCCTTTCATTTTCTGAAATTTAATTAAATTGTTCTTTGTATACCTCTTCTTGCATGATAAAATTATTCATCCCACTAAAACATAAATGATATTTGGGAGCTCTTTCTTCCTCACTGAGATTTTACATTTGCACCTTGGAGAATTACATTGACCATGAAAATGGAGTAAAGCACTCTCCCACACCCATCCTTACTACCTCCCATCATCTATCCAACATGTCAAACTAAGCATTGTGTTCACATTTAAAGCTTCCAACTTAGCTAATGCCTTAACTTCACTATTATTAACACAGACAGATCTGAGTTGTCTGGTTTCAGTCCAAAATCCTTTGTGATTTTTTTCAAGTCCAATCATAGGTAATTGCAAAGTTTTCACCTGACAAGCGGAGAAAACCATACTGCCCACACCTGATTTGGTGCATAGCCAGGGAATTACAAGCTCTTAAAACTTGCAGTCAAGGACTTTGGGTCCTTTCTTGTCCAAATCCTTAGATGTATCTGAGTCACCATTTGGCAACTTCCTTATCAGGAGGCTCTGTCTAGACCTCATTGTCAAGGATACTTGAAATATTTTCCCTTATGATAGTTATCCTTGGTTCTGTCAATTTGATTGGCTTGGGAGCTGCCAGTGTGGTGGTGGACATACTTCTGGTGTTGGCTGGTTGGATAATGATGGTGTGACATTGGGTACTATATCCAGCACCTCTCTATTTCCTCTCTGGAGCTAATCTCTTGCTCTGCTTCCCAGGAACCATGAATTAGGCAACTCTGCTCTTTCATGCTTTTCCACAGTGATGTTCCTGCCATGGAACCAGCTGATCAGGAACTCAAACCTCTGAAACCATGAACCAAATTAAACTTCTTCTTTCAGTAGCTAGGTGTTGGGTATTCAGTCCAGCCATGGGAAAGCTGACTAAGAGAGAAAATTGACAGCAGAGAAGTGGATTTGTGTGGCTTAGAAGCCTTTGAATTTGTTTATGGGGGCATTTCAAAATTCCAGTTAGAGAGGCCCTAAGTAAACCCTGCTGAGTGATTCCTGCTGAAGTTTACAAGATAATAATGTTGACAGGAATGAAGACAGTAAAATGCCAGGTTCAGGTATCAATTGAAAATGAGAACTTCATTGGAAATTGGACAGGAGATCATATATCTTACATTGTAGGAAAAAACGAACAGGTCTATGTTTTGCTCATGTGTTGAGACTTTCTGGAAGATGGGGATGAATAGCAGTGATCTAATTGATCTGATAGGGGAAGTTCAAAGGCAACCCAACATTCAGGCTGTGGCATGATACCGCTGGTTGCTTTTAGCCTGATTTATAATGAGAACTGGGGGCAAAAGATGAACAGAAAATCTTGTAAACTTTACTTGGTCAAATAGAATGATGTGTAAAGTTGAGCCAAAGGAGGTGTGGCTACTAAAGAGATTAGTACCATTAAGAAACAAAGTACTGTACTTTGTATGGGGTCAAGAGTGGTCATTGAGGCCATTTCAACAATCAGCAAGACTCCACCTATCACAGGTTTAAGAGTACAAATGTGTCAACATTTCACTTGAGAAGAGAGTCCCTAGGAGGCCTGTTTCACCTGGGCTTCCTAAGGAATGTCTTTTCTGGGATTCATTTCACTCTTCTTACCCATCCAGGCACTTCAGCCGTAGTTCACAGGAACCTGACTACTCTATCCCTGACAACAGACCTTGGCTTTGTCCACTCAATGCTGATTTTATGGAATGCAGAATGCCAGAGTTGTAGGGTTATAGAGGCTTTCACTCAGATTTCAAGAAAGGCCTGGGAGGCTTCCAAGGAACTCTGGAGATGACAATGCATGAAGTAACAGAAATAATGCCAAAAGTGAGCAGAGACCTCACAAAATCAGATATACTAAGATCATGGAATGTCAGCCAAGGAAAGCTGGAGGCTATGAGTACAGCCAGCTCAAGAGATAGGTTCTATGGTCTGCAATTGTCAAAGCCAAAGGAATGAGCAGCCCAAACACTTTGGAACTCACATTTCATCAGCATATGCCCAAGATGCAGGTTTTGGAAGTTGAGGACTTAACATTTTTCTCTTGGGTTTTGTTATTGCTTTAGTCCAATTCTTTCTTCTCCTATTTCTCCCCTCTGGAATGTGAATGTTTATCCTGTGCAATTGTATAGTGAGACTAACTTGATTTTGATTTTTACAGAGATTCACTATTACCTGTTTGCCTTGACTTTCAGAAGAGAATCTGATTTTGTAAAAAATGCTGACACTCTTGAGACTTTGGTTTAGGGATTATTGCATTTTGGTTGTACAGGAGATAGTTTTATCATATTTGGCAGAATTTTGATCTTGTTTTATTTGAAGGTTAAGTGTGGTTTAAGAGGATGTGTTTTGGTGTCAAGTTGACAAGGGATGGGATGTGACTGTTAAGCTTGATTACATCAGTTTGATTGACTTGAGATCCTCCAGGAAATTGGTCGAGCACACTTCTGAGTATGTGTTGGGTGTGTCACGAAGGCATGCCATTATGAACTATATCTTGTCCTTTGCCCTTCACTCTCTGGTGCTGTTTCCCCCTTTGCTTCCTGAATGCCACGAACCAAGCAGCTTTGCTCTGTCACTCCTTTCCACCATGATGTTCCTTCTTTGGACCCAACTGCTCATGTTCTGAATCCCTTGAAACCATGAACTACATTAAATCTCTCAACCTTTCAGATGTGTGTGCTTGGTATTGTGTCCCAGTAATAGAAAAGCTGCTAATACCTATCCACTCTCTTTTTAACATTTTTCCTCTATCTTTCTCCATAAAAGTGCTCCATAAAGTGGGAGGAACTTTTAGTTTGTGGCTCCCTTTGCAATGAGACAACCCTCACATCAACAAAGATCTCCTAATTACCACCTGGTACTGATTCTTGGGGAAAATGAACTATTAAAGGATCTATCACTTTTTCCTGTTCAGAGTTTTACTTTTACTATAGCAGTAAGTGGTAAATTCTTGAGTATTCTGTTCATTTGGATTGTTGTCTTAGATTGCTCCTCACTGTCTCCATTTTAGCTCAGATTATGACAAGACTCCTGGAAAGGATACAGTTATAGAAGTATGTGAAGTGGTCTAGACCACTGAGGCAGTGTTTAGTGAAATACTCTAGTAAAACTACATCATTTGGGGGTATAGAGCTCTCCTTCAATTACACCTTTTTTGTATTTACATATGTTGGAGAATTCTTCTCCTAACAACTTCTTACAGTTATACCTTCAAATCTAGAGAAATCACAATTCTTAAGACATGATGCATATCTGGCTTTGAGGTGCCTCACATTCTATAGTGTTCCCTAGGGAACATTTCCAAAATTTATAAAGAAAAGCATCCATGAAATAGTTCTGTCAAATGAATGACAGTAAACTCTATTTTCTGAATTTTAGTCCTAGTCTTGGGCTGTTTATTTCTCTCATATCTTAGTGAGCTTTTTTTCTTCTTTCCTGAATTTTGCTTAGTACTTTATTGCTGCTTCCTATGTGTGTAATGTTATGATAAGAGGTTTTTATAGTACTTTCCGTTCTTTGTTTTCCTTTTGTTCTGGTTATGATAGTCCACCAATTCATGGCCAAATTCCTCTGAAATTTAGTGTAATAAATGGAAAATACACAAATGGTAATATAATAGGGAAATAGAGAACCCATATACAAAATCAGGATAGTGAATCCTCTGTTGCTAATGTCTTTACTCTTTAAAACATTTTTTTACTCTATGAATTTGCTATATATCTCATTATCTATAAGTTTAAGTGGGTACAAAGGGGAGAGAGAGAGATCAAATAACTATAGCCATGCTCTCTACTCTGCTCACATGATGCCTAGTCACCTTAGAGAATTTCTAGATACTTTCACCAAATGTAACCAGTCCCCACTCAGTGGAAAAACTGAGTCTTAAAATGAATAAAATTTGAGCATTTTATGTCCTTTCAGGTAACATAACTGGCTGCTACATTTTCTTTTTTCTTTTTCTTTTCTTTTTTTTTTTTTGGTACAGGGGATCGAACTTGGGTCCTTGCACTTGCACACCAGGCAGCAAAACCACTGAGCTAAATCACCAGCCTGGCTGCTACAGTTTTAAAGCAAGACCAGTAGAAGAGAATACTACAACAAATAGTGTGACTTTCTGTATTTATTTCAAGTTCTAAAAGTTCCATTATTAACTAGATTTCTTTATATCTCCAAAATTTGCAGTGGATATAAAACAAGACTTTTAAGTATTAATTTCTAAACAAAATTGATTTTTTTAAAAGAAAAATATTTTTTTTTACTCCTGTAATTAAGCAACTCATAGCAACTACCATGAATATGTGTGTCCTAAAATAGCTTCTAGATATTGCAGATATTGGTATTTGAATAGTAGTATAGCATCTATAATAAGGAAACTTTGGTTCTACCTGCTCTGATTTTATTAATATGTAAATGAGGAAATGTTAAATAACTCTCTTCAGTTTTTTTTTTAAGATAGATTAAATTCCATTGTCAGTTGCTCAAACTTCTGACAATTGCAAGTTGTGATTTTTGACTTTTTATAGTGCACATTTCTACTTGATAAAAATGCTTTCTATAAAAGAGCATCCATAAATTTTTATTCACCGAAATAATTTCCAACTAAATAAACTAAAAAGGATTACTTTTTTTTCTCTTGATGGAGGAAAGCCATTGGCAGGTTTCAGGACTCTTTGGAGACTTACTGAAGAACAATACTGATGAAAATCAAATATTTGCTGCTTAGAAAAATCTATGGGAATCAGATTTGTAAGAGAAGAACAAAACACATTGAATCACTCAATTATTTAATAATCTTTTGGTTACAAGTGACATTGATTTGAACTAGATTAAACAAGGGAATACTTACCAGTCCACATACTGGAAAGTTTAAATAGTAGTGCTGATTTTAGCAAGGATAGATCTCAGGGCTCAAATAAGTCACAACAGTCTGTGCCATTTTGTATCACTTTTGTTACTGATTTCTTTGTGAGACAATTTCTCCTTATGATAATATTTTGCTTTCTTGGAGTTCTAGGTTAACAAAACACTTATTTTTTATGTGCCCACATGCAGAGACCCTTTATCTTATATTCCATGTCAGTGTAGCCACCTGTTTCTTCTACTGCTCTGATTAAAGAATAAGTCAAATCAAAGCAATGAAACAATCATGATTCTAAGTGGCTCAGCTTGATCCTTGCAGTAATCTTTAAACCCATTACATGTCTAAATGGCAGCAGTTTTCTAATTAAAAAGTTGGGCTATGTGTGTTGCAGTGATATTTGCTTAATAAAAAAATATACTAAATCCTGGTTGTAAACAACAACCAGGATTAGATAGATCAGGAGTTTGTGTAGGCCACAGTGGGGAAGCCTTGTTTGTGTTGCTTTGTGTCTGCTATGATAGTTTATAGGCTGTAGCCTGAAATCAACCACACTCATTCCTAGGTCTGGAAGTTTATACAAGATGAAACTGTAGGGTATTGGAATAGAAAAGCTAAAATTCCTTTGGCATATGTTTCTTGCTCTACATGCTCTGTTCACCTGATCTCCAAGTATAAAAGCCTCAGCATAGCTAGATAATTTATATGTCAGCTCAGAATTCCAGTGTGAGAAGCTCCAAGTAAAGGCTACATTGCCTTTTTCTAAATTACAGTTGGAAGTCTTCAATGGCAATTCTGACACATAATGTTCATTCAGTAAGCCTTTCCATACTCCAAGGATTTACATATTGTGAGTAAAAGCTTTAAAAATTGAGAATATTCTAGTCTTGAGACACATAGATGACATTTTAGGTATTCCTATCAGATAGGAGAAATATGGATAACAAGAATAATAAGAAAGATATTTATGGAGGCAGTTTGTAACCAGAATATGTAAAAAGAATGTATAGCTAGTAATTACAATTAATTTTTGCCTCAGGGGCCCAATATGCTATAAATAACATCTTTTAAATTATAATCTGCTGTTACAGTTCAAATAAAATTTACAAATATTTGTTATCGCTAATTATCACTAAAATTTACTTATTGTTAATTATTAAAATTTATGATTTCTATTGCTTTTTTAATTAAATTTATCAGTACATTTTAGTTATACAGTGTAATGACATTCATCATTGGAAATTTGCACCGTTACATACACCCTCTTGGTTCTTATTTTTTCCCCATTCCCCTGGTCTCCCTTCAACCCCTCCTACTCTCCCTATTTACAAAGACTTTGTTTCCATTTTTTCATTTTTTAATACTAATTCCATTCCCTTCTTTGGTTACCCTTACCTCTCTCACTTCCCCTTCCACTTTACCCCTTTTCTTCCTATTTCACATTATACCTTTTAGACCTTATGTACATTTACAGTTTCTCACACTACAGAAATTATTCAGTATTTACACGTGTGTCCTATTTATTTCACTTAAGAGTGTCACCTCAATATGCATCCATTTAGCTATAAATGTGTCTACATTCTCATTTTTTATGGCTGAGTAGTACTCCATTTTATTTTTTAAAAAACCACATTTTCTTTATCCAGTCTCCAGTTGATGGGCAATTGGGCTGCTTTCAACTTTGGTAATCGTACCTATCTAGGAATGTGTCCATTTCTTCTGTGTTTCCATTTTATTGAGGTATAGGTTCTTGCAGTAAGTATTGATCATCCTCTGGATTTCTTCTTGGTCCATTGTAATTTTATCCTTTTCATTCCTAATTAAATGGATTTGGGCCTTTTCTTTCCTTTTTCTGATAAGGTTGGCTAAGGGTTTGTCCATTTTGTTTATTCTTTCAAAGAACCAACTCTTGGCTTCATTGATTATTTTGTATCATTCTCTTAGTCTCCACTGCATTAATTTCTGCTCTGATCTTTATAATTTTCTCCCTTGTATGAGCTTTGGGTTTGTCCTGCTCTTCTTTTTCTAAAAGCTTAAAGTTCAGCATCAGGTTTTTTAATTGAGCTAGCTCTGTTTTCCTAATATGAGTATTCACTGCTATGAATTTACCTTGTAAGACTACTTTCATTGCATCCCATAGATTCCCATATGTTGCATTGCCATTGTCATTTCATTGTAGGAACTGTCTGATTTCTTCTTTAATTTCCTCTGTGACCCATTCATTATTCAGAGGTGTGTTGTTTAATTTCCATGTGTTTATGAAATTCTTACAGTTTCTTTTGATATTGATGTCCAATTTCATCACACTATGGTCTGATAATATACAGGGGATAATTTCAATTCCTTTGGACTTACATAAACATGTTCTATGAACAAGTATGTGGTCTATTTTCAAGAATGAACCCTTTGCAGCAGAAAAGAATGTGTATTCTGATTTATGGGGTGGAACGCTCTGTAAGCATCTGTTAAGTTCATTTGTTCAAGAGTTTAAGTTCTAGTATTTTGTTGTTTATTTTTTTGTCTAGTTGATCTATCTATTTGTGACAGTGGGGTCTTGAGGTCCCCAGTACTATTTATTGTATTAGTGCTTATTTGATTTTTCATGTCCATTAGTATTTGTTTTATATAGTTGGGTGCACTATTGTTTGGTGCATATATATTAATGATTGTCATTTCTTCCTCTTTGATTCTTCCCTTTACAAGGATGTATTGTCCTTCTTTGTCTCTCTTAATCAGTGTTGGTTTGAAATCCACTTGATCTGCAAAGAGGACAGCTACTCCTGCTTTTTTTCGGGGTTTCTGTCACAGGGAGTATTGTTTTCCACCCTTTAACTTTCAGTCTATGAGTTTCTTTTTGAATTTAGTGTGTTTTTTGTATGCAGCATATTGTTGGATCCTGCTTCTTGACTCATTCTTCCTGTCTATTTCTTTTGACTGAATTGAGACCATTAACATTGATGGTTATAACTGATACATAGTGATTTATCATTGTCATGACTTTTTGTTTTTGAGGGATTCTCCCTCTTTGCATTTAATTTCTTTTCATGCCAAATGGATTCCTTCTTTTGGGATTTCTGGGGTTGTGAAAGGTAGTTTTTTCAGGGTACATCAATCTGGGTTGGAGGCTGTTTTCCTTTAGGGCTTGAAATATATCACTCCAAGCTCTTCTTGCCTTGAGGGTTTGAGTTGAGAAGTCTGCTGTGATTCTGATGGGCTTTCCTTTATGCTATTTGTTTCTTTTCTCTAAGTGCTTACAGAATTTTGTTCTTCTGTTGGGTTTCTGGAATCTTAACAATTATATGCTTATGTGTAGATTTTTTTTTTTTATCAAGGCTAGTTGGAGTCCTATATGCCTCACTTATCTGTCTGTCAAGTTCTTTTCCCCTGCTTGGGAAGTTTTCTGCCATCACTTCTGTGAATAGTTTTTCTTATGCCATCTGCACTCTCTCCTGTTTCTTCATTGACTCAATCAGTCTTATGTTATTCTTCTTTGTGTTATCTAGCAGCTGGTGGATTGATTTCTCATGGTCCTTTACCATGTTAAAGAAATTTTTCTTTTCCTGGTCACTAATTGCGATCTTATCTTCTATATCTGAAATTCTGTCCTCACATTGGCTCATTCTGCTGCATAGACTTTCAATGAAGTTTTTAACCTCCTGGATATCTTTTTGCATCTGTTTCATGGATTCCATTTGTTTCCTATGTTGGGATTCCATCATGTTCCTTAGCTCCTCTATTATTTAAATCTTTGTCCTCTCTTGATTAATCATGTCTTGCACTGTGGGCACAATCTCTGCTGTTATCTGAGAAATTATTTCTGATTTCATTTTTCCCAGATCCTCTTTCATTGCCAGTTCAGGGAGTCCAGGTGGTTGAGTATCAGATTGCTCCATCTTGTTTCCCTTTGAGATTGCTTTAGGTGATATGGAAGTCTGGTTTTGAGTCTTGTTTATGTGACTTCTCATTTCAGTGTGGGATGGGGAGTGGGTCATGTGCTGCTTGTGCTACAGCTGCTCACCTCCTATGTACTGGGTGGATCTCTGCTCCTCTGTGCTGGAGGTGGTGGTATGGCAGGCCAAAAGGCTCACCTCCTTAGTGCTGGGTGGGGTTCTGCTCCTTTGAGCTGGGGGCAGTGGTATGCCAGCCTAAAAGGCTCAGCTGCTTGGCACTGGGGGCCTCTACTCCTCTGTGCTGGGGGCAGGGGTAAAGTGGGCCAAAAGGCTCTCCTCCTCAGTGCTGGTTGGGGCTCTCTACAATTTATGATTTATAGGTATTTATTTAGCTATTTCACTTGGTTAAAATACAGATTTTAAGCATTCTTTAGGAAATTAAACAGATAAATAGTTTTTTATCCCTATTTACCGTGAGTCACTTTTATTTTACAAAGTCACATGACTGCAAAGGAAATTATCTAGTCATGATCTCTTTTATAACCTTGAGTCACTGATGTTGCTGGGACTTTTTTTTGTCACTTTTATGTTCATCATTTTGAGTTTCAGTGGAAAATTTCAGGGCTTTTAGTTTGTTATTTTTATCATGAAGTTGATCTATATTTTTATACTTTTTGGTGGTACTTAGGACTGAACTCAGTTTTTCACACTAAGCTATACGTTGTTATTATTATTATTATTATTATTATTTTCTTGAGACAAATTCTCAGTAAGTCACTAAGTTGCCCAGGCTTGACTTGAATTATTATACTCCTTCTTCAGCCTCCCAGAGTGCTGGTGATCTGTACTTTTTACTTTGTTTTTGTATCTTATATGGGAAGAGGATTTTCCTACATTCCCCTCTGTTCATATAAAGTTATCTTAAGAATTACATTGTATGGACCATAGTAAATATTTTCAGTACTCATGCAGAATAAAATTTTTTCTCCAAACAATAATCCACCTTATAATCTTTGCTCTCATTCTGTCTACTTTATTCTCTTCTTTCAGTAATCAACAACAATCAGCATTTTAAATTGCCAATTTATACCTCCTTGGGTACACTTGCATTTTTTCTGTTAATGTTTATTTTTGTTCTGTACATTCTGGGAAAGCCTTTCATGTTATTCCCCAAATTGAAATAATCAATAATATACTTCATTCTTCTGAAAATTCAGTACTACTTCCTAAATCTTTTCTGTGTAATAAATCATTTTCAAAATTAATATCTTTCTTTGAATCTTTTATATTACTCATATATTTGATTGTGCATTATATTTTCATTAGTTGCAGGTTGTCAGTATGTATGTTTATTTTTTCTTTTAATATCATTTGAATTGTAATGTCTTCAAGGTTGGTTATCCAAAAGTGAGGTATGCTAACTATATCTCTATTCTTATTTTAGTACCACTTTGTCTTGAGTAATGCAATTTGTATAAATTTTGAAATTTGGGACTGTATCTTCCAACTTTCTTCTTTTTCAAGACAATTGTGGTTATTCTGGGTCTTTCGAATTTCTATGCGAACTTTAAAGCATTCTTAATTTCTACGAAAACTAAGGTGGAAATTCAATACTGAATGCACTGAGTCTGAAAAGTCAATTTGCAGTTGTCTATAAACATCTTAATCATGTTAAGTCATCTAACTTGAATAAGGGATTCCTATAATTTATGCAGATCTTCAAAAATTCCCTTCAAATATATTTTCTAGTTTTTTAATATGCAGGTCTTAAATTTTGTGTGCTAAATTTACATTTAAATATTTTGTTCTTTTTTAATATTCTTATAAACAGGATTGTATTCTCCATTTTAACTTTTGATCATTAGTTGCTAATATAGTAATCAGTAATTTTATACTGATTTTTATAATCAGAAATCTTTATAAGTTTATTTATTTGTTTAAATACCTTTTGTTTATATTTGAAAATCCTAGAAATTTCTACATCCAAGAGGAACTTATTCATGAATATACACAAAAAATATATCTTAACTTCTAATCTTCCTTACTTGTTATTTATTAGCTTATCCTGCCTAATTTTCTTGGGTAGAATCATTAGTATGTAAAAATTGAATAGAAGTGGCAACACTAGGTGTCTTTTGCTAGTTCTGATTATAAGGAAGAAATATGCAATCTTTCCAAATCAAATGTGCTCTTTGATGTGATATCTCTATAAACACCATTTATCAATTTGAAAAAATTTCTTTATATTCCTAGTCTGTTGAATATTTTTATGATGACATTCCCAGACTCCAAAGCTAGGTTGAGAAAGCTATGAGTCAGTTCCCATTTCTTCCATTGTAAGTGTCTTCACACCCTCACATAAAGCTAATGGCTGCTGGGAAGCAGGGTAGGTGCAAAATGGTGATTCTAAATATATGATGCAGCCAGGAAAGAAAAATTCACTCTGAATTGAGAGTTTCTTTTCCCAAATGATAAAAATGTTGAAATTAATCAGAACAAACCCCATCATCTGGGATTATTGGCATAGTTGCCTGCATTATCAACAACCCAGGAAAGGCCTCTCGTGCTGTACCAACTATGTAAGCAAATGTAAGACGAATGTATATCCATGAAATGAGCATTCTGAAATTGAAGATGTGTTTGTGAACTTCATAAAACTGATTTTTTTCTGTGATAAGTATGAAAACATTGAATTTTCATTTTGTACATATGGTGTGACACTAAAGACCACATCCTAATGGCCATCCTTAGAAACTGTAGGCCCAAGACTGCTTCAAACAATCATGATTGCTGAATTTTTTAAACTGGCTTTGTCTGCTTTATATTTGGGAGTAATTTTTAAATGTCAAATTTGTGGACAAAAATTAATCTGTATTGCTGATAGAGATTTTTACTTATTTATATTTCTTGATGATTTAATTAGATATTTGGGAAATTAAGCACTAGGTACAAAAATATCTTTACTCTTTACAAAATGCTTAAAGTTTTTGTGCAAATGAGCATCAGTATCTTAAAAAGCACACTTGAATCAAAATGAATATTTTTCTTTTTCTTAAATTGTTATATATATAAAATGAACATAGCACTGTAGGATATGTAATTATTGCTATGAATACAATTCATTAGGAGGAAAAATAACAAATTACTCTTAATGAACCTTCTAGACATAAACTTATATTAATCCCCCAAATCATTAATAACTTTGTAGTATAACCAAATTAAATTATCATTATCCGATGCACACAGCAGTATTCTCTGTTTGAAAAATTATAAATATAGATCAAAACAATTTCCTGAGAATCACATTTCTTAGTATTTTAAAAATACTTACTAATACCTCTGATAATCTCTTTTTAAAAATTTAATTAGTTTTTTCTTTTTAAGTGGGTAAACACAGGCATCTATAGATGAGTGTGGAATAGAGCTTGTCGAAATAGCGTGTTTCATATAAAATGTTCCTGGAAATTCTCATCCAAAACTTAGCAGGAATCACTATATTATGACAGATATAAAATAGAATAACAGACTCTAGAGTCAAACTTGGATTTGAGTTCTGGATTTGGACAAGAAACTTTAAGACTTTATTTCTTAGGGGTTTTATTTGTAGGTAAAGATAATAATAATAATTTCTTCTGAAAGAATGATTATGGTCATTCAATGAAAAAACAGATAAAATACTTTTTAGATTTATTCAAATAAATAAAGAAGACCTTACTTCCTTATCTTGAACCTGCTTTGCACATACATCTCTAAATATACAATATACAAGCATTATCATATGCATTAATAATATGTTATGTTTGTACACCCAATTGGTCCTTCCACAAAATACAATTATTATTTATACTGCTTTCCATTTTTTATTGGGATTTTTTATATTTTACAGTTAAAATTTATTTGTATTTTTGTACTGTCACACGCCAACTTATTCACCTCGTTTTGCCTTTATGTACAACTTTCTTTTCTCATGGACTCTTCTACATACCATTGGCTTGGCACTCTGGTACATTAGGTTTACATGACAGCCTATCATTCTATAAATTAAAAGTGGCATGATTTCTGAGGAGGAAATACTAAATGAAGCAGTATGGCAAATGCAAAGCACAAATATAATTTTCAGTTGTAAATAAGAATGAATAATTCTGTATTGAGATGAACATATTTTAACTAATCAAACAACTATTTTGAAACCTAGAGAAGTTGGAGGTAATCACTGATAACCCAATCAGCTGGTTTTGTGATATGTAATAGTCTATAATTTTAACAACATAACCAATCAGAGAATAAGATGTTGTACATGATTGCCATTGAACATATTGTTTCAAGAAGCATGAGATTCCTTCAGTTCCATGACTTTTGTTTTGGTTGGTTTTTAGGTTTAAAGAGAACATACTAGAGTTTTATTCCTTCTTAATTCTCATTAGCTTTTGGTAGGTAATTAGTGTAAAAAATTGTTAGTTTGCCACATAACAACTAGCATAAGACTTGAGACACTGATCAAAGACATAATTCTTCATTATTCATGATGCAGAAGATACTACATGTCACACTCTTTTATTTGGACAATTTTCAAGGGTCCACATTGGATGCTGTGTACTCAGTGGTGTGTGTCCCAGCTGAGCTAATAAACATTTAAGACACAACTAGCTAATATATTCAACTTTTTCTCTAGAGAATTATAAAGTGTCATAAATATGCTACACAAGAGTGATCATCACCACCGTAACAGTGTCCTCTTTACCAGATTGAAACATTATGTGGTCTTCCAAAACAATTTCCTCTACATTTTCTTAAAGAAGTAGCTAGCACAATGTCTGTTAGTATGTTTGTTCAGCTGATGTAGAGAACTAGGAAAAAGCCAGGGGAAATTGTATCCTAATTTCTAAGTTTCTTGTAACTAATATATAAAATACTATTATTGGTCAGTGAAAAAGGGAAAACATATTAAAGCTATCTTGCTGGGAACCCAATATGAATATAGAAAATTATAGGACATCCATTGTTTGTGATATATTGATAAAAGCTTCACATGTGGATTACAGATTTAATTATGAACAATATTTTCAAGTGTTTTATAAGTACAAATTATAATATCTTGTTAATGTAGGTTGCATTATAATTTTTAAAAAATATATTAAAAAATCATTTGTGAGAGTTTAACTGAATTTACAAAATTGTGTGTGGTTTAAAACGCTTTAAAAATCTTTTATGAAGTAGAAAACTAAATACATAAGATTTATGAGATATTATTATTCAAAAGATATATGGAAAAAAGATCAATTGAAATAAAATGACTAATAATAGCAGGCTAGAGGCAGCGTGCTTCATGAGACCAGGTAGGTCCTCGGATACAAAGAGTGAACAAAAACCTAACATCAGGAAGATAGCTTGAAGCAGAAGCCCATCAGATGAAATCCAGTAGCAACAGGAATATTTAGACCAAGAAACAGTGTTGCTTACAGGGCTGTTTCTTGCTGCTTAAAGCCCAGGACCAGTGAACTCACCTTTCAGGGAAAAGTTCAAATCCCTCTGAGGGATGAAGCCCAGTGCAGCAGCTGCTGGGTACCAGTGCCCAGCCTAGCAGCCACTGTCTAGTGCTCACCTTGGCTAACTGTACTCCAACTAACAGATACACCCCAGCCAGGGAGAGGTTCAAAAGAGAGGATATCTTCTGATCAGGACACCATGGAAAACACAGAGCCAGAGACTCCCTCAGAAGGCAGTGGCTGAATTAGGACAATGAGCCATAGGCACAGAAAAGACAAAGGACCATAGTTCTGGTTAGGACCTGCAACCAGGCACTGAGTGATACCTGAGACAGGGAGAACTGGAGGGTCTTAAAGTGGCCATAGCCAGTGGGATTTCAGGGGTGTAGAAAAGGCATCAGAGCAGTCCCTAAGTGGGCATTCTCCCATGGTCCCCCAAATGCCACTGAGCTCTGTGCCCATATGGACCCTCTTCACCTATGACCTAAATGCTACTGAAAGCAATTTTTTTCTGGTGATGGTTTTGGAGAAAATAGTATTTCCAAACATATAGGTGCACATCAGATAGCAGGAGATGAGTTAATCTGTTGAAACAAGAATAGAGCAGCTGCAGTTGGAATTACCACTAGATTAAGCTTGTGGTGATCCACTGTTATTTGTCAAGATTCACCTGTTTTCTGTACATGGGAAGTAGAAGCGTTATGTGGGGATGTGGTGAAACTAACACCATTTCATCTTACAAATCTTCAATGATTCCACTAATTCCTGCAATCCTTCCAGGGATGCAGTGTTGGTTTTCATTTATTATTTTCCCAGATAGAGGTAAGTCTAATGGCTCCCCTTTGACTTTTACCAACATAACAGACCCCACACCAGCGGTTAATAAACCAATATAGTGGTCCTGCTAAGCACTAATTGGATCTATGCCAATTGTACATTCTGGAACTGGAGAAATAACCATTGCCTGAATTCAAAGATGTACTCGACCCATTGTAAGTCAGACCTTTGGTAAAACATCATTAGTTGCATGACCTCACTACACTCCCACACTTACTGACAGTCCACAGAAAGATCCTCCTGTCTCAGCCTCCTGTGTGCTAGGGTTACATCTGTGCACCACCATGCCCAGAAAAAATGTTTCAGATGAGCTGGAATCAGTGCTAGTTCACTGTCCCAGTAGTTCCTGAAGTCTGATCATTGACTTTTCCCCAGTGTACTGTCACCTTACTAAATGTACATAGGTCTCTTTGGGGAAGGATGAGAGGATGGACAGTATATCTTTTTGGTAATCCCAAGATCCTTCCTCATGGGACCTGACCTCCCATTCATAGAAGGAGTTCTTGACCTTTACACTGGCTTTAAGTCTGGGAATCATTTGAAAGACCCTAATTCCCTGCTGTTGCAATTTGAGTTTGATTGATTCTCTTTCCCTCTGCAGTGCAGAGCTCTGTTAGGTTGCAGCTGTGCATGACCAGCCAGATGTTTTTTTGCCTTTGTGAGCTCTGTAGATCCTTGCCCCTTCCCTCTGCGATAATCCCTGCAGCTGTTTACATCTACTCTTTCTATGCCTCTCCAAGTGAGTGTGCTCTCTTACACTGTCTCACTCCGCTGTTCCTTTACAGCATTGCACCAACATCAGACTCTGTTTGTATCTCTCAGAGTCTCTAGGTAGCCCATGAATTCAGTGATGTTTAGGGCTCAGTTGAGGAGGGCCTATCTGCTAGCAATTCAGTAGCATTTAGAAGCTGCTGGTGGGTGACACAGAGCTTAGTAGCTTTTTGGTGGGCAGATCCTGTACAAGTGCCAAAGTTTGTAGCATTTGAAGGCTAGGAGGTGGGTAGGATACCACATGGACACAGAACTTGGCAACATTTGAAGGGTTAGTGGGACAACCCCCAGCCCCACTAGTCTCATATCTTTTTTCCACCCCAGATCACAACATTTACAATCACCAGACACTTCTGCTACTCACCATCCCATAGATCCCTCAGTGCCTACTTCTGTGTCCCTAAACAGGATGATGCCTTTGTTTTTTTTCTGTCCCTGTGGCCCCACTGATTCTAACTCAATCATCTTTCTAAATGATTCTCTAGCCCACACTTTCCTTAGTGTCCTTATCTGAGCAGTCCCTGTCTTATGCAAATCTTTCTCTCTGGGCTCAGTTTTACAGTGGGAAGAGAACTAGGACAGGTGGGCACTGGGCAGTGGCTGATCAGCTGAGTGCAGATTGCAGAAGCCCTGCATTCATTGCTGTACTTGGCTTCTTCCCTCATGGGTCAGAGTCTTTACCTGGATGGCATCTCTGTAAGCAGTGTGGAGATACAGAGGCAGCCCTATTTGTTTCTCTAATCACCAGGATACTGGAATTAACTGGTTGCCTCTCCTTCCAGTTTCCATTTCATGTTTAGGTTTTTCAAAGTACCTGCCACTCTGGGTGAGCATTTTCTGAATGTCTCAGGAGCATTGCTGCCTGCAGTGCACCACGATGTTTCTCCTATTAGATATCCTTTTGTACTTTATTTATAAAATTTACTCTTTATACTTCTATATTTTATGATTTTCTGTTCCTGCTTCACATTTTTGTCACACATTAATTTATAAAAAATATTTATTATTAAATTATTTTAATTTTTAGATTTTCCCATTACCAGTATTTTGGTTTATGTGTACATGTATCCTGATTAGTGTCTTTTTTTTTAATAGTAGTTGAAATTGTGAATTATCAAGTCTTGTATTTTGGCACTTAAGAAAAATTTGCTCACCATTTTATTTCCTCTATCTGATTATGTGGAATGGAAAAGGCACAAATTACATGAAAGTTTGGAGCTCTCTAAATGAGTTGAATTGGACATAAAAATGTGCTGATAAAAACCTCTTGTCTTTTTTAAAAATTAATTTTATTGGTACATTTTATTGGTACATTTTAGGTATACAATTCATTTACATTTATCGTTGGGTGTTTGTACCTGTACATGATATATCTTGGTTCTTATTTTTTCCCCCATTACCTGTGCGCCCTTCACCCTCTCCGCCCTTACCTATTTACATAGATTTCATTTCCATTTTTTTCTTTTCTCATAGTTTTTCCTTCCCCTCTTTTCCTTTTCCCTTCCCATCCCTTCACTCCTTCATCTTTGCTATGCCATCAGGAAGCCATTCTGTTCATGTATTAACAGTTAATCAATTTCAAAGGAGCTGAATTTCCAAAAGTACCCTAAGCTCTATGATTTGATGTGCTGTTGCAGGGGTTTGAAAGAAGAGAATGAGTTAGGAATGCCTGCTATCAAGTGATCAATCACGTCTTTTTTAAAGCTCATCATCCCAGTAGAGGGTTTCTTTTCTTTCTTATTTGTATTTTCTTTTCCAGTCATGAGCACAAATTGGCACAACACTTAAAAAATTTTATTTTATTTTATTTTTATTAGTGCATATTAAAATTGGAGAATAGTGATGATTTTTGGAAATACTGATTACAAATAACATAGCCTGCTCATTTTCAATCCCTTTCCCATTCTCTCCAGTATTTTGTGCCAGTATAGCACTGTCCCCCACACACTGTGCACCCTGGCTCCTGGTGGTCTTTTCTATACAAAAGATCAATCAAAGATGTTTCCCAAATAATATTAGTAGTGACAACAGTAGAAATTAACTCTTGCCAACTGCATTCTCTTTCAAAGGCAATACCACCTTCTCTACCCTGAGTTTATAACATTTTTTTCTTCCTGTTTCTTTACAATTTTTCTTTCATTTTTCACATACAAAGCCCTCTGTGACTTCTGCATTATCTCCAGAGCCGATTTGAACATCACAGATAGCAGTGCATTTTCTGGCACCTTGCTTGGATCCTTTAACAACTTTTGCAGGTTTGAGGCATGCTTTTAAATCTTATTTATCTTGGTCCAAATGATTGTTGGGAGTTCGATCCTTGAATCCTCATATAATCCTCATATTATTAGGAATGTTTTATAAATCTCTCTTTGCATTCAAAATATTGGTATTATCTTCATACCTCTCTATGGATAGTTTTCTGTATTGCTTTTGTATTTCTTTTATTTCCAAGGCCTTGGAATTTGTTGTAAGCAGTAAACATTTTAAAAGATTCCAAACTGATGATTTAAAAGAAAAAATAATGTTGCTTCTCAGCCTTTTGGCTAAGATCAAGCATAAAAAATAAAATAATCTGTTACTTAAAATTGAGAAGTTAAAGTATATTGAGAGAACTCCAAATGAATAAACATTTCCTACAAATCACCATAAAATAGATATTTTTGGAAGAAGTCTGAGCTTAAAGTCTGTAGAAAAAGAAAGCAATGTGAAAAAATGATTTCATGCCTATCCCAGAGTATTATCCTCATTATTATGCAAATAATATATTCTGCTGATGAAATGTTCAGAGTACTAGATAATACATAATCACAGATAAGCTACCTAGTTATAACCTTTCATTAAACAGTGCTGAATTAGAGGTAACATACAGCACATCTTACATTTCCTTAACATATCCAAATAATATGTTTTACTGTTTTATAAACAGTCATGATAATAAGAATATACTTTCAACTCAGGTAGAAGTTATAACAGGCTCAAGAGTAGGATAGTATTACATATAGTATAATCCCAAATGCTCTACACAGCTGTTAAACTAATCTTTGTGATTAATTATATACTTTAATTTAACAATGAGTAACTATTCATTTAACACCTACTCTACATGTGTGCAAAATAGCTGATAAAAATAAAGTTAAATAAAAAAGTAAAAGGCATAGGACTTACTAAATACTTAACACAAAATTCATTTAAGTAAACACTACTACCTTTCCAGAAAACAATAGATGAAAATTACAATATACATTATAATTTGGAGAATAAATAGTATAAAAAGTGTTATTGTTTAGATACTATATTGAGATAAGAGGTTTTAAATAAAAACCCAAATATAAATATCATAAAATATTTCATTTTGAAAGTCTTTTAGTCATCACAACATATGTAAATAATAGTTTGACATTGGAAACCTTATTGCTTTCTCAGCTTAATGTTTGGATTCTTCCTTTTTATAAAATTTTTTAAATTTATTTATTTATTTTTGTTTGTTTGTTTGGATTCTAATATAATTTGAAAACAGTTAAAGTACTTTCACTAAATGTGAATAGTTGTAATCACTAGTTACATTTCTGTCTCTCCCACATACACACATAGACCTACACCATGGATGCACATAGTTATTAACTTATTGAGAAAGTAGCTATTGTTTGAAAAATGATTTCATTGAAATATGTACAGAAAGGGAAGAAAGTCGCATTACTACCCAAAGAAATGCTCACAGATAAGCTACCTAGTTATGAGCTTTCATTAAACAGTGCTGAATTAGAGATAATATACAGCCCATCTTACATTTCCTTAACATAGCCAAATAATATGTTTTACTGTAAGGATACTATAAACAATCATGATAATAAGAATATACTTCAACTCAGATACAAGTTATAATAGACTCAAAAATAAGATTGGATGAGGACAGAAAGAAAATGGGTATGCTAAGGAAAATAGAAGTTCACACAACCAGATTTTGTAAGGATATTGCTTAGTGTTGCAGGAATAAGATTGAGAAAGTCACAACATAAAATTAAATGAAATTTGCCTGAGACATAAAACAGAATAGGAAAACTTTTAAGTGCATAGAAACAAGCTGATTATCAAAGAAATATGAACTTTGCTCTCTGTGGATACAATAAAATGAAATTTAATGATACAAAACTCAGTCAACCATTAATATATATTTGTTGAACACCTATTATTAGAAAGAAATTCAGAAAGAAAAGGAAAATGTTTTACATTTAATTCATTTTCTCTATGTTAAATAAGATGTAAATATTTGGATGTTATTTAAAAAGATCTGTTAGCTTTGCATACCCTCACACCATGGCCATTGCTGTGGTACAGGGAGCAAAAAAAATGTCTTGGTTTGTTTGGAGAAAGTTCAGGGTGATGTGTAAATAGCTATGTGTAAATTTCTTCTGCAGAGACACAACTCTATGCTGTGGGCATATATGGAGTAAAGCCTATGGGAATATTGTACCAAATATGTATTTGCAATCTCTGTTCATTATTGATTTAAAAATTATTTTGACTTTTATTAGCTCTGAAACTTGGATGTTAGTTAAGCTCTAGATAATTTTGTTAAGTTAAATCTTTTACTGCAGCTTTCAAATTTATTACAGTATTAGTACATACTAAACCATTGCTTGGCACTGTGTTTTAAATCAGTCTCTTCTTTTTGATTCTATAAATGTGATACTTAAACCCCAAAGATTACTAAGTATTTTGGCTAAGTTTGCAAAATAAAAGACAATATCCTCTTCAGTCATGTGTGGTTGAACAACAGGATTATATTCTGAGAAATGACAGTAATGGGGTGTTATTGTTGTGTGAGTGTGATAGACTGTATTTAATATAGTCCCAGATGATATAGGTCAATTATAGAAGGTGGCCTCTTGATGCAATCATGAGACATGGTAAACACTAGATGTATAATTCCACTGGCCATGTAAAATAGCATACTGATTTATAGTAAATATTTTTACAGAGTCCTCTCTAAAATAATGAAAAAGTATAGTAAATACATCATCCACTAACACAGTCATTTAATGTCATTATCAAGTGTTTCCATTGTATATTACTGTACATTCTATAGTTGTATACAAGTAGAAGCGTAATTAGTTTTATACCAACATCATTGTAAATGTGTGTGTAATGTATTGTGCTATGACATGCTGTCTAAGATGTCTGTGGGTGAAAGGAAATTTTCAGCTTCATTAAAATCTACGGGGCTACTTTTTCCTTGAAAATATTTTAGCTTTGTGACTTAGGTTAGTACCCAAAGGAAGCTCAGCTGATAGACACATCCAAAAAATAAACCTTATGCTCTAAACAATATTTCATCTTTCATCTACTGACTAAGGCATTTCCTGATGCTGGTATATTTCATCGAGTTGCTCCTTCTAAAATGAATTATCTCCCCAGAGAGTCCTTAGTCCTTAATGTATACACTGAACCATTTAGTTGATATACAAACATGTTGCAAGTTTTATGATTGTCAGTGACATTTTTATATTATTTCTGGATTTTCACACTAATATGTAATGGGGAAATGAGTATCTCCACTTCTAAGGCTTTTCACTTATATTGGCTTATTACTCTGGGATCACTTCCAAGAAATGGTATTATTTTTTCAAATAATATGAATATATTTATGACTTCAGATACTTATTGGTGACTGCTTAAAAAAAGCAATGTGTATAAATTTACAGTTCCTTTAAAACTGTAAGAATTGAGTCAATTTCATTGCCCATGCACTATCACTGCATATATGAAACAAAACAACAAAGACAAGTCACAGTATAATGCAATTTAGCACAATGAAAATAAATTTGAATAAAAGTTAATATGATTTCTACAAAAGTACAATTCTAATATTATCTCAAAAACTAGAAAAATATGACTATATCAACAAACATAGAAAACATTGGAAATTTTGCCAAAAAAATTACGAGAGAGGCACTAATCCTAGAACATTATAAAATTAATCATTTCAAATATAAAACTATCATGTTATAAAAGTCTCAAGTACATCACATGTTTTAAAAAAAATAAAACAATTGAAGGTACTAAAACTACAGCTACTGGGAATAATTAGCATTTATTTATAATTAGCATCAATAACCACAAAAATAATAAAATGGAATGAAAATTATTATGACACATTTTACAGTGAATAACCTGTTGGAATTGAATAGCTAGACTAGATAATTAATTTAATATTGCATATTTAAGGATAACCAATAGGAAATTTCATCCATTACTGATTTAGGTAGAAATCACTTCGAACATTACCACTTACTTGTGCAGCATTTGTGCATTTTATTTTAAATATAACCATGAGAATGAATATACTTTTATATGAAAGAGAAAATGACAAATTATTATCATGAAATTTGCCTTCCTCAACTTACTTGAATAACTAAAAAAAATCTACAATGGATGTAAGGAAAACATTTGTATGATAAGACTTATGCCAGAATCAAGTCCAAATGAAGCCTCTTGTTAAGGATGTTCATATTTTCAGGTGTTTTGTTTCTTAGAGGCTACTGGGATTCTTAGGATTCATCTATATCATTCCAAAAATCAGCTCCTTTGGAGACTTATTAAATCCAAACTCAAATTTTACTCATATTATTCTTCTCACATGCATAATAAGTTTCTTTTTCACTGTTGTATAATTGAAGCTAACCATAGGGACATTCATTGATCTCACATACAGAGAAAAGAACTGTGCAAAAACATTCCTAGGTGAACAACTTTGATATATCATGTATACAATCACCTACGAGACCAAAAATATGGGCTTAGTTCCATATTTTAATACTGACACTTCGATGACCTTAGGAAGACACTTGATAATTCCTGAAGTAATCATTAAATTATTAAACTGCATACTACTTTTATTTCACAATCTCCTCAAACACATGTTTGTGTGTGTGTCTGAGTCTCTTTTAAGTGAAAATTGGAGTTAATATATATTAAAAAAATGTAAAAATTCAAATTTAATGACTGACATTTACATTCATAGTATATACCTTATTTTATGTCACAAATGATTCATGACTGGCTACTAACAATTTTATAACTATTGTCATGATAAGTTTTGTTAATGTTTTTGGCTCATGGGGTAGAAATGGAAAAGTATTTTGTGGTAAACATATCAGGAATACAAACCACATTAGAGCATTTTTGAAGCAGGGGCAAATTAACTACATGAGGGGATGGATATATAAATTTGTTTCCCTGTAAAACACACACACACACACACACACACACACACACACATATTATACCATCATTCTGTATAACTTAAATATACACAATGCAATATAACTTTTGAAAATAAAATCAATCTTGTTTAAAAAATATGTATCATTGGCAGGAGGAATACTATTTGGGCAATATAGTCTTTCTTATTACCATAATAACAATTTTGATTTAGAGTTACAAATTACCTCATCTAATTAAATCATTAGAGCTTTACTATGTAAGGAATTTTTGAATTAAATTAGAAAGATCTGGTAACTTCCATTTAGTCTGAAATAAAGAAAATAAGATTCCATATTAAGCTGGAGATAGTTAACTATAATTTAGTTTTCCATTTTGTTTCAGTCTTGGGCAATCCACCAAATTTATATTGATTACAAAGGTTTATAATGCTCTTATTCATCAACTTACACATCACTGCCTCTTAGGTATCAATGGAGAAATTGTTCCAAACAGAACTTTATGCCTTGTCTGGAACAGAGTTAAACAGAAGTTGTGAGATTTAACTTTTTCCCAAGGGAAAAAAAAGGTGATGATAATATATAGAAAGAGATGGTTGAGATTGGTTAAGAGAAATATGTAATTATCACAGGGAGAAAAAAGGAAAAATGAGCCAGGTGTTAAAACCTTCAAGGAATGAGGTTGAAATGACCCCAAATTTTGGAGAAGACTAAAATAAAGAGAAGAAGCAGACTGAATATTCTTGTTAGCATGAGTTTTGTATAAACTGCAGGTTTAGAGCCCAGATATGGAGCATGAATAAGGCAGTAGTAGTGAAGAGCAAGGAGAATTTTTACTTCCCTCTAGGCTTTATGATAAACGCATGCTGGAAAATAGAAATTAAAAAATCAGACAGATAGCAAGCTTTATTATAAGAGCACCTTTAGGGAAGACTTTGAAAATACAGAAATTATACTGATGACTAAAATGTATGCTAAAACTACAGTGGAAGGGTTCTTGGGTTGGAGCGGGCTGAGAAATTGAGGTCGAGTAGAAGATTACAGACCTGAATGTAGTTTAATCCATAAAAGAGGGAGAGCATCAGAAAATGATAATAATTATAATGATGAGCACATCTAGATTCATTTTGAACCAAAGTTTTGACAATTATTAACTATCTCATTTATTTGCCACTATTTTACAAAGCTATTTACATATCCTTTCCTTCTAATCTTGATAGCTGAATATTTGAAACTTAGATTTTCTATTATAAAATTATTTTTCTTCTTTTTAGCTATCAATTTTGTGTATAATAACCCAAAAACTCATCAAATAACACTAAAAGTTGAAAATGTAAATATAATATTTAAATCCAGTATTATTCCAACATTAACATAGCATGATTACATGTTATATGAGTAAGAAAATTTAATAATAATTTGATAGTTGGAGTTCTTTTGACAATTTTATGCACATTTATCATATATTAAACTAAAGACTTAAAGCAATCGGGTAAAATGTATGAGTTCAACAAACTAAAATATCACGTTATCTGACTTCAAGCTAGGCTACAAACTTATAGTTATCTAAACAGTATGATATTCATATAAAATTAGGCATGCATCACAATACAACAGAATAGAGACCCAAGAGACAACCCCATTCATTTACAAGCAACTGAATTTCTTCTTTTTTAAAATTTTATTTTATTGGTATATTTTAGGTATACAATATAATGACATGCATCACTGGAAATTTGCACCTTTACATAATCTCTCTTGGTTCTTATTTTCCCCCTTCCTCTGGCCTCCCTTCAACCTCTCCACCCCTCCCTATTTATAAAGACTTTGTTTCCATTTTTAAATTTTCTACTATTAATTCCATTTCCTTCCTTCATTTACCCTACCCCTCCCACTTCCCCTTCCCCTTTGGCCCTTTTCTTCCTATTCCACATTATCTATTACACCTTTTAGTTCTTATTTACACTTTAAATTTCTCACACCAGACAAACTATTAGGTATTTATACATGTGTCTCCTATTAACTTCACTTGAGTATTGCTACAATGTGCATCCATTTAGCTATAAATGGCTCTAATTTCTCATTTTTTAAGGCTGAGTAGTTCTCTGTTTTGTTTTGTTTATTTATTTATTTATTTATTCATTGGTACCGGGAATTGAACTCTGGTCCTTGTGCTTTCGAGGCAGGCGGTGGAACCACAGAGCTAAATCCCCAGCCCAGTACTCCATTTTAGAAAAAAAGTACACATTTTCTTTATCCAGTCTCCAGTTGATGGGCAATTGGGCTGCTTCTGAATTTTAGCTATTACAAATTGTGCTGCTATGAACATGGGTGTACATATATCACTGTGGCACATTTCTTAAAATCTTTGAGGAAGATACCCAGCAGGGGAATAGCTGGGTCAAATGGGACTTCCAGTCCTAGTTCTTTGAGTTATCTCCATACTGATTTCCACAGTGG
>NW_004624749.1:25088124-25111924 GCF_000247695.1 Heterocephalus glaber
TCCAAAACCAGGGAAAGACACAACCCAAAAAGAAAACTACAGGCCAATCTTGCTAATGAATATTGATGCAAAAATCCTCAACAAGATACTGCCAAACAGAATACAGAGGGTCATCAAGAAGATCATACAGCCTGACCAAGTTGGATTTATCCCAGGGATGCAAGGATGGTTTGACATTCATAAATCAATAAACATATTACACTGCATTAACAGACTCAAGGACAAAAACCATGTGATTATCTCAATAGATGCAGAAAAGCCATTCAACAAAATCCAACACCTATTCATGATAAAAACCCTACAGAAAATTGGAGTAGAAGGTGTTTATTTCAACTTGATTAACAATATCTATGAAAAACCAACAGCCAACATCATACTAAATGGTCAAAAACTGAAAACTTTCATGCTAAAATCACAAACAAGACAAGCATGCCCACTATCACCACTCCTATTTAGTATTGTTCTTGAAACATTAACCACAGCAAATAGAAAAGAGAAAGAAAAAAAGGAATAAAGATAGGAAAGGAAGAAGTTAAACTGTCTTTATTTGCTAATGATATGATACTTTACATAGAAGACCCAAAATACTCTGCTAAAAGTCTTCTAGACTCAATTGACAGATTCAGTAGAGTAGCTGGATATAAGGTCAACATTCAAAAAACAATAGCCTTCTTGTACAGAAATAAAAGACTCACTGAGAGAGAAATTAGGGAAACTATTCCTTTTATAATTGCATCCAACAAAATGAAATATCTTGGAGTCAATCTAACAAAGGAAGCAAAAGACCTCTACACTGAAAACTATAGAATTTTGAAAAAGGAGAATGAGGAGGATAGAAGAAAATGGAAAGACATCATGGCCATACTTCCAAAACTATTATATAGGTTTAATGAAATCCTGATTGAAATTCCAACAATGTATTTCACAGAGCTAGAGAAAACAATCCAAAAGCTTATTTGGAACCAGAAGAGACCTAAATGGCTGGGGGTATTACAATCCCCAACTTGAAACTATACTACAAAGCTACTGTGATAAAAACAGCATGGCATTGGCAAAGAAACAGACCTGAGGATCAGTGGAATAGAAGAGAAGATGGAGAAACAACTACAGATATGCTCAGCCACCTCATCTTTGATAAAGGAGCCAACCACAATCATTGGAGGAAAGATAACCTATTTAATAAATGCTTTTGGAAAAACTGGATTTCAACATGCCAAAGATTAAAACTTGACCCATGCCTATCACCATGCTCTAAATTAAGATCGAAGTGTATTAAAGATTTAAATATTAAGACAGAAATACTAAACTTGCTGGAAGATAAGTTAGGTAGAACTCTTTAAGATATTGGTATAGTAAAAGATTTTATGAACAAAACCTCAGCGGCACAGGAACTTGCACAAAGAATCAACAACTGGGATCTTATCATATTAAAAAGCTTCTGCACTGCAAGAGAAACCATAAACAGAGCTAACAGACAACCTACAATGTGGGAAAATTTTTTCTGCAACTGTACCTTAGCCTAAGAACTACTATCTAGAATATATAAAGAATTGAAAGAAACCAGACCCCCCAAATTCAAAGACCCAATTCAAAAATGGGCATCTGAAATGAACAGACATTTCTAAGACAAAGAAGTGAAAGCAGCAAATAATTATACAAGAAATGTTCAACATCACTGGTCATTCAAGAGATGCAGATGAAAACAACACTGAGATTTCACCTCACCCCAGAAAGAATGGCTGCTATTAACAAATCATCTAATAACAAATGCTGGTGGGAGTGTGCAGAGAAATGAACCCTTCTTCATTGCTGGTGGGAGTGCAGATTGGTGCACCCACTGAAGAAATCAGTATGGAGATACCTCAAAGTACTAGGCTTAGAGGTCCCATTCAACCCAGCTATCCCCCTGCTGGGTATCTTCACAAAATAATTAAAAGAAACTTCCCACAGTGATATATGTGTACCCATGTTTACAGCTGCACAGTTTGTAATACTGAAAGCTTGGAAACAGCCCAAGTGTCCATCATCTGGAGACTGGATAAAGAAGATGTCATTTTTTTTTATAAAATGGAGAACTGCTCAGCCATAGAGAATGAGAAACTACAGACATTTATAGCTAAATGAATGCACATTGAGGCAATACTCTTAAGTGAAATAAATAGGACACATATGCGTAAATACCGAATAGCTTCTCTAGTTTAAGAAATTGAAAGTGTAATTAAGAATACACACACATGAAATGGCTTAATAACATATTTCTCAGATTGTTTTTCCATTGCGTGTCATATGACTGTATTGAAATTCAAATTAGGGAGAAGTTTGGCTTATGTGGAGTCTGCTAATTAACTGGAGGTTTTTTTCCAGATCATTATTTATTCAGCGTTGGTTTTGGGGAACTTTCTGAAACAAATCACATCCTCTTGTGTCTCTTGGTGCTTGAGATGCTTTTATAAGTTATATGGAAAAATGTTTCAGTGCTTTTCAGTTTTGTTTTGGTTGAGTTCTACTGTATTTGAATATTATTGTTGTTTATTTCTCTTGCATTGTTCTTCTTTGAGTGGTTTTAATTTTTTGTTTGTGTGTTTGATAATAGTTATTAATAAAAAACAATAAAAATAATAAATTAAAAATTTTAAAAAGATTTTCTACCACTTGAGTACTTCTTGTACTGAGAGGACATGGGAGATATATGAAAGGCAGATTAAGAATAGAACGCAGGGGCAGAGCTTATAGTTCAGTGATATACCACTTGCTTTGCATGTGTGAAGCCATCAGTTTGATCCCCATAATTGCAAAAGCAAAACAAAACTAAACTAAAGAAAGCATAATAAATAAAACTTTTAAAATTTAATATCATTCTTTAATTGGTCATAAAGTTGACTCAGAATATACCAACAAAAAACTTACTTATTTTACAGTTACCATGTGACCGATACTTTGTTGACACATATTAACTTAAGGTAAATTTCAGAGGAAAATACACACAAACAGCTTTTTAGCAACTTTTTCAATGCCACTTGGTAAATAATATATTTAAAATTTAAAAATTGATCAAGCTTATTCCACAAAGAGAAAATTCTTACTAGCTCATAAAAACAGGAAAAAAAATATTTGAAAGCATAAAAGAATCATACAAAATTAGATTACAGTGATTTATTTAGTAGTTGTAGTCTATTATGATAAAGGAAAAATGTTTATTTAAATGGGATAATTTCTTAACTGTGATAATTTTTGTCTAAAATAAGCAATATATTCTAAAACAATGCTACTACACTTCCAGAAGAATGACAATGGGTGGACAAAAAAGACAATGCTTACAACTTAAAATCATGGTTAAGAGACTTTGTATTCATGAATATTTTATATTATTTAATTGTATATGCAGTAAAGAGTTAGAATTTGAATGAGTCATATCATTTCTTCATAAAATTTCCTTGGTATTGGAAATGTCCTCACAATGATTAAATCAAACCCAGAAGTATAAAAATTAATTCTATCATACATATGTATACATTATGTATATGTTTGATAAAAAATATTATTAAGAATTGCCAATTGAGATAGTTTCTTAAGTATTTCCACACAGTATGATTCTAACATGGGTTGAAAGGTATATTTTTAAAATAACTGAAAGACATATTATTCCATCAAAAAGAGAAGCAACTAGTGTTTCTACTGCTGTAAAGGAATACCTAAATTAATACATATGTGAGGATCCAGAAGTCATTCACTTACTGTGACAAAAGAGAAGAATCCAATTCCCTTTTCATGTGCCAGCTGAAGGAGGAAGTGGCTTGTGGGGCAGCTGTCCCTGTAAACTTGCTTGTAGTGTGGGTTCCAAAAGTCCTATAAGTCTACTTAGGACTTTTATTCTGAAAAGTGTGGACAGAGTGGTCTTTTCAAAAGAGAGCATTAAACACTCAGAAATGTTAGCTCTGAAGAGCTCCAGAGACCAGCAGCCAATGGAGACCAGCAGCAGAGATCAGCACCTGGTAGTGCTGATCAACAGTGTCACAGCACCAGATGGTGATGGCCTGGAGTGGCACTAAACATCACCTGACTCTGACAACTGCTGATGTCCATTATCATCTGATATGATTAATTGACACTGGATCAGCTAGCAGAACTACACCTTACCAATACTCAATTTCCATCTGAACTGAGCATAAGAACCCCAGGGTGATTAGCATCACTATTATTTACCAGTTTTTGAACATATATTGATGACTGAGAATAACATTTTGTGGAATTACGAGGATCAAAATTGCTTATAAATAGAAGCAAAACAGATAAAAGAATACTGCATTAAGAAACTAACAAAAATAAGGCTGCTTAAATCAAATTTGAGAAATACTACAACTATTGTGAAAATATTTGAACTCTCCATAGTTCCATAGTTAATCAACTGTAGAGCTTTATAAAATATTCTGACTTAACCCTTTTGTCATTTGTTAGTGATTGGTTTTTACTCCACATGGTTGAATTTGATCACTGCTTTACTCCTTAACAAACAGCCAGAGTCTTCTGAGTCTTCTGGTTGAGCATAAACCAAAAGAACATAACCAGAAGCATTTATAGATGTATTATTTAATAACAAATTTTTGGAAAAAATAAAATTTAATCAGCTGACTCAAATATCATGAAAACTCTTATTAAAGAAATGAATAGAGAATAACTAGAAGGAAGTACAATTACATACATGTCTATTCAACAAAGAAGTGGAAATTCTAGCAAAAACTATTTAAGAAGAAAAATAAATTGTGTCCAAATTGGTGGAAATTCTAGCAAAAACTATTTAAGAAGAAAAATAAATTGTGTCCAAATTGGAAAAAAAAAACACATGAAAATTATATCTTTTCTTCTTGCAGAAGCCATGATCCTATACATAGAAAACCCTAAAAGATTCACACAAACAAACACACATACAATCCTGTTAGAACTAAACATTAATCCATTAAATTTGTAGTATACAAAATAAATATATAAATATCTGTTACAGTCCTATAAATTAAGAATAAATAATTCACAATGGAAATTAAGAAACTATCAACCTTTTATAATGGTATTATAAAACAGAACACATAATCTGGCCATAGTGTACACCACACCAATGCCAGCTACTTTGGAAGCTAAGGCAAAAGGGTTGGCAGCCTAAGGAACTTAGCAAGACCCTGACTCATACAAAACAAAACAAAACAAAATAAAAAATAGGGCTGCTGTTGTGGCTCTGGGACAGAGTACTTACTTAGCACCTACAAGCACCTGGGTTCAATCCCTGGTATCATAAATAAACAAAAAATTATAAAAGGATTCAGTGACATAAAATTAACCAAGAAGGCAGAAAATTTCTATGAGGTGTGATTAAAAAAAACCTGGTGTGGGTTTAATTTTTTAAAAAAATAACAGTAAAACACACATGGTCATAATTCCCCTCAAAATTCTCCCCCTATGCTTCAAATACACTCATCCAATCATATTTATTACTTTCTGAAGCAGTTCTGAATCAGTTCATGCTGCCTTAATATACTGAATTGATTCAAAAATCCTTCTTTTCATGGTCATTTTTACATCCAGGAAGAGCCACAAGTCACAGTGTGCCATGTATGGTCAATAAGGCAGATGAGAACAAACTATAGTGTTTCAATGAAACACCGATTTTCCATTGGACGGTACTCACCAGAAGAATTCACCATAATTTGGATCATACTGTGAATACACACAAGAAAGGGGATTTCCAAAACTGCTTCCCAAAGTGCCAAGAACCATGTAATAAATGAGTTCAAAATGAGGGGAATATTTTGAAGGTGATTATTGGTAATGTGTATTTTACTGTAATAATTTTTTTAATGTAAGAATTCACTGTATTTGTTGATCACCCTTTGCACAGTGAAACTTCAAAATCATGCTGAAAAATATTAAGATGCAAATAGAAAGACATTGTGTGTTCATTGTGATCTATGGATTAAACATTTTCTATCAAAATTGAAATAATAGGTTTTTTTAGAAATGGGAAAAATAATAACTTTATTATGGAATCTCAATGGATTCTAACTAACAAAACTTACATTGAAAATGAAAAGGACTTGTTTCATATCTCTTGCTTTCAAAGCATAGTACAAAGCCATAGTAATCAGAATAGTATAATACTGTCACAAAGACACACCTATACAGTGGTGGAACAAAAGAAATAAAATACTACATATAAAGTCAACTTTTTTTAAAATTCAAAATGAGTTAAAGATTTAAATGCAAAATTTGAAACTATACAATTCCTAAAATAAAATTTATGAGAAAGCATTAACTGAATTTTGATCACACCTCATAAAGACACTCATGACAAAGGACTTCCAGAACTGCTTCAGAAAGTGGCAAGAATAATTGGGATAAGTGGGTTTGAAGCAAAGGGAGATATTTTTAGGACAATAATATCAATGTATGTTTTGGTGTAATGAATTATTAAAATCTTAAACATTTACTATATATTTTAGTCACTTCTTAAATGTTCAAGAAGTTGAAAATATGATCTTACATAGATACCTGTAGTAGAATGCTCATTGTATGATTATTCTCAAATATCTAGGAGGTCGAAGTTACCTGAGTGTACATGTACAGATGAATGGGTAGAAAAATATGTGTGTATACAAACAATGGAATATATTCCACCAATTTTGGGCAAAAAGAGCAAAGCAGGAAGTCTTACAATATCTGACTTCAAGCTATATTACAAAGCAATAGTAATTAAAAAGGCACAGTACCAGAACAAAAACAGATACATGAATCAGTGGAACAGAGTAGAAGACACAGAAACATCTTCAGACATATTAGACTATTTGATCTTTGACAAAGGGGTCAAAAGTATATGTCTGTGTAAAGCTAGCCTATTCAACAAGTGGTTCTGGGAAAACTGGTTAACTGTTTGTAGAAGATTGAAACTGGACCCATTTCTCACTGTATACTCACTGTAATATCACAATAGATCAAACCCTAAACATTAAAATAGAAACATTAAACCTTCTAGAAGATAAAAAAAAAACCCTTGAAGAAATAGGTGTAGGAAAGTATTTTCTAAACAAAACCACAATTACACACAAAAAAATACCAGCAAAAATCCACATATGGGGTTATAGGAGACTAAAAATCCTCTGTACAGCAAAAGAATTAATTAGTAGAGTGGAGACAACTTATAAAATGGGAAAATATTTTGCCAGCTACTTCTCTGAAAGAGAACTGATATCTAGAATATATAAAAACTCAAAAGATAATTAAAACACCTACAATTAAAGATCAAACCAAGAAATAGGCAAGACAAATCAACAAGCAGAAATGTACAAAAATATATGAAAAAATGTTCAATATCTCAGACCATTAGAGAAATGTAAATTAAAGCAACACTAGGATTCCATCTTACTCCAGAAAGAATGGAATTCATTAAGAAATCTAACAATAACAAATACTGGCAAGGCTGGGGTGAAAAAGGAACCCTAGTACATTCTTGGTGGTAATGTAAACTAATATAACCATCATGGAAATAAGTATGGAAATTTCTCAAAGAACTAAAATTAGAAACTCCATAGGATCCAACTACCTCTCTTGCAGGTATCTTCCCCAAAGAGTTTAAGACATCATACTACAGTGACCCATAAATGCCAATGTTTATTATAGAGCAATTTGTAATAGCCAAATCCTGGAAGCAGCCTGTATACTCATGAACAGATTACTGGATAAAGAAAATATGTTATCCATAAACAATGGAATACTATTCACTAATAATGAATGACAAATTAAACGTTTGTAGGAAAATGTATGTACCTGGAAAATATAAAATTGAGTGCAATAAACCAGACACAAGAGCTTAAATATTATAGGAATCTCTCATTTGTGTGAGGCAAAGAACAAAGAGAATAATAAAGGATGGATCGAAGAGGATAAAGCATGGATATTTCACAATAGGGAAGGGGTCCAAGGGAACAAGGAGAGGGATGAAGAGGAGGGGAAGGGGAAATAAGTAGAACAATGACATAACATATACTGGAACCTAATCACCTCAATGAATGTAAACATTATATGCCATAACATAAGCTAAGATTAGTATCAACAAGAATGAAAATCGGGATAGGGAAATTAGGGGAGGAGGGAGGTAGAGGAAGAGAAAGGAAAGGGGATTTTACAAAGAAACAAACTGTAGTATGTACATGTACCCACATCCTAAGATGATTGTAAGTATGTACTTATTTATAAATATTTATTAATAAAATTTAAAAATATTTTTTGCTTGTTTTGTACCTAATTTCAAACATTGAAAGAATGAACTGCCCTATTCATTTTTATTTCTTCAGTGAATTACTGGGTAATATTATTGAAATTTGGCACATATTTATAAAGTGAATTAATGAAAGCAATTTTGAACCACAGGTTAGCAGAGGTAAAAAATATATAGTGTTGATTAAATATATAAAAATTCTACTGAGTACATGATAAAAGGTACTCTGATTTAGTTGAATTCAGGGAGTATTTTTTCCAGAACTATGTGAAAAATAGTTCATGGTTCTTTTCATCTGCTTAAAAAGTCAATTTGATTGACATGAATATGTTGCCCGGGTTTTTAATCTTACCTACTGATTTCGGATTGGTATGCCAGTTAAATATACATCAGGTGTAGAATGTCCCAAAAATTTATAAATATATCCTTTGTCTTGCCCAAGAGGTGGCACATGTCTTTTCTTTCCATTCCTTAGCATCAGTTACTGGGAAGATCAATTTATATTATGTCCCACCACATTTCCACTTCGAACAGTCACCTCTGCCCAGTCTGATAAATATCATTAGTAACACTGGATATTACCATCTTTGTTGAAAACTTCTGTGTTTTCTAGTCTACTACTGCTTCTGCTAGGCAAGATTTTGCTAGTAGGTAGCACTATCTCTTCCTCTGGGAATAACTACTGCTTTGGTGAGCATTGCTTTGGTACATTTTTTTTGGATGATAATTTTTACATTTTTAACCATAACTTTTAGGAGGTGCCACAAGTAAAGGTGCTTGCTGATATATTGGGGAAGAATTCCTCTTCTCTGTTTAGTATGTTAGTTTTTCTCTAGTATTTGATGGTTTTAGAAAAGTTATGCTTAATATTCATTTAACTATAACCTGTACTCTATTCCAACAAGGAACTGACTCCAGTAGTTAATGGAAAATGAGTAGAAACATCATATTATGTACTAGCAAATAGAGAAGCCTCCAGTTCTTTCCAAATATGTACATAGAAAGATATGTTCTGCATAGAAACACCTTTTCTTAAGATTTGTTCTTAGAAAGTGGCAGATTTCCATCATTTGATAATTTGACATGATTAGCAAGTTTAAATTCTTCTAACAGATACAAATTAGGTCCAGGCTAGGTCTTTATTGCCAAATTGTAAACTGAGTTTAATAATCTTTCTTGGAAATGTCACAATTATTTTGTGAATTCAATTTCATGAGGATTATTCTTATTTCAAAAAATTTAATTAACAATTATGAAGTGACTAGTTAGTGATAGAGCATGTTATGAACTTTCTGTTTATATAAATTCATTTTATTTGAAAATAACTGAAGAAATAATAGAAAATAAAGATGCTATCAGAAGAAATGTCAAAGAATTGCTTTATTTCTACATTTTACTTTAATGTTTTCTGAATCTGGTTTTATAATTATATAAAGATAGATTAACTTAATAAAATATTCATTAAAGTACCATGCTATTATAATTTCAGCACATCTTTTAAGTACAGTTTAATTTTAGGAAAGCAATACGTAGGAGAGGTGTACATATGATAACATATGAACTACTTGTCCCTGGTAAGGAATGATGGTCTCTCAAAGGGAAAACCTGGACATGTTTGATATGCAAGCACTAGTCACATGGGAGAGAGAGCTTCTGTCAGTTGGAGATGGGTACAGAGTAAACAGGACTGGTGCTGAGAGTATGGATGGTAATCTAAGAATACAATTTGGTTGAAGAATGAACTGTAATGCACTCACAGAGAAGTTCTAAATGTAAGGAAATAATATGTATACCTAGAATGCAAGTCAACAGCCAGAGTTAAGACAAGTGATCTAGAATTATGATGGCTGAAAATTTCTTACTCAGAAAATACATATATGAGCTTGGGTTTGAAATATCTCATTTCATTATCCTACTGAAACAGATTTTGCAACAAGACCTTTTCTTGGTACAGGACATCTCACCATTTCAGCTCAAATTTTCAAAATGAATTTTTAAAAATTTTCTTTTGCCTAACTCAAATGTATTTTTCATATTTCTCCATTCATGCAAAACTTAAAATACTTAATAATTTAATAGAATACCTTGAATAGTCCTACTACTGTGCTAGTTTACACACACACACACACACACACACACACACACACATATGCAAACTTGTATTTACTATCAAAGAGGTCAATGTACAGTAGACTTAGCTCTTTTTTCCCTTTCTCTATTTAAACCAGAGTTAATCCATAATGTTAAATGAATGATTCTGAAAGCCCTTCAAGAGTTTATTATGCCCATCAATATTACCCCAGCATTGCTCTTCTGATAATAGTTTGCATTGTTGTAGCATAGTATTATTTATATAACTCTCCTTTCTGAGAATCTGTGTTTTCTTCTCATGGAAGCCTGCAGCTCACATTCAAACTCCAAAGCATAGCATCGTCAAGTCCATGTCTATCTTTTCATACTGATTTGTCCACTTCTTCCAAATATTACTCCACTTACAGAAATATTTTATCATTATTTGAAACTGAGGGTCTTTAGTGACCAACTATTTAAAGTAAAACGTATTAATCTACTCATAGTAGATAATTTATGTATTTTGATTTTTTTGTGACAAAATATATGTAATATATATTTTTTCATTTCAACCATTTTATATGTAAATTCAATGAATTATTCCCACTATCAATATCCAAATATTTTAATTGGCATTTTCCATAGAGCTCAGAAACTTTTTTGCTCACAGAAAAGATGTCTAATGTAATGTCACTTGTTTAGACTGCTTCCATCTCTATGGAAATAAATGTACATCTCTCTTCTACTTTTTATATCTATTGACACTTATCAATGTAAAATTATTATTGTGACAAAGGAAATGTCAAGAAGATTACAATTGGGATCAAAAAATGGGAGTAATGAATATTTAAAAGAGATGTGATGATTAGAAAAAATATATTTTCTTTCTCATGTTTATAATATTTCCCACATCTTTCTGCCAAGATACTGTATATTAATTAGTTGACTCATCACTTTATTTGCAAATATACCTCTGCACTTCAAACATAATTAATTGCTGCTACTTTTGTGGTTTCACAACACATTATTCATAAGTACTTATCACCTTAGTCACTGCATTCCAGATTTCCTTTAACTAGCATTGAAGTGTGAACTCTTTTTTAAAAAGACTGATAATAGAACTTTTTAACTACAGAAATATAGAAACTTTCGCTTTGCTTGTCTTAGAAAGTAAAGACATTCATCTACTTGATATGAACTGAATTGACTCTTCCTGGATTGCAGAAAATCCAAATAGTAGCTGGTCTTAGTGGTCCATGTCTATAATCCCAGCAATCTAGGAGGCTGAGAAGAAGGATATCAAGTTTGAGCCAAGTCTGGAAAATTTAGAAAATTTCTATTTCATAAAGAAATAAAGAAATGATTGCATGCATGAATGAATGAATTAATGGTTGGGATGTATTTCAGTGCAAAAGCCCTGGGTTCAATCCCATGTACCACCACCACAAGAACAAAATCCAACTATACGTAATTTTATTGTCAGAAAATTATCTATTCCACTTTAATTCAGAACTAATGAGTGAAACAATGTCAATCCAATTGATTGTTCCCTGTCTACTCACTGTGAGCATGCTTATCCTATTGACCAGTATAATTGGGTCAGACTGCCTAATTTTTACAGAAGTAGATGCACACAAGTGGTCTATATACTTCTTCAAATTTTTCTTTTTGTCATTATGAAGACTTATTTTCTTAACTGATCTCATTAGTTCAGATTATGACAAAAGAGATTATTTGAGATCTATCATTTTTCTTCATATGCTGTGTATAATTTTCTCAGAAAATTTTAATATTTGACAAGGAACAGACTATTTCTCAAGAAAAGCCTACTTCTATAGGTTGATGCATATTCATTTAAAATACATTTCTTTAGTTATACTTCTCAAAAGACACCATCTTCCAGATAATGCACTTAATTGGGGAGAACTTGATGTGTAGACCATGGCAACCCAAATGTAAAAAGCATAATGGCTAAGAAAAAGCAATTTAATTTTATAAAATTGATAAATGATATATGTTACATCATTTGCTTAGTAAAACACTTTTTTCTTGGAAGAAAATATGAGGTATAAAATGGTGTTTAAAATATGGTGTATAAAATGGTATAATTTCAGTGATTGTAGAATAACAAGTGAGACTTAGCCAGGGTCATTGAAAAATTGTTTTCATCGCCTAATATGTTAAAGTCTTTGAATTTATGCAAACAATACGGGAAAAATTATATACTTAACATGCATGTTCAGGTTCCCTGAAATATTCAGTTTTCAAAAGTCTGCTAAAATACAGTGTAACAACTGAAAGCAACAATAGATCTTTTTCAAGGCAGATTTATGGCTATTGCACTTTGGTTTTGCTAGTGTCAGCTAACCTTGGCTAAAAGAACCCTTTTGATATTGGGGTAAAACCTATAAATCTAGAAATTTTTTCTCCTTCTTCTGAAAACCTTGTCTTAGACCTTGCCACATTTTTTTCATTTACCATATCTGTACTTAAATGTGAGTAAAATTCCGAATGTTTGATTGTATATATCTTACACATTCATTTAAATCCTACATGAGATTAGTAAATAATTATAATTAATAAATACCATTTTATGTCTGTGTATATGAAAGATGTGCTATTTTCAAGAGTTCTAGTTTTTGTTTACACTACTTTGTATTTAAATTAAAAGAAAATAAAAAATAATTGTTTTGTGTGGCATATATTAAGTAATGCCACTGGATTTCATTCCTGTCCATGCAAACAACCTTTATAACATTTCATACAAACTTAAAATTTACTGAAAAATGAGATACTGTTATACATTCTCTGTTGTATACTTTTTTATGCTCATATATGAAATATGAATAAATCACTCATAACATATCACTTAAGCATGCAAGGACACAACAATTGCATTCTGAGGTCAACAAATTAAACAACAACAAAGGTGGGTGATTTCTAGTCTGTTAAATGTCTATCAGAGTATTTATAAAAATGTACTGCTGTATTAAGGAAATATATAGTACATTAAAATCTGTAACTGCATATATGAAAATCTATTTAAATTATATATAGGTACCACATGTTTTTAAAGAGCAAAGTACACAAATAGTAAGGTTGTAAGTGTCTGTAAAATGTAATATAATAATATAGCCTTAAAATTAAATATTTACTCCAAATTTAAATAACATATTTTTCTAACCTTCCTGATACACAGATTTGATTACGATCTGCATTACAACCTTCGACTTCCCTTCATAAATAAGTACTTCATCAGTGACATTTTTGTGACTAACCTAAGTTATCACTGAGGAGGACAAAACCAAATTGTAATCTATTACTTGATATAAAAGTGCAAATGTGAAAACAAATCAGTATATATCAATATGCGAAGAAGAAATGAAAAATAATAATAAACACCATCAAAAATTAAGGACATGTTATATTAGAGAATATTTTTCGTAACTATGAATAATTATTTTGAAGATCCAGTATTTCTCTAATGTTTTATTTTTGAGATGTTATTCCATGGACTTAGCAGTTCAGGTAGAGAGCTTTATAAAAGTGATTTTTATAGGCTATGGAAGAGTTTGCAAAATGCAGAGGCATTTTCATAAGTCATCTCAAATTCATCATTAGATTCAAACTGTCAAAGAAATGAACAGTAATATTTACCTACTCAGAAACATTTTTGTAAATTTAAAAGGTAGTGAACACAACTGTCAGTACAACTATTTGCTTGAAATTGTTGTAATTATGATTTCTGCAACACAGCACCAAAATATAAATTCAAGATATCAGTATTTCCAGGTACTAGACCCCAAGAAGCATTTTCTTGAAATATTGAATACATTAAAGTCACAAAATTGACAGGTTGGATAACTTTAATAACTAGAATATAGGCATACTCTTTGTATTTTTAAAGCATGTGAGAGATGGAATTCATTTTCTTTCTTTCTTTAATTCTACTGTGGTAAGGTTATGAGTGTGTCTGCCCCCCAGAGAAAATCTGAAACTTGTCACTGCAAGAATCAAAGGCTCCAGCCTTCCCAAGAGAAGTACTTGACCCACATGTGGTATTTGTAGTAGGCAATGCCTTTGTTTCTTTGTGATTAGGATAAATTTGGACTTTACGTCAATTATGCTTTATAATATAATCTTCCAAAAGGTTTCACTTGTATTTGAACGATAACCAACAAAACCATAGATATTGATTGCAAAATGTTCTCTATAACAATGATAAATACAATATAATGAAAAAACAACTCTACCACAATATCCATATTCAGAGTCAACCTCCCAAATCTGTGTGTGTGTGTGTGTATGTGTGTGTGTGTGTGTGTGTGTGTGTGTGTGGTGGTTAGTGGTAGATGGGAGATGGGATAACAGATGATTAATAAGTTTTATGGAACTATATTATGAAAAATTATTTTTCACTTCTTGGCCTATGTATGTCTCAAGTCATGAAGTAATTTCTATAGTGGAAGGAAATTCATTCTTCAACTTAGAAACTGAGAAAATGCTTGGAGATAATAGGACAGGTATGACAAACAGCACTGAGTATTTCTTGTAGTGGTGAAACCCATTCCTGTGATCATTTCCCCACTTTCAGATGTTATAAATTATTCAGATATACTAACATTCAGGAACAACAAACAAAGGACGAAGGAGAGAGTGAAAGAAGCAAGAAGTTTAATGTGGCACTTGTTCTATGTGAGGATTTCAACAAAAATATGTTAAACAGGAAAACAGTAAGATTCTCTATAAAAAAATTATGCTAGAAATTTTAATTGTACGTTTATACTAGTTTTGTATGATATAGAGACAGGTTTTAGATTTAGAAGAATTCAGCAGAATTTCCTTGCTTGGAAAGCATGCTGAGAACTGTACTCCTTAACCTGACCTGCAATTTAAGAAAGAAACGGTGTCATCACTTTAAAGATATTAAATACAATCATCAACTTTAAGTTTTAGGAAGTATCACGTCTAGAAAATATTTCCTTATTTATAAATAAAAAAGAAAAATATCTATTGATTCACATCTTCAATGTTGAGCTAAAAGTTACTAGAAAACCCTCGCCTCTCTTACGATTCAGTTAAATTCTACAAGCATATTTGTCTTCACTTAACTGTAGTTTAACTAATATGAGTAGAAAGCTTACTGATACAGGCTGTTGCTTTAAGAAGATTTTTCCACTCTGATGTTTTGCAAATGTGTCAAAATTAAAGCATTAAAAATAAATTTTTTCTAGATGTCTGTGATATCTATATCATACTTCTAAACTTCTACTACCATGGAATTAAATAAAATAATTTTACAAATAAGTTAACAGGTAGAAATCATTGGTTATTTGTTGGGATTTATTAAAATAAATTTATTAAAATTTATTAAAAAATGTGAACATATTTGTCACTTGATATGACCATACTTACTCAGGTTTGAATATATTTAAATTCTGGTGAAATAAAGTGATTCAAGTTCAACTTCCTCAACTCTTTCAAAGCTGATCTTTATATTTATTCTGACCTGTAACTGTTGAATTCATATCAAATAAGGGTTCACCAAGTCAATCTGTTTTCTCTGATCTTGTCTAGAATAAACTGTGGGTCCTAGTTAATTCTCAGTGGGGGCAAACAAATGGAAACTTGCTTAGTTTTCTTCTACTCTTATAATTTAGAATATACCCATGTTTTTATAATTCTTCATTGCCATCAATATGCAATCAGTTCCTAAATTAAATTTGTACCATAATACTATCTCCTTAAGATTTTTCTGTCTGTCTCTATTGCTCTTATTTCTTTGTCTCTGTTCCTTTTCTTTTTTACAGAAAATTTTAATTGATTGCTGATAGAATGGTATTTTAACAGGAATACTCAATTAATCATTGTGTACTAAGTTCACTAAAACACTTGCCACAGACTTAAAGAGAAATGCCATACTAAATAAGTTGGTAGCTCTAAAGCAGGAACTTTGCATCTTTAAGATTGAAGTCATGAAAAAGTATAAATCAACAAGGACAAACTTAGGTCATTGCATGTGCACAAAATGATGTTCAGTTCTGTGGCTGTGGTATCACTCTCTGATCTGTCTAAAATTACCCCATGAACTTTCAAAGGTGTCTCTTATTTAGGAGCTTAATCATTCCTTACAGTAAACAGCCTAAAATGGCCCCAAATCCCTGCTCCATTGTAAATAATCTTTGTATAATTCCCTCTCCTTGAATACAGCCAGGACTTGAATACAATGGGATTGCCATTTCCATGATTAATTTAAATTACATACCAATTTTCAAACATTGGAATGACATTCTCATGATGATGTTGAAGAAGCAAACTGCTACGTTGTTAAACGACCACATTGCTGGGAACTCCAGGTGCCCTGAAGGAGCAGAAAAGAACCCTCAGCAGATAGCTAGGAGGAAAATGGAGACCTCAGTCTCACACCAAAGGAAGTGAGTTCTGCTAACAATCTAAATAAATTTAGAAAAACACTTAAAGTTCCAGATACAGAGGTAGCTAACAGCAAGACTCCAGGTAGGAGTTATGTCTAAGTCAAACATACATGCCTAGCCTGCAAAAACTGAAAATAAAATAAATGAATTGCCTTAAGTGTGTATGATTGTGGTAATATCCTATATAATAATAGAAATTAATGTATCTCTCAAAAAACATCTTATCAATCCTTCTGCCTCCTCAGTCCAAAATACTCCACCCCATAGAGTCAGGTCAGTATGTGTTAATATGTTGTTTATTTTCTTCAAAGAATGAATTACTATCCAAATTATACATCTTGTGGTTGAAGAATAAAATCTAATATTAGCTTACAATAATTACATTATCATGATGTCAGTCCTTGTACATGACTCATTTAAACCTCATACTCACCCTACAAAGAAGAATGATTTATATTTTATATAGGCTATTCTGAGATACTGATATGCTAAATAATTTTAAAGTCTGTTAGGGTTTGAATCTAAATGTCCCACCAAAGCTTCACGGGGTAATAGGTAGCTTTAGCAGAAGTGGGTGAATCTAAAGTGTGTGATGCTGGGATTAAGGGGTTGTGATTACTAAACCAGTACACTGATTGGTTTGGCACTGCCCTAATCTCAGTAGTCTAGATATGATAAAAGGATCAAAAAGATGCTATTAAGCTCCCCTTTTTACTTTTGCTACTCGATGGGAGCCGTGAACTGTTTCTCCTCTGCAATTCCTTTCTGCCGTGTACCACTTTGCTTTGGCGTCAGCTGATTAAGGACTGAAACCTTTACAAACCGTGAGCTAAATAAACCCTTTCTCCTTTAACTTTGGGTGTCAGATATTTTATCTCAGCAATGAGAGAAAAACTAACAATGACAAGGTCACATGATCGTCAAATGGAAAAGTTGAACTTTAAAACTGAATTTTAATTTTTCTGGAAAATTTCACTATATTATTCTACTTTAAATAATGTGTCTCATATTTTACATTATTATAAATGCAGTCAATTTTATTACTTGAGTGTTACTATTGCAAATTCTGACACTTTTTTCCAAAGGAAAAAGGGAAAATAAAAGATAAAAAGCTTATGATCTCATTAGATTCAAGCATTTTCTATCCTGCATGACAAAATATGCTTTTCCTTTTTCACATCATGATTGAAATGCCCAAGGTAGATTTTCCTTATGAAAAAAAGTTGACATTAAACTATTAAAGTAATAAAACAGAAAATCCGGAGAGATTTCACCACTGTAAAAATTTGTTACAAAATCATTCTGCTATATTACATTGGAATCTCAAAAGGTTTTGTTTGAAAGTTACAACATGAACTAACAACTGAAACATAGATAGAAAAAAACTAATCTATTATAAATGCAAATTATTTTGTATTTCAAGAGTAATGCATATTAATTGTGAAAAATTTAGACAATATCAATATGGAAAAAATACCTAAAACTTATAAGCACAGCAATTAATATATGACAACTGTACATATTTGAATATAATATTTCAATATTAATTTATACTTACATTCATACACATAAATTCATACTGTGTACAATTTGTACTACTTTTTCTAATTAATAATATAAAGACATTCATTACATATTTGGCTATAACATTATACTATCAAATATATTTTTGTTGAGTTCAGGAGAAGTTTTTGGTTGTGTCACTAATTAAAATATACATATGGATCAAAATTCTTGTAGAAAAAACATGAATAATGAACCTATTCTTTTTTGTTCCTGCATGTTAAATTCCTAAATGACAAATCACTATGTCAAATAAAATACACACATACATATATAATGCATATATGTGCATATCAATTTTTAAACCATTCACTGTCTACAGTTTGTGTCTAAGATCTATGCATGGGAATTTTCATCCATATCACATATTGAATTTTGTAAACATCTCCACAATTAATAATCACCTCCTCAGGTATTTAATATAAATGTGCTTTCTTATCTAAAATATTTACTACTTTTTATGTGATTATTTTTTCTGAGTTATCTTTCTTTCCTAGATATATTGAGGATTCTGAAAAGATATGTGCATGAACATTTTAGGAGATCCTAATAAAATATAATATGTTATATATTCAAAGAAATAATGTGAGTGACAATTTCAGATGATCACAATTTTCTTTGTACAAGTTATCTTAAACTCCAATTTTCTTGTTCCTTTATCTTGTTATATATAAGAACTATTCTTCTTTCTTTTCTTTTTTTTTTTTTTTTGTACCAGGGATAGAACTCGGGTCCTTGCGCTTGTGCTATTCTTCTTCTTTCTTTGGAACGTTTCTGAGTTCTAGCTTCACCTCATTTTACCATTCCATGAATTTTGTTTATTTTGTTTCTACTCCTGATTTTGTAGGTATATTATCCATATCTATTGTCTTTATTATTATATTTATATTAAATTATAGAAAAGACAAAGATAATTATAGTAAGGAATATTTGTGCACAATGGTGGCATGGCATTAGAGGAGCAGAAGGTCTGCTTTAACTCAGGTCATGAGGGAACTGAATAATCCAAATCTTGGTTGAAATCTCTCTTGTGATCTTTCAGGCTTGACCATGGGTATCACAAAATCCTGACCAGATAGGTCTCTTAATTGAAAACTCTTCTTGCCTCATCAAATTTGGTGTACAAAGAGTACCTTGCATCTAAGAAGGGAGATGCATGGCAACCTGGGCACCTATGATCTGCCATGCATTACACATGTTTGAATTCCTAGCTCAGGTACCATCATTTGGTAACTCCTTGGCTGTGGCTTTCCTGAAACTCCTATGTGTTGACCTCAAAGAAACTTCTCTCTATTTTGACTCTGTATTCAGTAATTTATCCTAATAAATTTAGGGCTAGGCTTATCCAATAAACTGGAAAATTCAGAGGAAATGGATACATTTGTAGGTACATATGAACTACCAGAGGTGAACCAGAAGCTATAACAACCCTGAATAAGCCAATATCAGTCAATGAAATTGAAGATGCAGTAAAAAATCTACCAACTATGAAAAGTCTAGGTCCCAACAGATTCACTGACAATTCTACAAGACTTTTAGAGAAGATAAAATGCCAGTACTCCTCAAACTCTTTAATGAAATCAAAAGGGAAGCAATACTCTCAAAGTCATTTTTGGAAGCGAGAATTACCCTGATTCCAAAACCAGAAAAAGATCCAAGCAATAAAGAGATCTACAGGCATCCTTTTAATGAACACAGTTCCAAAAATCCTCACCAAGAAACCAGCAAGCAGAATGCAGCAAATCAAAACATCATATATCATGGCCAAGTAGGATTCATTCCAGGGATGAAGGGATCGTTCAACATGTGTAAATCAATACATTTAATACACCACATAAACAGAAGAAAGAACAAAAATCACACAATCATCTCAATAGATGCAGAAAGAGCATTTGACAAAATCTAACATTGATTCATGATAAAAACACCAAAGAAAGTAAAACTAGAAGGTCTTTATCACTACTTGATAAAAGTCATCTATGAAAAACTAATGACCAACATTACACTAAATGGAGAGAAGCTGAATCCTTTCCCTCTAACATAAGGAACAGGACAAGTATATTCGCTATCACTTCTGTTTAATACAGTTCTCAAAGCATTAGGTAGAGCAATAAGAGAAGAAAAGGGATATGGATAGGGAGGAAGAAGTTAAACTATCATTATTTTTTGATGACGTGATCCTCTACATAGAAGACCCCCAAAATGCCACCAAAGGATTCCTAGAACTAATATCCAAAATTCAGCAGTGTAATAGGATACAAAATCAACACTCAGAAATCAATAGTGCTCATGTATACCAATAAAATCTCACTGAGAGAGAAATCGAGGAAACAATAGCATCGAGAAAAATGAAATACTTAGAGGAGTTAACCTATACAAGGAAGTGAAAGACATCTACAGTGAAAATTGTAGTACTCTGAAAATGAAGAGGGTATCAGAAAATGGAAACATATCCTTTGTTCCTGGATAGGCAAAACCACCATAGTCAAAATGACCACACATCCAAACTTTAAATAGATTTAACACAATCCCAATCAAAATACCACTAACATTCCATACAGAATTGGAGAAAGCAATTCTTACTCATATTAAATAGTCTTAGGATAGTAAAAAGCAATTCTGGGCAACAAGGTCAAGACAGGAGGCATCACAGTCCTAGACTTCAAGATAAACTACAAAGTTACAGCAATAAAAACAACATTATATAGGGGAAAAAATAAACTTGAACAGAACAGAAGATACAGAAACAACTCCAGGCACACTCAACAATGTTGCTTTTGAAATCACTTGGCTGAAGGAAAATGGACTCTAACAAATGATGCTGGGAAAACTTAATATTCACATGCCGAAAGTTTAATGAACCTAGACCCATATCATTCACCATGCACTACACTACAATCAAAATGGGTCAAAGATTTAAACACAGAAACAGAAACAATCTGTTCAAACAAAATAGGCAAAACTCTTGAAGACAGGTTTAGGCAAATACTTTCTGAACAAAACCCCAGTTGCACAAGAAATAATACCAAGAATCACCAAATGACATTACATCAAATTAAAAAGCTTCACAGCAAAGGAAACCACTAACAATGAAAAGACAGTCTACAGAATGGAGAAAAAACTTGCCAGCTATTCTTCAGACTGAGGACTAATATCTAGAATATATGGAGAACTCAAAAAAATTACACTCCCCAACTTAAAGACCCAATTAAAAAATAGCAATCTGAATAAAAATGTATAAAAACTTCTCAGATGAAGGAATACAAATGGCAATAAATACATAAAATATCTTCAACTTCACTGACAAGTCAAGAAATGCAAATTAAAACAATATTGAGATTGCATGTCAGACCAAAAAGAATGGCTACCATGAAGAAATCAACTAACAGCAAATGTTGGTGAGGCTGTGGGAAGAGAGCAACCTTTCTGCATTATTGGTGGTACATAAACTGATACAAATACTACAGAAATATGTATGGTGATTCCTCAAAAAACTAAAAGAAGAAATTCCATTTGACCAGACTATTCATCTTCTAGGTACCTCTCCCGAAAGTTAAAGATACACCTCAATGATGTATACATACCCATGTTTATAGTAGTGCAATTTATAATAGCTAAATTTTGGAAATAGCCTATATGTTCATAAATAAATGAATGAATTAAAAATGTGGTATTTGAACAAAATGGAGTACTACTCTCCATAAAAAGGAAATTGAGTCATTTGTAAGAAAATGGATGCACCTTGAGACCATAATGATAAATGAAGTAATTCAGGAGCACAATCTTAAATATGCATGGTTTTTCATGTATTAAAAATATAGATATAAAAATGAAAGACAGGTATTAGGAAAAAAGTGAAAAAAGTATTATAATTTAATGTAGACAATGTATCTAAAAGTGTACCTTGAATTAATCATCTTATGTTTTATATATTCTTTGGTCTATTAGTCTGGTTTTCAATCTGTATATACGATAATGAACTTTATAAGGTTATATAAGATAAATAAATGAATCTGATCCTGGAAAAATAAAAGGAGGGTAGAGGGATAAGAAGGGAATTGAAGTGTGTTATGTACATGTATCAATCCCCTACAGCGAATGTGATCATTCCGTACTGCAAACATGTACTAATAAAACCAAAAAAAAAAAAAAAAAAAAGGGGCCAGGGATTTTGCTCAGTGGTTCCGCTGCCTGCCTCACCTCGAAAGGGGAAGGACCCGAGTTCAATCCCCGGTACCAAAAAAAGAAAAAAAAAAAAAGCTAATATAAACTCCAATATTCTTTTCATTTATCATTTTTCAATTCAAGTTATCTTACTTAAATAGAACTTAAAATAGAACTTAAAATTTATCAGCGCTCAGTTCACTTATGTTATTTTGAGAATATCTAGCAGATACTACCCTTATGCTTCATTTAAATGATGTTTCCTTTACTAAATATATTCCTAAAACATTATTTTTTAAATCTCTTTCTGTATTACCATCCCATACACAATGGCAGATGTGGACTAATTCCCTCATAAATTCCCAAATCTGGCTTTGTATGATTTTAAATATTCACTGAAGAATCTAAATGAAGTCCCTAGTAGCACTTACAAGTTTATGTAATATATGCAAAATTGCAAAGAACATAGAGATTACTTGGTGAAGACTTTATTATTACTCCCTATGTTCTTCCTTCATTATTTATCACTTTTCTGGAAGAGGTGATCTAAAAATATGATGAAACTTTACATTTAAAAAAATTTCATAAAAGACACATTGCCATTAATCTCCCTAAAAATATTGCCTCTCATTGAAAACACATTTATCCCATTTTTTTTCCACTTTCTGAAGCATATCTGGAAGGCCTCTTTCATGAATAAATTTAGTTGTGTTGCTGGAGCTGCACCAATGTCCTGAATCAGTTTGACATTAGGCAAGAGTCAGAAGTCACAACATATGAGATCAAATGAATTAGGTGGATGAGGAGAAGCCATTATGTTTTCATGAGTCTAGCTTTCCTTCTGATAGCACTCAGCAACATGATTCACTATTTTTTATTACAGCCCACAGGCACACTAATAAAAAAAACTTCCAGAACTGATTCTGAGAGTGGCAAGAATATTAGGATAAGTGTGTTTAAATTGGGGGAAGTATTTTGAAGGGGATTGATAACAATATCTTTACTGTAATAAAATTTTTAATTTAAACATTGTTATAGCATCTGGTAGCTAGAATTAAAACGTTTTATTTTTAATTATACTTTTTTGTAGTTTTATCACATTTATTTTATTTTAATACATAATGGCCATTATTTTAGGCTTTCTGTTGAATTTTAAATTCTTTTCAGAAAGGAATATATCCTCCTTTTCATTTAATTTCATACAGTGATAATATCTATGGAAGTCCCACTATAAATATTTTAAATATACAAACATATTTTCATACATGAACGTAATGAATGTATAGATGGAAGACACATGCACACTCCT
>NW_004624749.1:25131809-25143447 GCF_000247695.1 Heterocephalus glaber
TTAGACAGGAATCTGTCCAGTAAATTCACAGCTAGAGAAAATGTCTCCATATCAAAGCCAAAGACTGAGTTAGACTAAGAAGATCTTTCACTTCAAAGTCCGTCAGTCTTGCAGTCATTCTAAGGTCATTAGCATGTGCAGATTCAATTAGTCTCAAGCTACAGACCTTAGGCTGACATCTAGCCTCCTGTTCCAACAGGGTATTCAGCTGGTGTAGCAGTTTCTGGGAGTCAGTTATTGTCAGGACTTCTGTCATCTTGCTAGAGACTGTGGCTCCTCAGCGTGATCACCCTCCCCGGGCCTGATCTCACCTTGCCCCACAGTATTGGCTACGAGAGGCCTCAGAGGCTAGGACACTGGAAGGCAGGAGGGGAGAGGCCCAAGGAGGGAGAACTGTCCTGGGTGGAAGTCTCCACAGCACCCCCGAGACTGCACCACCCTCCTCCCTGTCAGACCATTGCCTTGTTAAACATTTTAAACAAGACAGTTCTCTAAACCTTGATTTTCTGTATTCCTTCCTTCAAGTTTCTAAGGTGATAGAGCCACAAATGGCAAATGGAATGAAAAATGAAAGGAGAGAAACACTGTTTTAAAAATCTATTTTAATGTCCAAATCCTTAAATTGGGAAAGCTGAATTGGATTACATGTAGCAATGTGGTTTTCAGAAGCTATTTTGGATAAAATAATTTCTCATTAAACAATACACTTAATAATTATAGAGGAGCACTGTCAGAGACAGAAAGGTAACCAAAGGGATGAGGACTTAGCCTTGTCTCATATTCCTAGAGATGCTTTGATTTTGCTTGTTCCAAGGCTGCCGGTTAGAATTCCTGCTGGCTCTCAGATGGGAGAAAGGAAAACAAAGGAGGCAGCTGGGCCTCACACAGAACAGGGGGCACACTTCAGGACCCATTATGCTTGGCTGGCACGTGTGCCAGGCAGAATGGAGCGCTTTGGAAACATGCCTGTTTCTCATCCCATGTCACAGCTTGACAGTGGTATGGAACATAGGAAGAAAATAGACCTCCACCTTCAGGCACATCACAGTCAATACACTTTGATTGTATCAGTAGGATGTGTGATGCAAAATATGATGAATGTTTACATTTTTTAAAAAAATTTACACTAAAAGACATTTTGCCATTAAACTCCTTCAAAAACCTTTCTTTGAACTTATTTACCCCATAGTCTTGCCAGTATCTTTTATAGTAATTATCTTTAGTTGTGTGTCATGGTTGCCTTGATGTCCTGAATTGATTTAAATCATTTACTTTCTTGTTATTTTGACTTTGGGAAGACCCAGAAGTCTCAAGTTTCCAGATACTGTGAACACAGTAGATGAAGAGGCACCTTAATGTTCTCACTAGCCTGGTTTCTTTCTGGAAGGCACTGGGTAGCAGCAGTCATTGTGTTTTTAATTACATGCATTTTCTAAGGATAATAATGGCATATTGAAAAATATTAACTGCATATATTGGTCATATCTCACAGGTGAATCACCATACTGCTTTTTATCATCCCATACACTAATTCATAAATTTTTCTTTACAACTTCAGGATTTGACCTTGTCCATGCCTCCAAAGACTGTAGAGATTAAATAAATAAATAAATTCATATATGTTTGTTATATTTTCATGTCAGTTTGAAACTCATTTTTCCATAAATGTTGAAGTTGATTTCATAAAAAATATAAAGAATGAAGAAGGTACTTAGGCAAATAAAAACCTGAAGGGAATAATCTGATCCTTAATAGTTTTGTTTTAAATTGGGATATAATACTTCTAGATATTTTTAGGATAGAGTGTGACAATTTGATACACATGTACAATAACTAGTGACCAAATCAATGTAATTAGCATTTCCATCTCCTTAAACATTTATCTTTTTCTTGTGTTGGAGAGCCTGAACTCCTCTTTTCCAGTTTTTTGTTAAATATAGATGACCCTTAATTTCAAGTATATGAATTTTCCCATGCTTATTTTCATCAAGTTTTCAAAAGAATTGATTTATAAATGAGAATTTGTTCATTTCTATACAGATTCACAATAATGAAATTTGCCTAAATATTCTTGATGAGAACAAGCTGAGGCCCATTGATGCTCATCAGTGTTATAAAGATCTATTTGCTGCCAGGCATGGTGCTACACTCCTGTAACCCTAGCACTTAGGAGGCTGAGGCAGAAGGATCACAGCAAGTTCAAGGCCAGCCTGAACTATGTAGCAAGACCTTGTCTCCAAAAAGAAAAAAATAAAGATATACTTGCTATCTAATTCAAAATATTCAGTGTTGTCATAGCACAAGATCTCTGGGAAAAGCTCAGGACACACTGATAAATATTCATAAAAATCTCCCTTAATTGAGCTGGTTCTATTGTTAGTTAATATATATTAAGTTGTCTGTAATTTTACCTTACACTTATGATTACATGGTAGTCATTTTTTATTAGATTAAGTATATTGTCAGCCATCTATTTGCAGAAAATCTGTTTAGATGTCTGGGTTCTACAGACAATAAATTGCATTCCTCAGGTTCAGGTATTAATTTGATAAACTTGTCAACTAATTATTTTATAATCAAGCTGTGATAGAAAATTTCTGTAGTCCTACAGATTTTAAGAGAATTGTTATGGTATTTAATTTATATAAGCCTTAAGAATAAAGTGGATATTTACTTGAGGTTTTTGCTTTTTGCTCTTTTTGTGTGTGTTTTTCTGCTCACTTTATTCTGCTTACTTGGATCTTATATCAATTCTGGACTCTTGAAATCAACCCTCGCACTCATTCCTCCAAACCTGTTCTTGTACATCTCACATGTGACTGCCCATTACACCTGTCTTGCAATTTCTCTCCTAGCCCTCAAATTCTATTAGTGAAATAAAACCTCCACATTGATTAGTTTCTTCTCATCTCACTACTATATTTTCTATCTTTGTTATTTAAAAAACCCTCTGTGGTATGTCATTTTATCTTTCTCTTGACAACATGCTCAAATTCTTTTTCTTATTTGCATTTCTATTACATACTGCCAGTAAAATTGGAATTTTGTGAAAGTCTAAATATTGGTTTCTCAGCTTTTTCTCTCAGTTTTTAAATGCATCTGGAGAAAATCACTTCTTAGGCAGACAGGTGGCATCATAGTGCCCATGAATCATTCTCTATTTACCTACTCACAGTATCTGAAATAGTCTAATTTCCTCAAATAATTTCTCTTACCATATCTGCACGATAGGCAAAGAACCATGACAGAGACTTTTCTAAGAACATTATTAACATTTGACAAACACAGCATAAAAGACTATTATCCCCTGGTGACACCAATAAATAACTATTGCCTTTCTCTCCTATATCATTTCTTGTTCTCAACTTTTTTAGACGTGGTTAAAGATCTCACTCATTTAAAAATATGTTCATTTACATTATGCTTTTTTCCAATAAGCAAACTAGAACAATTTTCACTTTCTTAAATAAGCTACTGAAAATAATTTTACATACTTTTTTAAAATTTTAAATTCTCTGCATTGCTACAATAAGTAAGATGAACTATCTTTCCATGGAAACCTGTCTCATCATTAAAGGCACATACACTTTCTATTCCTGTGAATATTTCTTAGAATATATCACCCTTGAATACTTTAGATCATTTGATATTGTTATCTTCAAAGTAGTTATTAAAATGTAATTTTCAAAAAAAAATACAAAACAAACAAAACAAATGAACCAAAAATCTTAATAAAATGCACTTTTCCTGTTGGTACTTGGAGTGCTATATTCTTCTCATTATCTTCCAAATGATCTAAAAGTGGTTTCTCACAATCGTTGTTCGTTGTCTTTTGTCACTGATTACTTAAACATTAATAATTCAGATATTTTGCCTTTTGAACTTTTGCTCTTAGTACATATGTATATTTTCTGAGTAGTATTTTCATATGTTAATCTTTTTCTGTCAGGCAATTGGGTACTTTCATATTACTAATAGTTGAATGTAAGGGATACTTTGTGCTTGTTTGGTCCTTGCTTATTTCTAATGAGGGAAAGCCCCTCCGAGGTACCAAGAACCATGAAATATATTAATGGAGAACATGTACAGATTAAATGAGTTGTCACCAAGGGGCTATTGGCTTATGTCTTGATTCTAAACTCTAGGTCCACACATTACAATTTTTATTCCTATTGCCCCTGATATTTCAAACTCAACTTGTGAAATGCCAAAATCATCACCACCTATCATTACCCTATATAAACCAGGAAAATAAATGTTAGTTAAAAACAATGCCCAGATATTCCACAATGAAGTCTAACATTAGGTTAGGTTGAATAAAGCTTGCCCAAAGATGTCATGTCATAACTTCTGCAATCGTGAATATGTTACCTTACATAGAAAAAGTGTTTACAGTATGAATTTTGAGATGAGAAGATTATTTTGGATTGTCTTTGTGAGCCCAAAGTAATCACACGGATTCTTACAAGAATGAATAGGAAAGAAGGGAAAGGAATAAATATGAGAAAGAGAAAAAATGAAAACAAAGTCTTTGTAAATAGGGAGGGGTGGAGGGGGTGAAGAGAGGGCAGGGGGCTGTGGAAAAAATAAGAACCAGGATATATTACATAAATGTACAAATTCCCAGTGATGAATGTCATCATATTGTATACTTAAAATGTACCTAAAATGTTTCAGGAGGAATAGAACACTTCCTTTCACTTGATTTTGACCCTAAGATTCATTTCCAAATTTTGTCCTGCAAAATTGTGAGATAGTAAACTTGTGTTGATTTGACCCAACACTTATAGAAATTTGTTACATCAGTAGGAAATGAATAAAGACAATACTTACTTCCTATAACTGTAATTCAACACAAATTTTCCTTGCCCACTCTTCTCTAGGCATTACTGATTTCTTATACTTTAAATGTGTAATTCAGATGTCTCTATAGAAAGGCAAAACTATTCTGAATTATCATGGTAGAAATTTATGAGAAAGTTTGGAAATGGAATATATTAATTCTCTGTGTATTCCATTCCAAAAGAGTCTATGACACATAGTTTAATACACACAGAGTAAAAATAAATGACACTGGTGGACATCTATCTTCTGCCATCATTCACCTTCATGAACATCCAGTAGCTATTTTATTCTTTCTCTTGTACATAGAACAAATTTACTTCTGTAAAAGACATACAGTCACTATAAACAAGCAAAGATATTATTCCTAGATAATATTCAATTTGTCTCCATTATATTTTTTGAAATTTTATAACAACACCTAAACCACAAAAAGAAACCTTATATTTTTCATCCCATGGGAACTATTAAGCTAAAAATAAATATTATACTCCACTTCCATAGTCAATCCCATTACACATAGATTTATTAGAGACAAGGTAACTCAAATCATATGTCTTATTTTATAAAAAGAAAAAGTCAGAAATGCACAGCAATCAGTACTATTTTTTAAATATTTTCATTAAGTTTATTGGTACATTTTAGGTATAAAATACAGTTACATTCCTCGTTGGGATCTTGTGCCTTTACATGGTGTATCTTTTCTTTTTCCATTTAGTTTATTGGTACATTTTAGGTATACAATACAGCTACATTCATCCAATGATAAATGTAAATGTATTGTATACCTGAAATGTACCAACTTACATATATAAAAAAAGAACAAGAAGCTAGAGACATTTATAGCTAAATGGATGTATATTGAGGCGATACTGTTAAGTGAAATAAATAGGACACACATAAATACCAAATAGTTTCTCTGGTGTGAAAAACTAAAAGTGTAAATAAGTTTCCTTCAGTACTATTTTCAAGTCAGAATGTTTATCTGAGCAGATACTGCAAAGCTGCCCTGATGGAGGGAGGCAGCGATTTATAATTAAAATTGCATTCTACTCTCTGAGAGGAAGTTCCTTTTGTATTTTTTTCTTGCTCATTGTGTTGTGATAGCCTTCTGAGAAAGATCTTCCTTAATAATTTTTATGTTACATTTGAAATACTGTTAGGCTTAGGATAATTACTATTATGTTGACAGGGAGAAGCTTAATGCTGAGAAGGGAAAGAAGTAAAGTAAATTTACTAAGAGCTGTAAATTTGAACTAGAGACCCTGAAATATAGACAAATAGGAAAATTTTTAAAAATTCTGCTAGCATAATATATATAAAGAAATTATAAGCCTGGTCTGCCCAACTCATTAATGTGAAAAACTAAACAAAACAAAACAACTTAACTATTCAAAACTCTGACCACTTAAGCCTCCATGATCAGAAGGCAAGCTTACAGATCTATTTAGCTTCAATAGGAACTATTATCCCCACAACTGTAACTCAGAAAAGGTTGTGGATGTATCCAAGGAGGTATGTGAGTGCCAGTATTCTTCACTATGAGGAACAAGCTAAAAAGAGTTTATTTCCTGACATAACAATGGTAATAACATGGGTAGATGAGCCTGAGAACTCCAAAACCCATTAATCAAAGTTGTAAACTTGACTATGTTAAGAGTTATCCAACAGATTATTAAAACACAATTCTGGATGTGTCACAGGGGTGCTACCTTGGGGATTATATCTAGTTCCTACACCTAACCTCTCTGTTCCTTCCAATCCACTGTGCTTCTGGACTGGCATGAAGTGAGTAGTTTTCTCTACCACATCTTTCCACTATGATGCCTCAGCCTAAGCTGCAGAACCAGTCTAACCTGGACTGAAGCCTGTGAAACCATGAGCCAAACCATTTCTTACTTTTAGTTGTGAATGCTAGACATTTATCCCAATAACAGAAAACTTAATTAATATGGACTTATTATGACATTATGCATATTGTTTATATTTAAGCTATGTTATATATATGTATTATGGTTACATTTCATTTTCTATTCTTTTCATATTTGGTTTTTCAAGATAATTGAAACTGTTTCAAAATGTGTGCATAATCCATTGGGAATTCAACAAGGTGTTACATTAGAACATCTTGGGTAGAATAAATTATGACCCACACCTATCATCATAGACTCCACCACTGAATTCCAAATTATTATCAACTTATTAAAGTCAGATTAAGTCCATTTACTCCTACTGATCGTAATCCTCAGAGGAGAAGCAGATCAACAATGTAGTGCAGATCTCATAGAATATTCAGCAGACACAATGTGTATAGAAGAGCTTCATCTTTTCAACTAGATGAGGTCATTTTAGCTATATCTCTTTTTCATATACTCATTGACACATCAAAATGGATCATGTTCATTCTGATAATAAAATTTAATCAAGAAGAAACAGAATGCACCAAAGCTGAAGGTTTCAAATTTGGGCATCAATCACTGGAATGACCATTATGGCAGCCACCCCATGCTCTCTCTCAGGCCCCCAAGCAGAGAGTAAGAAAGACAAAATCAGCAGGAAAGAAATGGAAGAAATACATTTTCTTTTCACAAAATTTCAATGTGCTGGTAATCTATGATTACTCTAAAATTATACTAAAGTTAGTCCACTGATTGTAAAGTTTTAAGTGAGAAATTCTGTTACTTTAGCTTTCAGTTTTCTCATTACAAACATTAGATCTTATTAAGTCTAATTCATATGCTACACTTACGTGTAAATTCTTTTATCTTCAAACCTTTTTCTCCTACTGTTCCTCTTAGAAATTAGAACTAAAATTATCACATTTGTGTTTCATTTGTGTGTTTGTTTGTCAAGCAATATGAATAGATTTCTCAATAGGTAGACAATTAGAAGTGTGTGCTATTGGCTTCTGCTAAGTGGGAAGAAAATAAATGACTTCAACTTGGGCACAAACACATTAGCTACATGTGAAGACTAAATCCACTTAATTTGGATAATGAACATTCTATGTCACATTATTTGCACTTAGATTGCAAATTTACTGAGATTATCACAAATATCAAGGATCATATCAAAATACCAAACATCCCAAAGTAATATTTCACTAAGCAGTTGTTACCAAAGTGATTTGTTTTCTCCTTGATATTTGTTGACTGTTCAATTTTTCCAAATATATTATGTATAAACTATTCAACTAAAGGGCTATATAGTTTTGCTTTTAAATTATAGTCCAGAAAAAAATGAAAAAGAAGGTCCCTAAAGAGCTGATCCCTTCCTAAGTCCTACCTTGAGCAGACCAGATCATTGGCTCTTCCTCCTACAGATCCTGCATCCTCTGGTGCCCTGTCCACAATACATAACCATTGCCTCCTGAGAACACCAAGGAGCACAGGTGTCCCCAGCACTCAGGAGGATGCCTGCCACCCAGTTCCCAGGAGGACCCAGTACCATGACCCCCAGAGCTAAGGAACAGAGCTGCCCCCAGTAAGAAGGAGGTGAGCTGCACAGGTGCCAGCAGCACCCCTCCCCCTTTAAAATGAGAAGACACACAGGAACAAGTCTCAAAACCAGACTTGCAGTTCACCTAAAGCAACCCCAAAGAGAAATGAGATGGAGCAATCTGATACTCAACCAACTGGACTCCCTGAAATGGTAACAAAAGAGGATCTGGAGAAAATGAAATAGGAAATAATTTCTCAGATAATAGCAGAGATTGTGCCCATAGTGCAAGACATGATTAATAAATCTAGAGGGGACACTGACAAAAAAAAAAATGGAGGAGCTGAGGAACATGATGGAATCCCAACATAGGAAACAAATGGAATCCATAAAACAGATGCAAACATATTTCCAAGACATTAAAAACTTCACTGAAAGCTCACGAAGCAGAATGAACCATTGTGAGGGCAGAATTTCAGATATAGAAGATAAGATTGCAATTAGGGACCAGGAAAAGAAAAATTGCTTTAAAATAGTAAGGGATGACAAGAAATCAATTCAGCAGCTGCTAGATGATGCAAAGAAAAATAATATAAGACTGATCAGAGTAAATGAAGAAACAGGAGAGAGTGCAGATAAAAAACTGTTCACAGAAGTGATGGCAGGAAACTTCACAAGAAGGAGAAAAGAACATGACATACAGATAAGCGAAGCATATAGGACTCCAACAAGCCTTGATCAAAAAGAAAAAAAAGCTACATATATGCATATAATAGTTAAGATTCCAGAAACCCAACAGAAGAACAAAATTCTACAAGCAGTTAGAGAAAGAAACAAATCATATACAAAGAAAAGCCTGTCAGAATCACAGCAGACTTCTCAATGCAAACCCTCAGGTCAAGAAGAGCTTGGAGTGATGTATTTCAAGCCCTAAATGAAAAGAGCCTCCAACCTAGATTGAGGTACCCTGAAAAACTATCTTTCAAAATGGATGGAGAAATAAGATACTTTCATGACAAAGAGCACCTTTCTTTATGAATATCAAACCATCACTCCAAAAAATTTTAGACAATATCCTAGGAAAATACTATGAGAATCATAACCACAGGAAGCACAGCAGAAGGAATCCATCAGGAAAAATCTAGAAATTAAATGCAAAGGGGGAGAATCCAACAAAAAGAAAAAGTCATGACAATGTTAATTTAGTATGTATCAGTTATAACCCTCAATGATAATGGTCTCAATTCACCAATCAAAAGAAATAGACCGGCAGACTAGGTCAAGAAGCAAGATCCAACAATATACTGCATACAAGAAACACACTTAATTGAAAAAGAAACACATAGACTGAAATTTAAAGGGTAGAAAACAATACTCCATGTGACAGGAACCTGAAAAAAAGCAGTAGTACCTATCCTCTGTGCAGATCAAGTGGATTTCAAACCAACACTGATTAAGAGAGACAAAGAAGGACACTATATCCATATAAAGGGAACAATCCAAGAGGAAGAGATGACAATCATAAATATATATGCACCAAACACTAGTGCACCCAAGTATATAAAACAAATACTTACAAACATTAAAAAGTCAAATGAACACTAATACTCCAGTAGTGGGGGACCTCAATACTCCACAGTAACAAATAGATCAATAGACAAAAACTAAGCAACAAAATAGTAGAACTCAATCAAACTCTTGAACAAATGAATTTAACAGATGTTTACAGAGACTTCCACCCGACAAAATCAGAATACATATCGTTGGCATCTGCACATGGGTCATTGTCCAAAGGAGATCACATAGTGGTTCATAGAACATGTTTAAATAGATGCAACAGAATTGAAGTTATCCCCTGTATATATCAGACCATATTGTGATGAAATTGGAGATCAATAGCAAAAGAAACGGCAAGAAGTTCATAAACACATGGAAATTGAACAATACACTTCTGAATAACCAATGGGTCACAGAGGAAATCAAAGAAGAAATCAGACAGTTTCTACAATTAATTGACAATGACAATACAACATATCAGAATCAATGGGACACAATGAAAGCAGTCTTACAAGGGAAGCTCATAGCATTGAATACTCATATTAGGAAAAAAGAGCTAGCCCAATTAAACAAACTGATGCTGAATCTCAAGCTTCTAGAAAAAAGAAGAGCATAACAAATGCAAAGCACATACAAGGGAGGAAATTATGAAGATCAAAGCAGAAATCAACTCAATGGAGACTAAGAGAACAATACCAAAAATCAATGAAGCCAAGAGTTCATTCTTCAAAAGAATAAACAAAATTGACAAACCCTTAGCCAACCTTATCAGAAAAAGGAAAGAAATTGACCAAATCCATGCAATTAGGAATGAAAAGGATGAAATTACCAAGGACCCAGCAAAAATCCAGATGATCATCAATACCTACTTCCAGAACCTCTACGTCAATAAGATGGAAAACACAGAAGAAATGGACAATTTCCTAGATACATATGAATTACCAAAGTTGAATGAAGAAGACCTAAAAATTCCAAAAGACCCAATATCAATCAATGAACTGAAAACATAATTAAAAACTTTCCAAATAAGAAAAGTCTGGATCCTGATGACTTCAATGCTGAATTCTACAAGAAATTTAGAGAGGAACTACTGCCAATACTGTTTAAACTCTTCAATGAAATTGAAAGGGAAGCAGTACTCCCAAATTCATTCCTGGAAGCAAGCATCACCTTGATCCCCAAAGCAGAGAAATAGCCAATCAGAAAAGAGAACTATATGCCAAACCCACTAATGAACATAGATGCAAAAATCCTTAATAAGATACTGCCAAACAGAATGCAGAAGATCTCAGGAAGATCATACACCTGACCAAGTGGGATTCATCCTAGGGATGCAGGAATGGCTCAACATATGGAAATCAATAAATGTAATACACTATATAAATGGAGCCAAGAACAAAAACCATATGATCTTCTCAATAGATGCAGAAAAAGCATTTTACAAAACCCAACAAACATTTATGATAAAACCCTACAAAAAATGGAATAGATGATCTCTACCTCAATCTGATATAAACCGTCTATGAAAAACCAACAGCCAATATCATGCTAAATGCTCAGAAACTGAAATCCTTCACACTAAAATCAGGAACAAGACAAAGATATGCAGTATCACCACTCCTGTTAAATATCATTTTGGAAACATTAGCCAAAGCAATTAGACAAGAGAAAGTAGTAAAAGGAATAAAGATAGGAATTAATAAGTCTATTGTCATTATTTGCAGATGACATGATACTCTATATAGAAGACCCCAAGAACTCCACCAAAAGTCTTCTAGACTTAATAACCAAATTCAGTCAA
>NW_004624749.1:25146862-25160684 GCF_000247695.1 Heterocephalus glaber
GACAAATGTTTGTATAACAGAAAAGGAAAAAATGGAAACAAAGTCTTTGTAAATAGGGAAGGGTGGAGCGGGTAAAGGGAGGGCAGGGAAATGGGAAACACACACCAGAAGCAATCTGAAAGATGAGATAGCATTAATGACTACAAATGATTTTACTAATGACCTTCATGATTGTTTCTGCATGAACCTTAATATTTGAACAAATTCTACTTATTTGCTCACTTATTTTCTAGCTGATTCAGAGCCTGTGGATCATGATACTGGTTATACCATTGATTTGCTGTCTGGCACCAAGTAAGGCACTTAATAGCTGTCAGTTAATACTTTTGAAAATATGGAGCTGAATGTGCTCTTGATATTGTTTTGACAATTTGGTGGTAAAATGTCAAAACAGTCACAAATCAACAGTTTTTAATAATGTCACTTTCATGTATTGCTAACATGAATGCCAATTTGCAGTCACATTTTAAAAGCTTCTAATGTATCCCTTCTTCTATGATGCCATCACTTCACAATTGTTATGGGTAGAATTTCCCAAAAGAACAATAATAGTTTGTTCTAAGCAAAATTTAAAATATATTTAGGTCAATGTTTTAAAACTTTCTGAAAAAGTAACTAATATTCATTTTTGTGAGAATAGAGTAAGCATTTTCGTTCTGCAAAATGAGATTTTGAAATGAAGAACTCAGAGAAAATGTGCAGAAAAATGGCAAATGTTGAAGAATTTAACACCATGATTGAGCACCAGGCTGTAATTTTTGGCTGCATTAAATAATTTGCATAATGAAATTAAAAAGAAAGAAATTAACTTTACTTTGAACACATAAGCTAAAAAACGGAGCTTTTTATCTGCCGTACTACATTAAGTGAGAGGAGAAAGAATTTTAGTAGCTACCCTGAGTCAAACTTCATTTAGTTTAGTTTATATGACTATGTGAAGTGGAAAGCACTTACGGAGATGTAAAGATATCTCTGAAGGAGTTAGAAAACACGAAGATGTGGGATAACATGGTTTTCTGCCAGTCTAATTACATTAATAGTATATTATAATAGTACTGTATATGATATATTAATATTCTACTAGCAAAATCTATTAAGTGGATTGTGTGTAATGGAAAACCTCAGCGTTCTGACCACAATGAATCACATCCAATCAAGATGATAAGCTTCTAAACTCAGATCGGAAAACTTGTAATACAAGAAAATCAGATTCTCCTTATTGTGGTCAATGGAAAATATTTGCTAAGGAAAGTTTGCTGGTTAACTTAAATTAAGAAACATAAATAAAAAAGAGATAAAGGTTGGCAGCATTTATTCAGCACTCTTCAGATAAACTCTGAATCCAGACAATAATCATCAATATTGAACCTCTAGGAAGCTATACTTTTTATTTTCTCCTAAATAAAATGTGTTATTCATCAATATTCTCATACCATGTACAAAATTTTACTTGCTATTACTCAGTTTTTCTCTAGTCTTTGCAGGTTTTCTTTTTACTTGGACAGGTATTCCTGACCTGACGGTCAGGGTCTGTGTGTGCCATTATATTTAAATATTTACTTTCCTACTTCAGTCTCTATACCTTCAAATCAGCATGCCAGATCTTGAACTTAAGATTTTCCTTAGAACCCTGTTGTCTTAAGTATATCACAGGAAAAAGTGTTTCTAAGCATAATGATGACAATAGTATGAATTAATTACTGCAATGTATAAAATCACTTAATATGACTGTAAGTTAATTATGTTTTTTTACAAAGGAGATTAATAGATATGTATGCAAACTGTAGTGTATACATATGTATGTATATTGTTATATAAGTAAAAGAGAAAAAAGCAACTGTCATTAGATTAATTCTGCCAATTTTTAGAAGCTTATTCTAATCAAGGATCAGCACACTAAAAACCACCAGACAAAGCCAATTAACCATCTATTATTATTGACTCGTTTTTATATCAGCTAAATAAAGTTTTAAAAATTAAATGGTTGCAAAAAGGCTAAAGAAAAACATTGTTTTGTGACCCATGGATGTTATATGATATCCATATTTCAATATCCTTAGGTAAAGTTTAATTGGAATATGGACATGATCATTCATTTGCATATTGTCTCTACCCAATTTCATTATAATCACAGAGTTCAAGAGGCAAACTTGTTCAAAATTCTAGCATATTTTTTATTTAGCCTTTTATGGTAAAAAATTGTCAATCTCCATTTTGGGTAATTTCTGAGATTATTTTTGTGCTTTTCCTGATTTTTTCATATTTCCTGAATCTAATTGAAGACATTTTACATTATTATAATTCTATATCGACTAATAACTATAAATTAATTTTAAAACATCATTATGTGTTTCATTGAGTTTCTATCATATTAATCTTTTAAAATATTTATCACTATGCCTGCAGAATAAATATAAAGATATGTCATTTTGATTATTGTATTTTAAAAGTAATTCAGATAATGGTATTTGAAATTTTAAAAGTGAATTTAGCAGAGAATGCTATGTGTATGTGCTTTTTAGTTGTTTGTCTACTTTGTAAGATTGAGATGCTTAATTAACACTTTGCTAGTAGTAATATTTGGCAAAGTTTTCAGGTTAAATAATCCAAGGTTGTTACTGGCCTGTAGCCAAAAACACTCTCATACAGAAACATCGCTGGAGGATAATCTTCCCAATCTTTCAAATATCAAATGGTTCATGGTAGTTCTAATTACTAACTCCCTTCAAAAATAACTTACCAATGAGAGCACATGGAAACAAATTTTTAAAAGAGTATATTTGCTTCTTTGAAATAAGACTATTCATTGTGGCCTTTAAACACAAGACTTATAGATTTATCATTTGTCTGTGTTTTCTTGAGTAAGCCACAAATATATATGGGGAAATACTTGTTTTTATGTTTTTCCTCTAAATGAAGGAAATTTTTTTCATGTTTTGACTTGTCTTTATTTACTGGAGATTAATAATTTAGTAATTTGCACTGTGCTATATGATGGAATATAAAAGACACTTAAATTATATATCAATTTTATTTTTAAATGTAGAAATAATTTATGTTAAAAATGTGAAGGTGAACTATTCAGGTACATATTGGTTTTGGACATTCATATTTGCAAAAAAGAGTGAGGGGCTATGCAAAGTGGAAATTTAATGGTCTAATAGTTGAAAGACAAATATTGGGAGGCTGAGGTAGGAGAATCAGAAGTTCAAGGTTAACCTGAACTACACCATGAGTTCAAAGCTGACCTGCACTGCATAGGAGACCCTATCTCAAAAAGCAGAATTTTGCTATTTATTATACATCAAGTTCCAAGAGGCAGTAAACTTATAACTTCTTTTTGTCCTGTATTCTTCTTCTCACTACTAAGGAATCCAAATTGTATCTATAATTTGGTCCTTGGCTTTTGCCTTTCCAGTAATCTAAAAAGCTTTTATCCATTTCTTTGATGAGCACTGTGCAGTTTAATGATGTTTATTCTAGGAGCAACTAGTGTAAATTAGATGCCAAAAATTTAATTATAGATCATCTTAGTGCCTCCTTCCAGGAGTTTAATAGAGAGACTAATTTGATTGCTAGTTTCAGGGTTTCATTGAAAAATCTTTCCCAAATGGAATTTCCTGCCCATTGCCTTATGTTTTTGTGTATGCAAGTTGGTCAATGTTAAAATTATTAAATGTCAAGTATCACAAATATAAATAATATGTTGTTTTTTCTTGTATTTATGATTTTCCATGGATATAATCTGAATTGGTTTAACATAGCCTTTTATATTAAATTAAATTTTTGAGCTTCTTTCAGATATGAAGCAGCTAGTTTGCAAAAAAGATTAAAAAATGGGAAAAATGTTCCTTAGTAATGTTTACAAGCCATTGGAAATAGTATGCATGGAAAAGAAAGGCTTTTTTAAAATTTGTAAGTAATTGACTTATTTAATGTCAGACCATGGGGCGTCTTTGTGGAACAATTTTCAGGTCATGAGTTTCTCCTAGATTTGGAACAAACAAAAATGATTAGTGAGGTACAGAAGGAACATTGTGAAGTTAAATGGGATATAGTAATGTTAGAGGAGAGAGAGAGATTTGTCATTTTTGAGTAGGGGATTTGTCAGAGTTGTCTCTGAAAAAAAAGTGTAATCATTCATTCTACTTTGCTGATCTTCCTGTTATAAAATAAGAACAGAAGGAAGCAATGAATTAAAAATGTAGGACAGCTAATTAATAGCAAAAAAATAACCACATGGTAGAAACATTCTGAGTGCTCAGTTTAAACCTCTATATTCTTTTTACAAGTTCTCTTGGTCATGATCTGATACATGGTTTCCTCTTACTAGCTCATGGGCAGCCACCAAGGATGCTCTTGCTGCTGGGGCTACTAAGTGTTCAAGGAAACCCAGAAAGTCCTGGGAATTGCATGACTTTTTAAACAACCTGTGGCCAATGATGGACCAGTGGAAAGGACAAAAGTAAAGCCTTTTTTGTTTTATTAGTCTCTAATTTTGTTCATATTTTATAGTTCTCTAATGGACCAGATGCAGTCTGGCATATTGCCTAGAATTACACCCTACTAGTTTCTCCAGGAGCTGTTTTTACTAAACCACTTATTCAAATACTTGAATGTGATTCTGAGAAAATCTATACCTAAAATGCACACACATTGCATGTAAAATGAAAAGTCACTAGTTGTGGAAAGAATAACTTGGATATTCATGATGAAGTCTAAAATTGAAAGAGATCCTTATCATAAAATATATTTTCTCACGACTCATAGAAAAATCTGTAGAGAAGCATGAGTATTTTTAAATTTTGTATAGCTATAAATATTAATTAAAAATGCCTGCCTGAAACATTGTAGGAGATAATTATTTAAAAGTTTCTGATTATCAACTAAATATTAGCCTGACACAAAAGGAATACTTAAAATATTTTCCAAATACTTGCCAAATAGTATAATGAAAAGAAAGAGGAAATAAATATCACTTGGCTAATTGTGGTTTGGTTCTCTTGAAAAATAAAATTTGTATTTTAAATAAGTATCTGAGTATATATCTGAGTATGCTTTGTTCTCTTCTTTATCACATTGATTTTAGGATAAGTGTCCTGGAAACTATTTCTAGAGAAGTTTCCACTTATAAATCACTGTAAATAGCACTAATGCCTTTTGAAAAGTGCCTATTTGTATCAATAGGAAACAAACCCCAATGTATTCTCCACCTAGAACTAGGATTATGAAACATTAACAATAGATACAGCTATTTGTCTTTCCTATAAATTAAAAAATGTATCATGATAGTGGAAACATGCACGATAGATTTTTAGAAAAGCTCTATAATATCTTATTTTTACAAAAGTTCTTGTCTCAGAGAAAGAAATTGATGACCTACACTATTTGAGCCAGAATTAGATACTGTAGAAAATCAGCATCTATAATTAGTATATATAGTAAAAGACCTCATTACTCTTTTACCAGAAGGGAAAGTCACTGTAAAACTTAACACTGTAAGGGATAATCAATAGCTGACTGCTCGCGATAGTTCAAAAGTCTGATAAATCCTTAATAGTGATGGACATTTAAAGTTGAATATCTTGTGTCTCTGAAACTTGCTGGTGGCCTCAGAGAAGTCTATTTTCTGAAGGCCCAGGTACTATTGACATTTTTCTGGTAAGGGGTATGGTCATATTTGAAAATTCATAAATGCAGTCATAAAGAGTAAGTACTCTGGTATCAAACTACAGTCACGTTCTTGATGCTTACATCTTTTGATTTTATTTCAGAAGGCTATAGTATCTGCATTGCCACAATGGTGTTACTTTGTTAAAATCAATGAGAGGAGTAGGGGGAAGGTAAAGCTGGAGAATTAAGACAAGAAATAAAAAATATGCATTCTGTTATACCTAATAAGGAGATAGGACTCTAAACACTAAAAACAAATCATTAGCAAAAGAAAAATGAATACTAACTTAGTTTTCAGGAATCATCAACTTGAACATTTTTTGTTTGAAAATTTTAGAAATCAGACATACATGTATAAAAATTAGACATACATAATTATAAAATAATAATAATAATCAGACATACATGTATATATGCACTTTGAACCACTGACAATCCTTGGAAACAGAAATTTAAAAGAATGTTTAAATTTTAAATTATACAAAGGAAAATTACAAGTATTATCCACAAAGAAAGTTACAAGAACACAAAAAAATTAAAACTAAAAAAATATTTTGTAAAGGTTATATAAAAGAAGCAAAGTCAAATATTACAGTTGTAACACTAATATTTGACCCATTTCTGTACAATGTTGTAAATCAATAGTCTCCCACACTCAGTAGAAAAATCAGAGATTATAATATGCAATGCATAAAAGGTAAATTGAATCTGAATGCATCAGAAAAGAAGAAAGCAAAATGTATACAAGAGTAGAATTTATAATACTAGTGGCACAAGAAAAATTAAAGTACAAAGAAAAAAAATCACAAATAAGATTATGTGATGAATGGAACACTTGTTAATAAAAAATATAGTATCAGCATTAACATGGACAAGTATAACAATAGGTGCTAATGAAGATATTTTTGCCTCCAAAACTTTTTTCAAGCTGTGAATCTTTTCCTAGGCTTAGCTAGCAAGAACTCTCTATTCTCTGTATCTTATTGTTGTTAATACCCTTGGCCACCTGGTAAATGATTTCCAATCACTCCTGTCTGTCTTCAGCCTGAATCTTGTTAGATTTAGCCATAATTCTCCCTATTCTAATGTTTTCTCTTAGTAGTTTTACATCCACTCATCCCAACTATGTTCTTAGTTTCTAAATTCTCATTTACCTATTCTATGTTTGTAATTGAGCCTAGCCCTATAGCACAATATCTTTTTTCCTATTTCAATATTTGTTACGGCTTGTGTCTAGATGTCCCCTCAAAGCCTTATGTGGTCATAGGTCATTTTTTCAGAGGTGGTTGGAACTACAGTATGTGATTGATTCATGATGTAATGCTAGAATTAAGGGCAATAGGATTAAGGGTGAGTGATTATTGAATTATTCCACTGATTGGTTTGGCACTTACCCTAGGCCAGGTGTCCTAGATAGAATATAAAAGGGGCAGAAGGAAGCTATCACTTTCATTTGTTACTGGTCACTTGTTTTTCTGTCTTTTGCCTGTCATGAACTATTTCTCCCCTGAAATGTCCCTCTGCCATGGAGCCAGCCAACTGTAGACTGAAACCTCTACAGACTGTGAGCCAAATAAACCTTTTCTCTTTTAACTTTGGGTGTCAAGTATTTTGTCTCAGCAACAAGAAAAGTAACTAAGACAATATTCATAAATAAAATCTGATTTTATCACATAAACTACTGTCCATCTCAGTTTTTGCTCTCACACTATGTATCTTTATACATTGTAACTGCTACATTTCACTATATTGCTTCCCTATGACTTAATTACTTACTTCTCTGTATGGTTAAAATTTTGGAGGTAACTAGATTTATTACTTTAAAAACTAATAATGTACTTGACCAAATCTTTAGGATATATTACCAAGATATATAATAAATGAGACATATCAACAAGTTATATAAATATGTGTGTAAATTAAATTGTGTGAATACATGTATGAAATATTTCTTTTGGTACCTAGGACTTTAATAAAGTTGTAATATAAATAAAGCAAAAGTGAATTAATTATAATATCATTATGTTATATAATTAAATATAATTGCTGAGGAAAAGACAGACTATCCAAAACCTAATGTTGAAAAACAAAATATTACCTTACATCTTTTTGTCCCCAAAGCAAGAAGTACATTATACAAATCACAAATAGAACACTAGTGAATTTAAACATTCTAAATATAAAGATATATAAAAGGGACCAAACACCTTCACTGGTGGAAAGATAGCCTTTATAATAAATGGTGCTGGAAAAGCTGGCTTTCCATGTGCCGAAGACTAAATCTAACACATGTCTCTCACCATGCACTAAACTAAAATCAAAATGGGTCAAAGATCTAAATATTAAAACAAAAACAGTAAATCTGTTGGAAGATAGAATAGATAGAACACTTGAAGATATAGATATAGGCAAAGAATTTATGAACAAAACCCCGATTGCACTGGAAACATTATAAAGAATCAACAACTTGGACCACTTCTTATTAAAAAAAAAGCGCCAACACAGCAAAAGAAACCACCAAAAAAGCAAAAAGACAACCAATAAAAATAGGGCTATTATCAAGAAATCAACCAATAACAAATGCCGGTGGGGCTGTGGGGAAAAAAAGGAACTCTTTTCCACTGTTGGTAGGAGTGTAGACTGGTGAAACCACTGTGGAAATCAGTGTGGAGATTTCTCAATAAAATGAGAACTAGAAACTCCATTTGGCCCAGCTAGTCCTCTTCTCAGTATCTTTCCAAAAGAATTAAAAGCATCATACCACAGTGATATATGCACACCCTTGTTCATAGCACCACGGTTTGTAATAGCTAAATCTTGGAAACAACTCAAATGCACAACCCATGAATGGATAAAGAAGTTGTAGTTTTTTTTGTTTTTTTGTTTTTTTTTAATACAATGGAGTATTACTCAACCATAAAGAAGGATAAATTTCAGGCATTTATACCTAAATGGATGCACCTAGAGATGATACTCTTAAGTGAAATAAATTGGACACACATTTGTAAATATTGCACTGTTTCTCTGGTGTAAGAAACTGAAAGTGCAAAAAAGGACCAAAGAGTATAAGAGATAATTTTAAATAGGAAGAAAAAATTCAAATGAGAAGGGGCAATGGAGGGGGAAAGGAGAAAAGAAGAAAGGGAAAAGGAAAACAATGACAAAAGAAAGACAAAATAGAAACAAAGCTTTTGTAAATGAGGCGAAGAAGGATTGAAGTGAGGGGAGGGGAATGGGAAAAGAAGAATTAAGATATATCATGTACAGGTATGAATTCCATATGATGAATGTGACCTTAAAGTATATCTTTTAGTATACCTAAAAAAATTTAAACGTTAATATTTTTTCTAATTGCAAGTAAAATTATAGTTTCATAATAATTACTACAAATTCTAAAACAAAGTAAAAATACTGGTAAGAATTATTTATATTTTAAAGAATTCATACTATATGCTGATATAGAGAAAATATTTAATGTGAAAATATTCACATGGCAAACTAATCTTATAAGCCAATAAGAAAATATACTAATAATTAAGAACATGGACTATTAATAGTTGATAATTCTACTTTGATAAAGTAATTGAAATACAAATATTAATAAGATCCCATATCACTGTGATATTTCTCAGTGAAAATTTTTCTTTACATCTTGATTAAAGAACACTAAAGATATGTATTTCTACTATTGTCTCAACATCTACTCAAGTAATGCATTGTAACATTAAATAAAAGTTCTACATATATTAATATTTGCTCATAATTTTAAAAATATCAAGCTAAGTATGTAAATTAAAAATACAAGACAGAAGAGTTTGTTTTATTGCTAAAATAAAATATTAGCTTTTAAACATTGGTCAGTAAATAACATTCAAGAAGATATAGCAAATTTTGAAAAAAATACTGAGGGAAAAAACCTCAGAAACTATATAACAGTAGAGTTCAATCTTTTGTTTCCCATGATGGTGATCCTACCCAGGGCTTTGTATATACTAGACAAGCACTTTACCTACTATACAGGTACATATACATACATACATTCATACATACATACACACATCCTACACAAGACCTATATATAATACCTATATAATATATAATATATATTAGATATATATAATATAATATTATACATATTTATCTGACTTTAACAAGTAAATCATATCTTTGCCTTTTTATCCTAAGTAGTATATTACTAATGAAAACAAGTCAGAAAAAGGAGATGGAAACTTAAAATGGTTTAGCAGTTAGAAGGTGTTTATGACTGCCTGTACTTTATAATCCCCAATCACTTGACTTTTTCCTCATGATATTGTTGTTATTTCTATCAGAAAAACTTTAGGTATTCACAAATTCAGAAACCAACCCATTCTAGAAGAAAGAGTTCTATTGTTCAAACCTGAGTTTTTCTGGCATTCAAATCTATTTTTCCATTAGAGAAACCCATGAACCAGGTGATAGCTTTGGTTTTGTTTTTGTTTTCCTACTGACAGAATGGTATACCAGTCTGACATACAAATAGTCTAATCCAGAAACAGACCTGAGAATACTTAATCCTTCTCTGTTGTCTTTGAAGTTAAGGGTTTGAAATTTGAGGCTAAAATCTTCAGACATTCCCAACTTGTTTTTGGTTTCTTTCATTGCAGGTCCAGACAAATGAAGATAAATAAGGTTGCCAGACTGGAGAAAGTATAGACTGTTACTTAAACTATGTGATTTTATGAGCACTGTACTTTTGGGACAAGATTTCTGAGGGAAAAATACTTTAGGTATCACACTGCGACATCTCATCTTATCACTAAAGGTAAATCCCTTTGATTTAGCAGCATTTCTTTTACAGTGAAAAAGCTTTACCTTCTTTATAGCTCAATTATAGATAATGCGAGCAAGAAGCTCCATTTGAATGATAAATAAGGATCAATTGTGAAGGAAAGGAAGTAAAGTTAATGGACCAAGAAGCAGAAAGAGATGATTTTAACTATTGTAGTGAAGTGTATGAATATGGGAAGTTATGAAATCAGCAGACAGAAAAGAGACAGGAAAGCACAAACTTGGACATTTTCAGTATGTTATTCTAATGCCCAGTAGCAGCTTCAGTTCTTAGTACCAGTCAAATAGGAAACCCCAGTGAATTTGAGGGACTTCTTTTGTATGAATTCCTGAATTCTCTGAAAAACTTTTAACATATTCATGCTAGTAAGAAAATTAAAAGTGAGCAAGAAGAGATGTTGGGGTCATATCAATAAATAATTTGGTACTTAGCTAACCTAATTTCTTTCACTTCTATTTTTTTATTCCTGTGTTTCTTCCATACTTCTTCAAATTACTTCCTTTCTTTTTTGCTTTATTCTCTTCATCATTTCTTCTACAAATACTGATTTCTTGAAAATGTGAGACCCTTTTCAAAGTGTGAATTATAAAAGAACAAGGAGACTTTGTTTCTGTCCCAAAAGAATTCATAGTGTATTGTTTGTATTACTGTATAAAAGTAGAAAGAAGAAAAGCCATTCTACCATGCACTTCAAAAAACAGAAAAAAAATCAAAATGTGTATTAATTTTAAATTATAAATCAGAAAATAAGTTGTATGTCTTTATTTTGGATTTTAATGATATAAATGAAGAACAGAAAGATGGCAATTAAAAAATCTTATTTTTGTATTTTAATTTGTACCCTTGGAGTAGCATCTGTCCTTCACTTCTTCCTAATCTTTGCAAATTACCAAAATTATCTTTAATTAGACAGTACAGACGTTGGCTTCAGTATACTAATACTTTTGCTACACTTAATTTAATCCTATTGTTTACTAGAGATTTTTGTTTGGTTGGTTAGTTTTTGTGTGTTTTTTTTGTTAGCTTTACTACTTTATCTCTTCATAATGTACTTTATATGTGTATGACATTGGCTCTCTGAGTCACTGAGGCTCCATATTGTAAGGCAAAGTCCGCTGCAGCCCTTGGTCTAGATGGAAGAATGGGTCTGGAATATTGTGGAAACACAGATTAGGAGAAGCTAAAAGATAGAGCAGAAATTTATGTGCACTATTTATGTTTACAGGGTTAATATTAGAGTTTTTACTGTGAAAAGCACTCACGTATTTTATCAGATGTTGAGAAATGTCTGTAATTCCTTTCACGTTAAAGACCACAGGTCTAAGATTAAACATAAATTTTAAAATCCCATTTTTTCTTGGCTCATTCATATATATATTTTCAGATTGTCCCATGAATGGTTAGAGAATTTTGTCAAAAACGAAAATGATAAAAATTATTTTAAAATTGTATGTAGAGAAACTCTTTTCAAAGCATTGCTTTAGCATGGTTATTTGTACACTGCACTTACAAGAAGTTCAAATTTGCTTAAGAATTTTCCATATTATCTGGACTACACTTTGTACCAATGGAATTACAGAGACTAATATTCAGGGTCTTTACAGGAAAATGCTACCTGAAAGTTTCACAGTATATGACTATTTGATGAAATTTAGACAATGAGACTATCAAATGGTTTATCATCAAAACCCAAAACTGCCTATTTTCAAAAAATTCTGTAATTTGACTCTAATTCACAATGTTATGTCTGCATCTACCTTCTACAATAAAAATGATGACAACAGCAGCAAAAATTTAGCTAGATTATGAAGAAATTAATATTTCATAGTGACTTAAATCTAAGTATTTCCTTAATAAGGTTAGCACTATTTCTCAGTGCAATCCATAGAGTTGTAAGAAAATGCACAGGTGATTACTTAGCAACAGAAATGCTATTTGGAATCAAAACCAATAGAATACAAATAATCCAGATATTGCTCTGTGTGCTTTAGGTAGATTATTAAGTCCCTAGTAAACAACAGTCCTAGTTACAGATATATTTTATTTTTGACACCCACTCATTCAATGTAATTATATAATTACAGAGGAGAAAATGTCCACTGAGAGATTTCTTTTCCCTAGCCTGAGAAATAATGCTTGAAATTCAAAGTCTTTGGGTAAATAGTCATTCATATTCCTTTGACTCTGAGAACCTGAGACAACTTTGTTAACAATTGTAGCAGAATAAGATCATGTTTCAATGGTGTGAAATGAGTTACACAGTTTACTCTCACATATCAAGTGTTGTTACTCCTATTTTATCACTACTCTGGTTGCCACTTCTTAAGGCCATATCTGCAGAAGGCAACTACTAAAGACATAATACTTGAAAATCACATTTAGAAAATATTTCAGACTGAGTTATCACAGTGAAATGAGACCCTGCAGAACTAAAGAAAAAAAATTTAATTTAGCTACAGTGAAGGCATGAAGATGCTATTAATTTTATTAATTATTTAATAATTTTCTCTAATTTCTTACTTGATTATTATATTTACCAAATATATAAAAAGTGAAAACACGGTTCAACACATTGACTTATAATTCCTTGTGCCTTTCAAATAAAAACAGCAGATTTTAGACTTTTTAAGTATACCTTCTTAGAGATGGCACAGGCAAAACCATTATTATTCTTCAAATTTAAAAATCTTACATGAGAAATCAAAAAAGTATAGGCAAAGTATTTTAAGAGTGTAAAAGTGCATGCATACACAACCTTACGCTAGGTACAAACTCAGGCCTATGTCTAGATTCTAATTCTTTAAACTAATTACTTAATGTATTGAGCTAATTTTAATTATTAGTATAGCTCCACCATTTTTCTTTCTTTCTCCCCATATCTAGCATGAATTCTAGCCTTTTAGTTTTTTTTTTTTTGGTGTTGTTGTTTTTGATAGTGGGGATTGAACTCAAGTCCTTGTGCTTGTGCAGCAGGTGGCAAAACTACTGAACTAAATTCCCAGCCCTAGTTTTGTATTTTTGAACAAGTAGCATAAAAGACACTGACAAGATTGTAGGAGAGCTTCCGGGTCCAGAGGAATGGGCTTCCAGGCCACCATCCCTCCCACCCCTCCTGCCCCCTGTCCCATCTCTCCCAGCTCAGAGGAGGTGAGCAGCACAGGAACCAACAGCACTGCCCCCCACCCCTGCCTGAAATGAGAAGACATGTAAATAAGTCTCAAAACCAGACTTCCAGATAACCTACAGCAACTCCAAATAGAAATGTGATAGAACACTCTGATACTCAACCACCTGGACCCACTGAACTGGCAACAAAAG
>NW_004624749.1:25185461-25206084 GCF_000247695.1 Heterocephalus glaber
AAGACAAGGATGCCCACTATCACTACTCCTGGTCAATATAGTTTTGTAAACATTAGCCACAGCAATTAGAAAAGGGAAAGAAATAAAAGGAATGAAGATACTAAAGGAAGAAGTTAAACTGTCATTATTTGCTGATATGATACTTTACATAGAGGACACAAAAAATTCTGTAACAGACTTTTATATTTAATTGAGAGGTTCAGTAGAGTAGCTGGATATAAGGCCAACACTCAAAAAACAATAGCCTTTTTATACACAAATAGTAGACTCATCAAGAGAGAATTTAGGGAAGCAATTCCTTTTACAATAGCATCCAAAAAATAAAATATCTAGGAATCAACCTAACAAGGGAAGCAAAAGACCACTACACTGAAAACTACAGCACTTTGAAAAAGGAGATCGAGGAAGATATAAGAAAATGGAAAGACATCCCATGTTCCTGGGTAGGAAGAACTAATATAGTGAAAATGGCCATATTTCCAAAACTATATAAATTTAATGCAATGCTGATTGAAATTCCAGCAATATACTTCACAGAACTTGAGAAAACAATCCAAAAATTCATTTGGAACCAGAAGAGAACTAGAATAGCAAAAGCAATTCTAGGCAACAGAGACATAGCTGGGGGTATCACATTCCCCAACTTGAAACTATACTACAAAGCTACTGTGATAAAAGAAGTGAGGCTTTTGGAGTGTGACTGGATAATTGAGTACTAGCTTCATTGACCTAAAGCCTTTTAATCAGGTTTCTGGGAGAAGTTGTGAAAGGTTTGAAAACTGTTTCCTGAGAAGTTGTTTTTTCAGAGAGTAAGAATGTAACAGTTGTGGCATCATTAAGGATTCTAACCAAATTTCAAAAGATAGTCTGGGAGTCCAGGCAATTAGTCACTGAAAGAGCAGTGTGTGAAGCTGCAAGAGTGAAGTGAAAGGTGCATCAGAGACCCCAGGAAGCATGGGATTGCAGGAACATGCAATGTGTGCCAAGGAGAGCAGTGGCAAGTGAATGGAAGAAGCTGAAGAGAAAGGCCACATGAGCTGCAACTGCCAAGGCCATAGGGGTAGAGTTGCCCAAGCCTTTGCAGCTCTTATCTCAATGTCAACTGCCCTGCAAATTGGGCATGGGCTACAGGATTTACTGATTGCCCTGACAAATTCTGATCTTGTTTTGCTCCAATTCCTTTTTATTCTTCTATTTTTCCTTTTAGAATGGGAAAGTTTACCCTGGGACATAAGTATTGGACTTTATTTTTGATCTTTATATGTAATAACAGTTAAGAGTTTGCTTTGAGACTCAAAGGAGACATTGATTTTGGAGTCTTCAGCAATCCTTGATCTGTTGTAAACATTAAACTTCCTGTTCCTGAAATTTATATCTTTCTCCAGGTCTGTGAAGTCTTAACTTTTTTTTTCTTCTCTTTATTCACTATAATCTTCTTATCCCTTTGTTTTTGTCTTTTTCCCTTAACCTCTAATGACTCCTACATATGTTCTTTTGATATTATCTCATAAATCCCATAACTTTTCTTCCTTCTTACTCATTATTTTTCTGCTCTATTTATTTTCAGTAAACATGCTTTGAGTCCATAGATTCTTCTTCTGTTTCAATTATGTTTATGCTCTCCATTGCATATTTCATTTCACTAATTTTATTTTCAGTTCCAGAATTTTTCTTAAGATTATTTCAGTACTTCAGTTGAACTTATCTGATAAATTCCTAAATCTTTTTTCCATTTTCTTTATAGTTTTAGAACTTCTTTAAAACAGCTATTTCAAGTTATTTTGCTTGATAGATCACACATCTCCATACTTTCAGTCACTTGTATCTTATTTTTTGATGTTGCATTTTCTTGTTCATTACTAATGTTTGTGGATGTGTGTTGATGTTTGCTCAATGAAGAGCTAGGTGTTACTACAGTCTTTGCAGTCTGCCATTGTTTGTGCCATCCTTTTTTAGTAGATTTTTGAAGTTCTTTGCAGACTGTTTTGTGTTCCTTTTGCCAATAACTGCTACAGGTCTTTAAGCTCTAGAGAATGCCTAAGCCCAAGTTGATCACAGGTCTCCCAAACATTTCAGGATTGGTGCAGTGCCTAGACTAGGATGGATCTGCAAGTATGCAAGGAGGTTATCTAAGGTGTTTGGGAAAACTGACCATGGAATTAAGACTAGAAAATCTATGTCGGTGGTGCAGAAGGCATGCCTTTCAGCAGTAACTTGCACAGGCATTCAGTTCCCTACTGCAGTAAGAGGAGGTGTAGCTGAGAGTGGGCCTCCGTAGGACCTGCTGAGAAATAGAAGCTGGCGGAAATCTCCCAACAATTCCCTGAACAGATGATACTACATAAAGTGCAATGAGAGGGACTTAAGCAAGACTGGATTCCTTTCAAGATCTGTTAAAGAAGGGAGCCAGTGAGCTTACCAAAGTGGCCTAGATGGACACACAGCTCTCAGAATTTCCTGGAACACAAATGGTAGCTTGTTGAGTAGAGAAAGAAGGCCCAGAGCTGAAAATGGCTGTTCTCAAGATCTGTTGTGAGATGGAGACTTAGATGAAGAGTAACTCCTGGGCTAGATTGGGCAAATCTTTTTCTGTGTCCTTGTGCAAAAATTACTAAGCTGGAATCACAGGTAATGAGAAGTGGAACCCAGGTACACAGGTCTATAGCCAAAGATGGTATTGGAAAGTAGGTTATTCTATCTGCCAAGGGACTAAGGAGTATGAATGGTTTTTCCAAGATACCTTAGCAGATGTTTTGGGTTGTATGCCCAAAGTCAGATGGGACTGTATTTAAGCACTGGGGAATAGAATCACTTTCAGGCATGAGACCAGGAACAAAGTGGGTGGCTCCTCCATGTGAGAGCAGATTTAGACTCTCAAAATGACCCTTCTATGCTTTGGGCTCCATTGAGATTCCATCCCCTCCTGTCCTGTCTTTCAAACACAGAGAGTTTTTAACCTATGGATGATTTCAGAATTCTTGCTTTAGAACCATATGAGCAGGTGATTCTTACTGATATCATTTACTTGGTTTTATTTTTTTAATTTTTATTGCTTATTTTTTCATATTCTCCCTATGGTTTGTTTATTTAGAATTAAATAAATCACAGAAGAAATAATTTAAGAACCTCTATATAATAGTATCTTCTTATAAAGAAGATTACATTTTTAAGTGGAACATGTATCAGCTGGCCTTCTTGATCCTGCCAAAAATTGGTTTTAGACATTTTTTACAGATGGCTACTTTCATTGTTTTATTTTCTCTTAGGACTTAGATAATACTTTTAAAGAAAGCACTACACATTTACAAAGCATGCTTTCTCAGTTCTCAGCAAGGAACTATGATATTTGCTAAAGCCCCTTTAACCTGGTAAAAAAACCCCACTAGTTTTATATCAATTGGAAAAAAAAAAACCCTGAAAGATCTGTTTAGCTTTATGTAACTGTTGTCTCCAGAGTTATTTGGGATGTTATATGGTGTATACACATATTAAGTATCAACTAAGTCATGCAGGATATTTGCATGTGGATTAAAAGCTCCCTTGTTTTCAGTTGTATATGCTCTCCAATTTTGCCCCTCAATTTCCTGCTATCCTAGCAGCTTTGGAATTCAAACTATGATTCTGCAGCCAAGAAAGATTCCAATTTTCTGCTTGAGCTCACCTCTTTTGCTACATCAAACTGGAACAAATACTCACAGAAGTTCTGCAGTAATATGGAGGGTTCACTTTGTGCACTTTCATCTTTCAAAGAGAGTAGTCCCTCTTGTGCCTGCCTCCATTGGTAATCCTCAGTACTTTCAAATTGTCTTTTATGGTTTTCTGTTTGTTTTAATTTGGATAGTTATTTTACTTTTATTGGAATAAATAATAAAAAATTTTCATTAACAGATATTATTTTAGTCCCATCTTAGAGGCAGAGAAAAAAGTTCAGTGCAAAACACAAAGAATTTCATATACCTTCTCTGCCCATACATCTCTGTTCTTGTGAATATTTTTATGTGTGGTGCATTACTCTTCCTAATCTCTATTGATATGTTATCATTACCTAAGTCTGTACATTACCTAAGTCTGTGTTGTGCAGCTCTATGTTTTGAAAAATATGTAATGTCCCTTAGCCACCATTACAGTATCATGCAGAATGGATTTACTTCTTTAAATATCCCCCCCTGCTTTACCCATTGATGCTATGCTCTACTGCTGAACTCCTAGAAACTTCTGCTATTAAATTCTGTACAATTTTGCCTTTTCCAGAATGTCATATAGTTCAACTCATATACTCCAGTAGGCATCATTTTCAGACTTGTTTCTGTTATATAGAAATATGCATTAATTATTTCTCTGTGTTTTTTCATAGTTTAGTTACTTTTAGAACTGGATAACCTCTCTTTTGTCAAAGGAATGTCTGTCTTCTACTTGTCCTATTATTGAATTCTGGAACTGGACAACTTCGTGATGTAGTAAGACTCCATCTCCATGTATTTTTTTATTTGTTTTTTTTTGGTACCAGGGATTGAACTCAGGACCTTGCTTTTGCGTGTCAGGCCCCAGTATTGCTGAGCTAAATCCCCGGCCCATCTCCAAATAATTTTAAGAAGGGAGATGGAAAAATAGCTTAGTGCCAAGGCCAAAGGCCCTAGATTCAATCCTTAATGCAGGCAGAGAGAGAGAGAGAGAGAGAGAGAGAGAGAGAGGGAGAGAGAGAGGGAGAGAGAAAGAGGAATAATTCTGGGAGCACACAATTTCTGTGGTTTCACATTTTTCTTTTTACAACTGAATAGGTATTTTGTTTTAGGATGCATCATCCCTCAAGTCTCAACTAAATCGGAAGAGAGGATATTTAAAAAGATTTTAAACCTCAGACATTATTGTTGATTTTGGAATAAGTTAAAATTTTGTAATTGTTCTGATGGAATGGATATATTTTGCATTTGAGAAAGACATGTATTTTATGCATCTGCAAATTCATATGTTTAAATACTAAAATAGTAATCACTAATGTTATTTTTTTGAAATAAAGCTTTTAGAAAATAAGTTAAAGGAAGACATATGGGTGGAATTCTAATATAATAGAACTGGTAATATTAGAGAAAAAGAAATCTCTCAAGAAAAGGCCATGCAACACAGAAAAAGAAATTGGTTATCAGCAAGCTACATAAAGAAGTCTTTGACTATGCTGGGAAGCAAATCTTGGTCTCCTAGCTTTCAGAACCATAAGAAAATAAGATTATGTTATTTAAGCCAATATATAGAAAATAATATGTTAGGAGATTTTTTTTTAGGATTGTGTTGAATCAGTAGATCAAGTAGGAAAGAGCTCATATCTTCATAATAATTAGACTTCTCATATGTGATCATCAAATCTCAATTCATTTATTAATAATTTTTTGATTTCTTGCCACAGTTTTGTGGATTTCCTCATACAGATAGTATATGTATTATGTTTATGCCTAAATGTTTCATATTTTGGTGTCAATTTACATGGTATTGTTTTAAATTTTAAATTCCAATTATTCAACACTAGTATATAGAAGAATATTTGATGTTTTTATGTCAACCTTCAATTTTGAAACCTTTCCAAAATTGCTTGTTACTTTGAGTAGTTTTTAGTTATTATTGTTATTATTGACAAGTTTGGATTTTCTATATAAATAATCGTGTCATTTGCAAACTGAGTTTTATTTTTGCTTCCCAAGGAAGGAAGGTATATATATATATATATATTTATTTAATATACATATATATTCCCTGACTTATGAATGAGTTCCATTCTGGGAGAACAATGATAAGTTAAATTCATTTGTTAGTCCCACAAAATGAGTCTTATACAATTTTGACCTAAATGTATAATGTATATTGCTTTGCACTTCCTAGCAGTCCCTTCCATATCACCACTATATTTCTTCTTTCTTAAAGATGTCCCGAGGTCTGAGTGAGCACTGTACTATTGTAGAATACCATATTATATGGTAAGTACACAGCAGCACAACTGACAATGTCCAGCAGACATGTAAGCTACTTCTGCGATTTGTTCCCATCTATGAATGTTTATAATATGAGGTCTGCTTGTAATTCAAATGCTATATATATATATATATATATATATTTATAGATTTCATTAGGTACAATTTCCAGTATAATGTTGACTAGCAGTGGTGAAATAATTTCCTTGCATTTTTCATGATATTATGAAGAAATCTAAGTGTGAAAGTGTTCACAGGACTAAACCCTTATTTCTCTCAAGAAGCTATAAAAAAAAATTAAACCAAAACACAAATTAATAAGAAAGTGTATAATATGAAAAAACTGTGAGGCTTTAATATCATAAATGAGTTGGTGTCTTGTTGTAAGGGTGGATCTTGTATAAAATGAATAAATGTAGCCCTGGTTCTTCTCTGTCTACTATGTGTTCAGAAGACACTAAGAAATCTCTAACCAGATATGGCCTTTCAACTTAGACTTCCCAGCCTCCAGAAGCATGAATCAAATTAACTTCTATTGTTTATAATTTTCTGAATCTCTGTATTCTATTATACCTTCAGAAAACAGCCTAATATAGTTCATACTAACAAATTTGAAAACAGATGAAATGGATAAATTTGTTGAAAAGAACGAAACAAAGCAAAAACAAGGCATACACAGCTACTTAATCAGAATGAAGTAGAAGACAGGTGTGTCCTTGGGATTACAGGCAGGAGGATAGGGGAATACCTGAGGTGGAAAGATGGCTGAGAGTTCCAGGCCAGCCTGGATTATACAGTGAGTTCCAGACCAGTCTGAAAAACACAGCAAGATTCTGTCTCAAACAAACAAACAAACAACCACCAACCAAACAAAAGGATGAAGTAGAAAATCCAATTAATCCTATAAACATGAAGTAATTTAAATTCTTAATTAAAAATCACACAAAAGTTAAAATTAAAAAATTAAAAAACATTAAAAATTAAGTATCACACAGGCCTAGATTTTCACTGGAAAATTCTATCAAATATATTTTTAATTAGGAAATTTTACATGATGTCTTCTAGAATATAGAAAAGGAGAAAATAGCTTTTACTTTATTTTATGAGACCAATGCTATCCTGATAGCAAAAGCCTAAAATGACCAATAATGGACCAAAGAAAAAGACAGACCATGAATATAGATGAAAATCCTGAATAAAATATTTATAAATTAATCAAAAATAAAAAAGTATACATGTGAGATACATGTCAGAAATATATCTCTCTAAAGCATTCCAAAATCAATCAATATAAACTACAAGATCTGGTGGTTACAAATAATGTGATTATATCAAATGATGCTCAGAATGTTCTATCACACTGATATTCCTTTCTGATAAAATATAATAGAATGTTTCTCAGAAAGTTAGGAAAATAGAAGAACCCCTTCAACATAAATTTAAAAAATCTCAAAACAACTAAAGCCAAAACCATATTTAACAGTGAAAGATTAAATAAAATGTTTTGCCTTTAATTTGACAATGAAGGAAAGGACTCTCATAATCTTTATTCATCATAAGTTCTAGCCATTGCAAATATGAGGCAAATAGAGGAAGCATATATAGAATAGATAGCAAAGAAAGAAATAAGATCTTCACTTTTGTAAATAATATACATAATTTCAATAAATCCAAATTAAAAAAAGAAGAAAATAACTCCCAGATCTAAGACGTTGTTCAAGATGTTTACAGAATACATACAACACAGAAAAATTAATCACATTTTAAAACAGTAACAATGATATGTGAAAGCCAAAGGTTCAATATAATATCATTTACAGTAAATTCAAAGAAAATGCAAAAGTAAAATATGAATTTAATAAGTACAATTATCTTTAATGATTGAAAAAATCTTATGGAATAAAAAGAAAATCTAGGTAACTAGAGAAACATACCAAGTTTATAAATTGTAATGCTCAATATAAAGATGTCAATTCTTCCCAAATGATAGTTAACTATAAAATTTATTAAAATTTTAATTATTTTTACACAGAAAAACTTATTCTACACTTTTATTCTAAAATTTTTAAGTAAAGACACAGAGCTTACATTATCAAAACCAATATTGGAAAAGAAAAATACAATACAAGAAATCATTTAATCTTATATTAAGGTTTTTCATATGGCTACCAGAAACCACTATTATGGTACTGACTGACAGATAGGTGACTGGAACAGAAAATAGACAACAGAATGAGAAACAAACAAATACTCCTGAAAAACTGGTTTTTGAGAACAGTAAGAAAGTAATTCATTACCTAAAGAATAGCTTTTAATTAGGAGTTATTGGAGCAGTTGGAGTCCTTTGGGCAAAATGACAAGATAAAACCCTTAAAAAGCTTGACTTAAAAATATATGACACAATATTATATATGAGAAATAATAACTCCAAAAACATAGGCTTAAATGTGAGGCTTAAAATTATAAAAGATGTGGGAAAATACAGATAATTTTCAGTGCCTAGATGTAAGGAAGTAATACATAGACTTACCCTGAAAACTAAGTTTCATAGGGAGGAAAATTCATAACAAAATTCCAAATTGGATGAGACTTCAGGTTAAAAACTATAAATGGTTAATTTATCAATAATGACTCTCTCATGTACAGGATTAATAGCCTTAACTGCTGAAAATATTACAGCAGGACACATAAAATTCTATTTTGAAAGTTGTGCACAAATCAGCATTTCTTGACCATTGTTTTTTAAGAAGATAAGCCTTAAGGAACTGCAATTGTGATTTTACTATAAGTATATCCAGGTGTCATGTGCTTAAAGAATAGCACTTAAATCATTCCAACAGCTGTTTCAGACTGAAAATAATTTGAATTTTGTTTTTAGATAATGCATCTTAAGTCAGAGAATTACCCTGCTCAATAATAGTATCCCACGTAGTTTTCAGGGAACACAATTTATTAGTTCCAAAACACAAAAATAATATCATAAAATGTTTTGTAATTATCTATTGTTTGGATTTCTGTGTAGCCAATATATTAATTGATTCAACCTTTAAACTTTAAGGGTGCTGAAGTGCTTCTATGGCTATCATATTTATATTTTATATGACTAATATACATCACAATTATAATGAAAATATATTGTACTCAGGCATTTTAAATATTTTTCACTGCATTGATCATATAAGTATATAAGAATAAAGTAAAAATTCAATTTTTGTTAATTAAGTGAACACTTTGTGTTGGAAATATATTAGAAATAAATGACTGCATTCTTCATTAGAATTAAAACAACTTCACTTTTAAAATCAACTTCACCAATGATATGTTGTTTGATGTAGTAAATTTATTTTATGATGTGGGACTAGAAAGATTGGTAAAATAAGTCAGAATGGAAAGCATTAACAGACTGAATAAAATAAGAATGGGTAAAAAAGGGAATGAATATGGGAATACAAAAGTTATTTATTCAAGTGTGTTCATTTAAAAAAATTTAAAACTCTGATCCCTATTATAATTGTTTTATGAGGAAAAATCCACAATAGTAGAAAAATAAAAGACCACCATCTTTGAATAAAAACACATTTTAAAAAATGAATGGATTTGACTGTATAACAAATTCATCAATTACTTTTTTCTTTTTCTTTCCTCTGCTTTGGACTGGAAAAGACATTTTTATAGATGTTTACTCAGAGCTACAGAGTGCAAACAACTGTATTGTACTTATTTTCACTCAAATTTCTCCTTATGAAATAAGGGTATTTAAGTTTTATCAAGTAAGGGGAGGATTAAGAAGTTATTTGAGACAAATAGAGAAAAGACAATGTGTTCTGAAAAGTGCATATGGTATATATTTTAAGAATATATTCAACTTAATTCCTTTCTAAAAGGATTTATCCTCAAAACTCTAAAAACATTTTGTTTTCTTTCATTTTTAAATATTGAGTTGTCTTTTGCCTCTTCATTTTGGCCCCAAATGATTTATACATGAACTTATGTAGAGATTTTATCAGTTTCTCAAACATTGAGACAAGCACAGAAAAAGGGGGAACAGACAGACAGGTGGTCAGATACTTAAAATGTAAAATGTGGTAACACTTATGTACATAGGTGCTAAAGTAATTTTCGTGTACTTATATACCTATTTCACTAACCATTCATGATAGAGCATGTGACAGCTAATATTATGCAAAAGAGTGTATTTAATCATAACATGTGAGATTTGTTTTGATCATTTGCTAAGAATTCTGAAAGGTCATGTTTGTGATCCATTGTTCGACGGATTGGTGCTGTCAACTTGATTTCATGAAAATAGGACTTTAAGTAGAGCAAATGAGTGGGCAGAAAGTCTTCAAAATCACACATCATTTTTGTGGGACTTCTTGAGACTACCCACAGGCTAGAATCTAGCTGGCAAGGATACACAGACTACATTAACAAGAGTCCTGAACTAAAAAATAATGTGAGACACAATGTCCAAAAATCGGAAGGACAGGGCAAGGGATATAGCTCAGTGTTGCCACTGCTTGCCTCGCAAGCACAAGGTCCTGAGTTCGATCCTCAGTAAAAAAAAAAAAAAAAAAAAAAAATTGGAAGGACACAGTTCCATATCCAAAGATGTAAGAGAGGTTAATGAAGTACATATTCTTTAATTATAGATTAATTTGCATAAAATATATTAATTTCTAAACATAAGTCACTGTTTCTGAAAACTTCTAATAAAATACATAAAAGTTTCTGTATAAATGATTTCAGCCTTTATTTTTTCTTTTTCTGTTCTTATTTCCCTCCTATTTTGCCTGTCCCTACTTTACCTCTGAAATGCCAATTACAAGCTGAAGAATTTATTCTTTAATTTTTCAGGTTATAACCAACCTTCATTACAAATATAGTGTTATTAGCCAAAGAAAAGATGATCAAAGTCTTAGTCCTCTACATTTTGACTACTTATTAAAATAAAAGTGTAATTATACATAAAACAGTATTTGAATGTTTTATGCTATGTTCTACATTTAATGATATTTAATGATATTTTCATTCAATGAAGCTCAAATCATTTTTTGGCTTTGTTTAATTTATTTTTGTACTCAATTCTCAAACTCTGTCCCTTACATTGTTTCATTTTGGACTCATATTATCTGAAGGTAAATCTTACATGTATATGTATAATATGCACCCTTCCCATATTTCACATTTTTGCCTTTGTACTTTGTACATGTGATATTAAAGTTATCAATCTTTGCTTATATGTTCACGTTTTACCTTTAAAGAACATATGTTATCTCTCTACTACAGTAACTTGAATAATCTACATCTTTTTCTTATTCTGGAATTTCCTTTAAAATTTCAACATATATTACTATTGGAAAAATAAAACGTAGTCCTACAGGTTTGAGAAGATATTTCCTTTAAGGAGACAAATTTACTTTTATTTCAGGATGTGAAAATCATCATAAAATATTTTTATGTATATGAGTATGAATAGAAGTGTCACAGATTAATCATTATACACATTGAGTATTAACAATAAGGAAATTAGAGAAAGTAGAAAAAGAGAAGAAAGGGGATATAAATGCTTGGCTAAGAAAAAAAGAAAAACCAACATGATAAAGGTTTTAGCATAATTTTAAAGAATTAAACAGTAAATTATCTTATAACACAAATTCCCAACAGTAATTTTAAATTTTTTCTGCTATTGATCTTACCACTTTTCCTCAAACATCTTTCCTAAATTTGCTACACATTATTGTGTTGAATTGGTGGTCCCTTGGTGAATGAAGGGTTGGCATGTTATTCAATGTTTTTGGCTTTCTGGAGAAGGGATAACCTATTCAGAATGTAGAATTGGAGTTAAGGTTGAAAACTCATTAGCTCTGTGTTAGAAGTAAGCACACAACTAGGAAAAAAATCATTTGACCTCTATGAATATAACATTCAGTTTCTTGCTTTATTATATCAAATATGAAATATTTCTTAATAAAAAAATGATAGGTTAATCTTTGGGGCTTCCTGCCCGAGACTGAATGATAAATATTAATAAATAACAAATAATATCAAGTATCAATGTCTTTTTAACCTATATCATCTTTACCCCCAATATGATGTTTCCTCTTAATTATAACTGCCTATCTTAGAATTAGTGCAGTTAAGAAATTTACAGATTATAATGGGTGATTTGCTAAAAGAATTCCCATACAATATATTAAAAATCAAGAGTTACTTAGATTTAACTAGCATCTACCTTTTGTTACTAATAAGCATTAACTCTTATAAGTTATATCTTACTTTATTGAATTTTGCTTGTAGATTTGTTTTTTATTTGGTGTCAAAAAAAAATCAAATATGAGACAACCCAATACTTCATTAAAATCTAACCATGCTCTATCCACTGGGCTTAGTAGATTTCATCATAGTAGTCAATCACCTCAATCTTCATAAGAGCAAAGATAGTTGCTTGATGTTTCTGGGAAAGATGTCTAGAATTTTACAAGAAAAATTCATTTCATATTCAACTCTGTCCTTTTGCAAAGGCTATTTGTGAACTTGACAGAGAAGTAGCTCCTGTCTTCTTAGTGGGTTTCTTGGTAGAAAACAAATGTAATTAATTGTGGGGAGAAATGAAGTTCGAGAACTTTACACTGGGAAGAATCAGAAACCAAGGTTGTACATGGTATAGGAGAGCATCTTGTACAAGTGAGGAGGATGTGGAAAGAAGATATATGCTTTAGACCTGGGCTTTTCAGATGTATGAGGCATACTGACATTTTTCCAAGAATCTTAACTTTCACAATAGCTGAAAATACAATCTTCTGCGAAGTCAGGAAATTCAAGACTGCCATAGATAGGATAGTCAGGCAAGGATGGGAGACTCCGAAACCGACCCTAACTCCTTTTTCACGTTATCAAGATGATTTCTTTTTCTTTTTTTGATACTGGGGATCGAACTCGGAACCTTGAGCTTGCGAGGCAGTCAGTGGAACCACTGAGCTAAATCCCCGGCCCAATGTTTGTTTTTAAAAATAGGTATTAAATGAAAATTGCATTAAAATAAAGATATTTAATTGTGATGTTTGACACCCCTTTTAAACTCTAAAACAGTATATCAGCTATCATATTTATGACTAAAATATTTTGAAATTCTTGGAAAATAAAATAACATTTAAAATGTTAGAAAAATTATTGATAGTAAATTACTGTAGAAGGAGCTTTTGAGTTAATCAGTTAAAATCCTAACTCTGATGTCTAGTAAGTAGCTTTAGGACTTGAGTAAGCTACTTAACCTTGTTCAGCTTTATTGTCTTCTTCTGTAATACGGTTTTAATATTAATACACATTACACTTATCACCATGCCTAATACAAAAAAACACAAAAATAGCTATTATAACTCTAATATTTGAGAATGATATAAAATGGTAAAATATGAGATACTTTTAGAATAGTTTATTACAGACTATCCCATAATACTACTAATTATTGTATTACTCTCATAATTGATAAAAAAGGACAATAAAAGAGCCATCAGCTATGATATACATGATTAAACATTTTCCTACAAAAGAATTATAAAACCTTTACTGATAAAAACAAATATACAAAATGTCTAGAATTTAAAGAGTAAATGTGTAAATGCATGTGATGGCAAATCCAAAACTTCACTAATATATAAAATAAATAAATACATAATTTTCACAGTTTACATAGTGCTTTTTCTACTCCAGTCTTTTTTAACCTTTTTGAGTTGTTTTTGATTCCTAAGAAAGGGTACTCATGCATTGATGTCTTCTATAATTTTGGAATTGAATTGCCCATATGTGAAAACTAAAATACCCTCCCTCTATGCCTGCTCCCTGTGTGCACAGGCTTAAAGGTTAAAAAAAGAAAAATAAAACAGGCACTGAGGAGCTGTAACTTTAACAAGAATTTGAGTGGAGAAGCAGAACAGACCATGCAGGAAAGATACTTGGTTTAAAAGCCAAAGCATTTGTGCCAGGAGAGGGGAAGAAGAGTTAGAAGGTCAGAGACTCAAGATTCATTCAAAGCAGATGTCTTAAGCTTGGATAAATGATTTTAGGGCAATGTAAAGAACTGTTACATACTACCTCCAAACTGGATGTGGCTAAAGAATGTTGATAATAGACTTTACCTACATCAGTTGCATAATATAGAAATACACATATAAAAGACTATTGTGAGAAAAACATAATGTTCATTCTATTGAACAAGTGTTGCTGCAAAAAAATAAATAAATAAAAACTTTTTTTTTTAACTTCCAACAAGATTCAAGCAGATATCACAAGTAAGGTAAGAAAGCAGAAAGTCAGAAGCTAGAATAATATTTTAAGAGGAGAGTACACAGTAAATGTAGAAGAAATGGGCAAAGAAAATAGATTACCCTTTCCAGAGATGAATAAAACCGGAGTTGTCAGAAAGAATTCATTATAGGACATGCAAAATAAAATAACATGTTTGGCCTTAAATTAGAATTTCTCAAACTCGGATATATCCATGTGGTTTCTCACTAATTCATGAATTCTCAAATAAAAATAAATACATACATTAATGGGAAAAATCATATAAATTATGTATTAATGTTGTAGGTATGACTAAACAATAAGAGGAATATTTTCAGATTTCTATTGGTAGTTGTTGCCAGTTGAATTGTGGCCTTGTTAAATTCATATATGAAAGTTCTAATTCAGAGCTCTTCAAAAGGTACATTTACTTGGAGACACATAGCCTCTTTATAAATGTAATCCAGTTAAAAATGAAGTTATTAGCACAGGCCTGAATACAGTATGTCTGGTGCCCTTATGTATATGTAAATTTGGAGAAGGACATTCACACAAGGGGAATGCTACATGAGCATGAAAACAACCATCAAGCCAACAGCAGAGGACTGGAGCAGACCATAACAGGACAGTCTGCAGAAAAAGCAACCCTGTCAACAGCTTCTTTTCAGACTTCAAGACCCCGGAACACCTAGGAATAGCAAGTGCACCTTTGAGGTCCAAACTAGGATTTTTGTTTTCAGACTACAAAATAACAAATTTTACCATGTATGTCTCTTAGTACAGAATTTTCTTAACATTCATAGCTCAATCAGATATCATAAATATAGGACTCACAATTTAAATAATGTGATACTAAGAAGATGACAATGGATACTGAAAATATTACAGTAGTTTTAGGAATATACAATGTCAATTTTTGATATGTTTTTCTAAAATTCAGGAAAAAAATACATACAGATTATAAATATGGAGAGAATATTTATGAATCTAGCACCATTTTCTCACTGTGGAATTCTAGTTGCATTGGTGAGCATACTCTTCTCTCTACTCTAGTTTTATATTTCTGAAAATACTTCTAGCTTTTTTCTAAAAAAATGTAAATATTTGCTCTTGCAATTTTTTGTGTACATATCATTTTCACCACATTGTTATATTTTAGACTCGCAATATTTCAACTTATTCCTTTGGATAATTATGTGACCAGTGGCTTCTGTTTTTTCTAGCTATTCCTTTCCTTCCATTGCCTCTGTGTGTCTCTAAAGTTCCTTTGTCCATTTAATTTTCAATTTTTAATATTAATAACTTTCTCACTGTGATGTATAACTTTCACTGTGCATTCCATAAAACAACATAAAATTTTGATTGTAATAACTGAGTATAAAAATAAGTCTTGTGAATGGGGTCCAAAAACCTACATATAGAACAATGTTACCTTTTGGTCAGTTTCCCCCAAAAGGAACTCTTAGAACACCTGGCCAGCAATAAATGTTGCCTACTTGATAGTATTCATACAGCAAAGTACAATAAGGAAGCTAAAATTCAACTATTTGGAAGGTAGACATTTTAATGTCCTTAATTTCAGTATAATGTTTTTAGACATCTTTGTTCTCAGGTTTATCTGGTGCTTCAAAACCAGATTTTTTTTTTTTGTCTCAGAATTTTAAGGCAATAAATATCTATTGCCATGCATAGGAGATTGGACTAATCATTGAGCTGTGTAAACTGAGGCATGAATTGAATGAGTCTTTCACAAGATCTCTGTCCAATTCCAAATATATTCCCACCTTCATGGTACCTACTGCCTCAATTTCTGCATCTTTCTGATGTGTTATGTTGTCAGTGGGTTTGATTCTTCTGTTTGGTTTTCAGCTCTCTTAGCCCAGTTGTTTCAGTCATGATGAATCTATGCACATTCTGTTCCCAACCTGATGTTGCCCTCTATTTTTCTTTTCTTCTTTTCCATGTCCTTGTAGGTTTTACTGTGCTAATTTGTTATTGCATTGTAATAGCTTTTTAAAGTTTCATCCAAAAGTATCATTTATAAAATATAAAAAATACTTTCTAAAATCATAAAAGTATTATGACTTTTGCTTTATATCATTTGCTTAGAAATCTTTTAATTCTTTATAAAGAATTATTATTTCTTTGCACTCCCTCACCCAAATATGGATATAATTCATTTTTGGACATTGTAAGGTGATTTGGGTTTAAACACAGACATTAATATTTCATATTAACCCCATGTAATGGAGTGTCCTGGGAAAATCATTTAAATATATAAACTTGTCTTCTCTAGCAATGTAGGCTATGAACTGTAACACTGAACTCTCTAAATTGAAATTCTAGCCTTACCAATTAGTAATTTTGTAATATTGACTAATAATTTATCATCCCACTAATTAATATAAAATTAAATAAACTGAGTACATGCATATCAGATAGTAAGCACTGAAATAGTAATTAAGTTAAATAATAAAATCTAAAGTACACATACCAATGCCATGCAATATTATACATATATTTATATATACATATAAAAAATCCCATAAAAGTAACTATTAGTTTGTTGTCAATGTCTTTAACATATATATGTATATATATACATATATATATACATATATATACACATATATATACACATATATATACACATATATATATATGTGTATATATATGAAGGCCTTATATGTTTTTTAATTTTTTTAAATTTTAAAAGCTATTTTAAAATATTTCATTGCTCAGCCTCCATTGGAAGCTGTATTTCCTTTGTTCAGTTCTTCCAATCAAGTTCTTTATTAAATTCTTAGACTTAAAAAAGAATGTGTCTTACACTTGTTTTTAAAATTTATGTTATTAGTGCATGTTTGTAGTAAATGAAGTTTAATTTATCTCGGGAGAAGGTACATGAAAATAAAACATCTTTATTCTTTTGATCTTTTTTTTTTTTTTTTTTTTTTTGGTACCAGGGATCAAACTCAGGGCCTTGTGCTTGTAAGGCAGGTGGTGGCACCACTGAGCTAAATCCCTAGCGCCCTACATCTTTATTCTTTTTTAATCCTCTTCCCCTCCCTACCTAACTCCCACCCTCTGTCTCTAAATCCTCTTTCTCCATTTTCTTTCATTTAAATTAATTTTTCAATAGTACATATTTGCACTACATCAAGATTACTACTTTTTAAGTTTTTGAGATTTGAGAGACCTTATTATTGATAACAATATACATTTTAAAAAATCATTAATTTTATTGGTACCTTTCAGATATACAATATGACATTCATTATTGAAATTTGAACATTTACATGGTATATCTTGGTTCTTCTTTTTTTTCCCCAATTCTTCTGCCCTCCCTTCAACCTCTCCACCCTTCCCTATTTACAAAACTTTGTTTTTGTTTTTTCCTTTTCTTGTATTTATTCCTTTCCCTTCTTTCCTTTCCCCTTACTCCTCAAACTTCCACATCGGCTTTGGATGTTTTCTTCCTATTTCACATTATCTATTATACATCTTGATCCCTATTTTACACTTTCAGTTTCTCACACCAGAGAAACTATTCAGTATTTACACATGTGTGTCTTATTTATTATACTTAGGAGTATGGCCTCAATATGCATCCACATAGCTACAAAAGCTTCTAGTTTATCATTCTTTATGACTGAATAGTACTCCATTTTATAAAAACAACCACATCTTCTTTATCTAGACACCAGTTGATGGGAAATTGGACTGTTTCCAAGTTTTAGCTATTACAAATTCTGCTGCTGTAAACATGGGTGCACATATATAGCTGTGGCATGATTCTTTTCATTCTTTTGAGAAGATCTCCAGCAAGGGGAATAGCTAGGTCAAATTGGACCTCTAATAGTAATTTTTTAAGGTATCTTCATACTGATTTCCACAGTGAATGGACCAGTCTACATTCCCACCAACAGTGGATCAGGGTACCTTTTTCCCTACAACCCCACCAGATTTAGCTATTGGTTGATTTCTTGATGGCAGCCATTCTTTCTAGGGTGAGGTGGAATTTCAGGGTTGTTTTCATTTGCATCTCTCAAATGACCAGCGATGTTGAACATTTTTTCATATGTTTATTTGCTATTTCTTCTTCTTGTCTGAGAAATATCTGTTCATTTCAGGTATCCATTTGGGATTCAGTCTTAATTGGCAGGTCTGATTTTTTTAAAGTTCTTTATAGATTCCAGATAGTACATCTTTGTCTAAGAAACAGCTGTTAAAAAATATTTCCCACATTGTGGGTTGTATCTTCATGCTGTTGGTGGTTTCTCTTGCTGTGCAGAAGCTTTTTAATGATATGAGATCCCAGTTGTTGATTCTTTGTGCTAGTTCATGAGAGATTGAGATTTTATTCATGAAATTTTTTCCTACACCAGTGTCTTCAAGAGTACAACCTAAACTCTCCTTTGGCTCGTTTAGTGTTTCTGTTTTCATATTTTGGTCTTTAATCCATTTTGATTTTAGTTTAGTGCATAGTGACAGATATAGGTCTACTTTTAATCTTGGACAAGTTGAAACCCAATTTTTCCAGCACCATTTATTAAAGAAGCTATTTTTCCTCCAGTGAGGGTGTTTGGCTTCTTTGTCAAAGATCAGATGGCTGAGTATGTCTGGAGTTGTTTCTGCATCTTCTAATCTGTTCCACTGATCCTCAGGTCTGTTTTTTTGACAGTACCATGCTGGTTTTTTCACAGTAGCTTTGTAATATAGTTTCAAGTTTGGGAATGTGATACCTCTTACCTTGTCTTTGTTGCCTGGAATTGCTTTTGCTATTCTAGGTCTCTTCTTGTTTCAAATTAATTTTTGGATTATTTTCTCAAGTTCTGTGAAATACGCTGTTGGAATACCAATTGTGATTGCATTGAATCTATATACAAGTTTTGGAAATATGGCCATTTTCACTATATTGGTTCTTTCTACACAGGATCAAGGGATGTCTTTCCATTTTCTTATATCCTCTTAGATCACTTTTTTCAGAGTGGTGTTGTTTTTGGAGTAGAGATCTTTGATTTCTTTTAGGTTGATTCCTAGGTATTTCGTTTTTGTTGGATGCTATTGTGAAAAGAGTTGTTTCTCCAGTTCCTCTCTCAGTGAGTCTATTGTTCAGGTACAGAAAGGCTATTAATTTTTATGTGTTGACCTTGTATCCAACTACTCTACTGAATTTGGTTATTAAGTCTAGAAGACTTTCAGTGGAGTTCTTGAGATCTTCTATATAAAGTTTCATGCCATCTGCAAATAATGATAATTTAGCTTCTTCATTTCCTATCTTTATTCCTTTAATTTCTTTATCTTGTCTAATTACTGTGGCTAATGCTTACAGAACTGTATGGAACAGGAGTGGTGACAGGGTAATAGTGAACAGACTTGTCTTGTTCCTGATTTTAGTGGGAAGGATTTCAGTTTTTGACCATTTAGTATGATATTGGCTGTTGGTTTTTCAGAGGTGGCTTTTATGAGATTGAGATAAAGACTATACCAATTTTCTGTAGGACTTTTATCATGAATGGGTGTTGGGCTTTGTTGAACACCTTTTCTGCATCTATTGAGATGATCACACTGCTTTTTTCCTTGGCTCTATTAAAAGAGTGTATAACATTTATTGATTTGCATATATTGAACCATCCCTGCATCCCTGGGATGAACCCCACTTCCTCAGGTTGTATTGTCTTCTTGATGATCTTCTGCATTCTGTGTGTTGGTATCTCATTAAGGATTTTTACCTCTATTTTCAATAGGGAGATTGGCCTATTGGGTTTTCATTGGGTCTTTCTCTGCATTTGGGGATCAAAGTTATGCTTGGTTCCAGGAATGAATTTGAGAGTATTGCTTCCCTTTCAATTTCATTGAAAACTGTAAATCATAGTGGCAATAGTTCTCTAAATATCTCACAGAATCCAACAGTGAAGCCATCAGTACATGGGCTTGTCCTCATTGGTAATTTTTAAATTATGTTTTCAATTTCATTGTTTGATATTGAGTTGTTTACAAATTTTAGGTCTTCTTCATTCAACTTTGGTAATTCATAGGAATCTAGAAATGTGTCTATTTCTTATGTGTTTTCCATCTTATTGTCATATAGGTTCTCAAAATAAGTATTGATGATCCTCTGGACATCCACTGGGTCCATTGTAATTTCACCTCTTTCTTTCCTAATTGCATAGATTTGGGCCTATTCTTTCCTTTTTTTCATCAGCTTGACTAAGGGTTTGTCAATTTTATTTAGTCTTTTGAAGAACCAATTCTTTGCTTCATTGATTATTTCTGTCATTCTCTTAGTATCCATTGCATTGATATCTGCTCTGATCTTTATAATTTAGTCCATTGTGTAGGCATTGGGGTTGTCTTGCTCTTCTTTATTAAAA
>NW_004624749.1:25206679-25226303 GCF_000247695.1 Heterocephalus glaber
GATTTCATGATAGCAGCCATTCTTTCTGGAGTGAAGTGGAATCTCAGCATTGTTTTCATTTGCATCTCTCAAATGACCAGTGATGTTGAACATTTGAATTAGGAATTAAAAGGGTGCAATTACAACAGACCTAGCAGAAATCCATAGGATCATCAATACTTACTACAAGAAACTATACACCAACAAGATGAAAAATAAAGAAGAAATGGATAGATTTCTAGATACATGTGAATTACCAAAGTTGAATGAAGATGATCCCAAAATTGTAAATGACCAAATACCAATCAGTGAAATTGAAAACATAATTAATAACTTACGAACTAAGAAAAGCTCTGGTCCTGATAGTTTCACTGCTGAATTCTGCAAGACATTTAGAGAAGAACTTCTGCCATTACTGTTTAAAATCTTCAATGAAATTGAAAGGAAAGCAATGCTCTTGAATTCATTCCTGGAAACAAGCATCACCTTGATCCCCAAAGCAGAGAAAGACACAACCAAAAAAGAGAACGATAGGCCAATTTCACTAATGAACATAGATGCAAAAATTGTTAATAAGATACTGACAAATAGAATGAAGAAGATCATCAAGATGATCATACACCTGATCAAGTGGGATTCATCCCAGAGATGCAGGGATGGTTCAACATATGCAAATCAATAAATGCAATACACTATATCAATAGAGCCAAGGACAAAAACCATATGATCTCAATAGATGCTGAAATAGCATTTGACAAAATTCAACATGCATTTATGATCAAAATCCTACAAAAAATGTAATAGATGATCTCTACCTCAGTATGATAAAAGCCATCACAGCCAATATCATACTAAATGGTCAAAAACTGAAATTCTTCACACTAAAATCAGGAACAAGGCAAGGATGCCCACTATCACCACTCCTGTTCAATATAACTTTGGAAACATTAGCCACAGCAATTAGACAAGAAAGAGAAAGAAAAGTAATAAAGATATGAAATGAAGAAGTCAGATTGTCAGTATTTGCTGATGACATGATACTCTATATAGAAGACCCTAACAACTCCACCAAAAGTCTTCCAGACTTAATAACCAAATTCAGGAAAATAGCTGGATTAAAAGTCAACTCACAAAAATCAACAGCTTTTCTGTACACAAAAAACAGACTCACTGAGAGAGAAATGGGTCAATCAGTTTCTTTCAAAATAGCATCTAAAAATTGAAATACCTAGGAGTCAACCTATCAAAACAAATCAAAGACCTCTACTCTGAAAACTATAGCTCTCTGCTCTTCTTTTTCTAGAAGCTTGAAGTTCAGTATTAGGTTGTTTTTTGAGCTCTCTATGTTTTACTAAGATAAGTTTTCACTTCTATGAATATCTCTTGTAAGACTGCTGTAATTGTGTCCCATAGACTCTGATATATTGTATTTGCATTGTCATTTAATTGTAGAACCTGTCTGATTTCTTTAATTTCCTCTGTGACCCATTGCTGTTCATGAATGTGTTGTTCAATTTCCATGCATTTATGAAATATTTGTGGTTTCTTTTGCTATTGATCTCCAATTTCATCTCACTATGATCCGATAATATACAGGGGATAACTTCAATTCCTTAGCATTTACTTAAACATGTTCTATGAGTGAGTATGTGGTCTATTTTGGAGAATGAACCATGTGCAGTTGAAAAGAATGTGCATTCTAATTTTGTGGCGTGGAACACTCTGTAAACATATGTTAAGTTCATTTGTTCAAGGGTTTGACTGAGTTCTAGTATTTCATTGTTCATTTTTTGTCTAGTTGATGTATTTATTTGTGACAGTGTGGTACTGAGGTCCCCCACTACTATTGTATTAGTGCTTGTCTGATTTTTCGTGTCTATTAATATTTCATTTATATAGTTGGGTGCACTAGTATTTGGTGCATATATATTGATGACTGTCATCTCTTCCTCTTGGATTGTTTCCCTTCTATTTTTCTCTTAAGTAGTGTTGGTTTGAAATCCATTTCATCTGGAAATAGGACAGCTACTCCTTTTTTTTTCAGGTTCCTGTCACACGGAATATTGTTTTTCTCCCTTTAACTTTCAGTCTATGAGTTTCTTTTTGAATTAAATGTGTTTCTTGTATGAAGCATATTGTTGGATCTTGCTTCTTGACCCATTCTGCCAGTCTATTTCTTTTGATTGGTGAATTGAGACCATTGACATTGATGATTGTAACTGATATGTATTGACTTATCCTTGTCATGATTTTTTCCTGTTGTTGGATTTTTCCCCCTTTACTTTTAATTTCTTGTCTTGCCTGATGGATTAATTCTGTTGCAGTTTGGGGGGTTGTGAACCTTGTTGTCTTTTCCTAAAATATTGTTTAAAAATTTCTGGAATGCTGGTTTGGTATTCATGAAGTTTCTCAGGTGTTCTTTGTCATGAAAGTCTATTTCTCCAATGATTTAGAAAGATAGTTTTGCAGGGTACATCAATCTGGGTTTGATGCTGTTTTCTTTGTTTCCTTTCAGGGCTTGAAATACTTCACTCCAAGCTCGTCTTGCCTTGAGGGTTTGTGTTGTGAAGTCTGCTGTGATTCTGATGGGCTCTTTGTATGTGATCTGTTTCTTTTCTCTTATTGCTTGTAGTATTTTGTTCTTCTGTTGGGTTTATGGAATCTTGACTATTATATGCCTAGGTGTAGATTTTATTTTAAATGGCTTGTTGGAATTCTATATGCCTCACTTATCTGTATGTCAAATTCTTTTACCCTGCTTGGAAAAATTTCTGCCATTCCTTCTATGAACAGGCTTTTTTTTGTTGTTGTTTGCACTCTCTCCTATTTCTTCATGGACTCCGTTCAGTCTTACGTTATTCTTCTTTGCATCATCTAGCAGCTGCTGGATTGATTTCTCTTGATCCCTGGCTATTTTTAAGACATCTTTCTTTTATTGGTCACTGATTCCCATCCTGTCATCTATATCTGATATTCTGTCCTCAAATTGGCTCATCCTGTTGGATAAACTTTCAGTGGAGTTTTAAATTTCCTGGATATGTTTGCAACTGCTTTATGAATTCCCCTTGTTTCCTATGATGGAATTTCATCATGTTCTTCAGCTCTTTTTTTTTTCATTTGTGTCTGCTCTAGAGTTATTAATCATGTCTTTCATTATGGACACTATCTCTGTTGTTATCTGAGAAATTACTTCTGATTTTATTTTTTGCAGATCCTGTTTCATTGCCAGTTCAGGGAGACCAGGTGGTTGTGTTTCAGATTGTTCCATCTCCTTGACCCTTGGTGTTGGCTTTGGTAACCTGGAAGTCTAGTTTTGAGACTTGTTTAGTTGCCTCCTCATTTCAACCAGTGCAGTCTCCTGGCCTTCATTGAGGTGACTCTTTGCTCTCCCAGTGGGTTTCAATTTTCAAGAAGCCTCAGAGAGGCCTTCTCTCTGCTCTTCACCACTGTGTCAATTCCTCAGTTCAGAATGATGACCTTCTGGATCACCACACTGCTCTGTTGTCTGGGAGGGATTCTGGCTGGGTGGGCCTCTAGCTGGGACCTGTGAACCCAAACTGCTGGCATGTGGGCAGGGCCCTGGATAGGGCCTGTGCACCCATGCAGCTGTTTTCCATCAGGGCTTCTGACTGGCTTCTGCACTGCTGAAAACTAGTGTCTGGAAGGTCTTCTAACAATAAACATTTAATTGGTCTGCTCTGTATTCTTGACATGTGTAAGAATCCTTATGTTTCCAAACTTAATCTACTCATTAATCCTATGAAGTAGATAACTATGATGAAGAAACTCATATAAGTAGATTGACAAAGTCACAATGTAAAAGAGACATTTAGGTTTTGTTATAGATTGAATCTTAAATGTTCCTGACATGCTTATAGGCTAAAGAAAGACTTGTTTGCCAGCCTGTGGACTGTTTAGGAGTGGTATAATCTTTAGGAAGTGGGGTCTCTGTCTCTCTGTCTTTGTCTTTGTCTGTATCTGTCTCTGTGTCTGTCCATCTCTCTTTCTCTCTCTCTCTCTCTGCCTGCCATAAAATGAACAAGTCTTCTCTACAAAATATGTCTTTATGAACTTTACAACCACAGGTCCAAATGTAGTCTAGAGACCATGGTCTGAAATCTCTTGCACCATGAGCCAAAATAAACTTTCTCCTTTTACATTGTTTATCTGTACTATTTGTCATGACAGAAGTTTGACTAAGACAGATTTCAAGCCAGTTTTAAACCTCATTAGCCCAAGCTCCTAACCACAGGATGACAGTATTGCATTTGTATTATTGACTGGATATTTAACTGTGGGTTTCACACACACACGTGCGCACACACACACACACACACACACACAGGGCTACTCAGGTAGACATGTTGTAGGTGGGAGCCAGTTGCTGCTTTTCTTTTGAATGTAGAGATACAGTCATTAATTTAAACATCTCCCATATCCACTTCCTCACTCACCTTTTCCAGGGATGGTGGAGTGATGCAAGTTATGAATATATATGGTATGAGGTGCAGCTTGTTTAGCTATGCCTCTTCTTTTCATTTTCTCTTGAGAGTCAGTCTACAGTAAATAATATGCATTCTGGTCTGCTCTGTTTTTAACTTTACAAACACAAGCTCCAACAGAGGAATGCTTGCAGTTTTTTTAGGTTGCAAGTTCTTGAATTAGTAAATTCAATTCTTAGACTTGCTCAAGAAATCCATTTTTCCTACTTACGTAAGCCATATCCCCTAATCTAAAGTTTTAGCTGTATACATGAATAAATTGCTTATTTCAACATAATTTCCTAATCCAAATGTCAAAGAAGTATTTAATTTACTAACGTGCATAAAGCACACAAAAGTTGGTCAAGTATGGTCATGCACACTTGCAATCCCAGCACTCTGGAGGCTGAGACAGGAGGATCACCTTAAATTCCTGGCCACTCTGGCTACATAGCAAGAGACTGCCTCAAAAACAAAGAAATAATAATTTGTTTTAAGTATTTTTCCTTAAAATTCAACACATATCCAACTTCTTTTGTTTTATTTTAATTACTGGAGTCAGTGATTGTCTATTTTCTTTTGTGGGTAGCCTGTTTGATGGCTTAGAATTTTATTCTTTTAAGAAAGATTTAAAAAACGTTAGTCCATTGATTTGATCACGAGGTCAATTGGAATCACCACAAAAATCTCCAGCTCAATAAAATTATATTACTTATATCTTTAATATAAATAATCTTTATAGTTAATAGTTCATCAGGAATATCAGTGATACATGTGTCAACGTATTGTATTTTTTCAATCCTCTTGTTAAATTCTATCACAGTTTTTTTGGGTTTTATTTTGTACCGGGGATCGAACTCAGGACCTTGCACTTGCGAGGCAGGTGGTGGTGCCACTGAGCTAAATCCCTGGCCCTATCATAGTTTTTTGTATCATTTAATAGATTTTATTTCAAGGAGAGAAAGAACTTTTTTGTTATTGTTACTCAGTATGAATTTTATTAATATGACTTCCATTTCTTCAGGAATACCTTCAGTATACTTATGTCATGTTCCATTCTTTCAGAAACACCTTCTGTGTATTCAAGTGCTTGAATTCCATAATCCTTTTCATTCTTTTTAAAAATTATCCTGTGATATTTTCTTTTATATTATTGATTATTATCTGAAGCGTTTTTGTCCACTCTTTTTCTCTTGCTTTCTTTATATCAACATGTATATAGACATATTTTAAAATAATTTATGTCTTCAATTTTATTTAAAATATGTATCTTACCCAGTCTCAAACCACCTCTGATTCTGTAGTCTGCAGGTATTATATCTAATTATTTAGATATTTAATTATGTATCTAAGGTAATATGATATTTCAGATTACTTACTATTGTATTCTATTCTTAGTTGCTTATGTATATTACCATAACACTTAAATTAGGATGGCTAAGGTTTATATATTATCAAAGATGAAGTTTTATCTCTCCTTCTTTCTCTTCCCATCCTCCCTGTTCCTCCATTTTTGTCTGTAGAAACAGTGTAGTATAACATACATTACTAAATATGAAAGGTTTACATGACTACAGGAGATATTCACAGATAAGTCTATAGTAAATCATACAGTAATTCCATTAGCATAAATTTTTATCTTGCATGGAGCACAAAATATTATACAATTAAGTTTCTAGTCCCTCTCTCTTTTTCTTTATTTGTTTACTTTGTTTTACTTGGTTTTTTAGGAACTGAGCAATTTTATAACTTGCTCCCATCTGAACTGGGTGCACTATAAAATACTAAAGAACTGGCTCTCTGGGAGTTCTGTTTCCTTTCTTTTCTTTGGAGCTGCCTATTTCCTTGATATATTTCATTACCTGAGCATTTTTTCCACTATCTTCCTGAGAAAATGTAGGCAAAACTAAAATTACTAAACACTTCCAATTTCTGAAATTATCTTTAGTTTGCATTCACAGAATTGATTATTTTGTTAGACAAAGAATTATACTCTGATATATTTTAATTTAGAATTAAAAGGTATTTTTCTTGTTTTATGTATGTAGCACTCAATTAGAAATTTAAATGAAGTATAATTTCTCATTGTTTGTAACTTAAATGATTTTTTAATCTCTTTTATAAATTTTTGCAACTGTTTTGAGGAAGAGTACCAGGCTACTACTTGAGCTGGGGGCAAACTTGGTATCATCTAATTGGTGCTGGATTTGTAGGCATGCAAACTGCAAAAATTATGAGGTCATGGCGGCTACAATGCAGATTTCAAAGAAAGGTCTGAAAGGTCAGTCACAGAAACACTGATAGGGCCTTTTCTTCCTATTTCATATTACCTATTTAAAAGGTCTAAAGGAGAAGAGGAAGTGGGAGGGGTAGGGGAAAGGAAAGAAGGGAAACGAATAAATATGAGAAAAGGAAAAAAAAAGAAACAACATCTTTGTAAATAGGGAAGGGTTGAGGAGTTGAAGGGAGGGCAGGGGAATGGGGAAAAAATAAGAACGAAGATACACCATGTAAAGGTACAAATTCCCAGTGATGAATGTCATCATATTGTATACCTAAAATGTACCAATAAACTTCATTTAAAAAAAAGAAACCCTTATAGTGGAGTGGTGAAACTGTGAGAATGAAACTAAAGATATTTTGGAGACCTCAGGAATTTGGAGATGCCAGAAATATATATCTTCTTATGAGAAAAGCAGCAGGCAGTGAACAAAGCCAGCCAAAGAGAGAAACCATGCGGGCTGCAACTGGCACTGCTTTCGAATCAGAACTTCACAAGATCTTTGAAGATCACATATCACCACAACTTCTCCCAGTGTTGGGCATTAATAATAATAGGAATTAACATTTGCTAAGCTGAGTATTGGTCATGCTTTGATGTGACTGCTATTTGTCTATTGCTTCCTTTATTAAAGGGGATTTTTTACCCTGTGTCATTATATGCTGAATGCATTTAACTTTGTTTTTTATTTTTATAAGATTTCTAACTAAGAGTTTGCCTTGAGTCTCAGAAGAGAGACTGTGGCCTTGGAATCTTTAGGACTCCAATTGTTAAGACTTTGGTGACCCTTAGTGATAGACTAAGTACATTTTGCACCTGATACTTTTAGGGGCCATGGGTGGAAATTTATGGCTTATATCTAAAATGTCCCCCCAAGTTGGAAGGTGATTGTAACATAGAGGCACTTTACTTATCAATGGATTCATTCATTCATGAGTTCTGTAGGTAAATATGCTATTAGGAGTTGGAGCATAATTGAAGGTGATAGGTCACTGGAGGAGTACCTTTGAGGGTTATATATCAATCCCTGGAATTGGTCTGGAAGGTAGAAATATTGTACAGTATATGAAATGAGGAGGAGATTAATCAATCAAATTACGCATAGCTTATAATTAGTCCATATATTTTAGGCTTTCTACCTGTTTCAACACTGAATTTGAGATACTTGGAACTTCCAGAATTTTGAGAATTCTGTGAAGTGATTTGAGTAGTTTTGGGGATTTTTCTTCTGTTACCATTTCTTTATCATTTCCTAAAAATCTATATTAGCTTCTAATGTAAATGTGTATACATCATTTTTCTGCTATTTAGGAGGTTGTGATTTTTCCTCAGATTATCAGATGATCTTCTCCTACACCATTTCTTTCTCAAGGGGCTCCATGGTGTTAATTTTTTCACATTTCTTCATAATTTAATCATCTTTGAACAAAATAGTATTTGACTAGAATGAGTGTTTTTATATTATATAATGTCACTACCCATACAATAGCATTTATATGACTTAAAAAATATTGGTATGGTAGAAAGGGACAGATGCCCAATCTCCTGGTTTTTAATATCCTGAAGACTATATGTCAGGAGACAGATGGTGGTGAGGCACATCTTTAGCATCTTAGCTTCTTTAGTGAGGTTCACTTGCAGTAATGAAGCTTTAGAAAGTTTTCTTATTAATCTGACTCTGTACATTAAAACTATTAATTCTCTCCAAATGTTGATTTTACCATTTTTAGTTTTTGAAATTATTATTATTTATTGGTTAGTTTTTGATATTTATGTACTCATGAAAAAGCAAGGGCCTGCTGAATATTCAAAGAATAATACTGTTTCAAAATAAGTATGATTTTAATGGAATATGTACATAAATTTTATGGGATATATATAAATTTTATGGAATATATATGGATATATATAAATATATAACCAAATAAGTTATTCAAAACCATGGAATTAATAATTTATCTTTTTTACAAAAGAATTAAACCTAGAAGATGAAATGGGATCATACAGCCTATGTATAGGGATCTATTTTTTAAATTATAGGATACCATTTTAAGAGTGTCCACAGATGTTTTAGTTATAGAATCTGTTTTAGTTTATGGATCCCTATCATAAAATTAAGCAACAATCATACATAAATACATAAAAGCACATATTTATTATTTCACATTTCCTTAAATATTGATGTGGAAAATCTTCCAAGTAGTTTTGATAGTTGTCAGAATTGTCATCTCTCCTGAATATTAATTTTAAAGAACTCAGATCCAAGAATACTTAAAATTATTTTAATTGATTCTGGACACACATAGTCATTTAATGATTTTTTTATGTATGGGAAAACTACTTCTCTTACGACTATGAGACAGTTATGCATATTACTGTATGGGAATGAAAGCAGAAGACCTGAATATGGGGGAAAGGTCAATATTTAATGTCAAATTTATACTGAATTTTCCTAATTTATTTCAAGGGTTCATATTTTTGCATACTCAAAATTTTAATGAACTTAAAATTTATCATTTTTATTTTTATGTAGATTTCAGCCTTCCCCCTTTTTTTTTTTCTTTTTGGGACTGGGGATCTAAGTTAGGATGTTGCATTTGCAAGGCAGGTGCAGTACCACTGAGTTAAATCCCCAGAGATTTCAGTCTTCTAAACTCTTTATAGTTGTTAAATTTGCTAAAATTCTGATGGATAGTATATTAAATAGTGTATTTTTTCTTTCAACAATGTAAACTCTTTCCTTTAATGTTCTTCTTGATTCACATTTGAAAAAAATAACTCTGTTTGAACTTTTTCTTTTTGTTTTGTTCTAAAATCAGAAACAATAATGTCTTTGTCTAGAAGACAAATGGAATAGCAGTTCCATTTAATCATTTTACTCAGGATAAAATCGTTCCTCATAATCTACCAAACTAAATTTTGAGTGATTCTTCACTAGGAACTGATTCCATGAGTTTTTCTTACCAAATTATAATGAGATCTAGTTTTAAATGGGAAAGCAAAACAATTTCTACAAACTTCATCTGGAGAAACATTTTTTTCTTTCTTTTTTTTACTTTATTGCCAAGTAAGTTCTGGTTCATATGCTCAAATAATATTTGTTTTCATTATCTTTTTTCCTTGCTCTATCATGTATAAATTAAAAAGTTATATCTATTTAAGGTAGAACATTGTGTTTTGTGATATATACATTGTGAGATACTACAGTCAAGGCAATTAATAATGTTTTTAAAAGTATCAATTTTGTAATTACCTGTTTAATTTAGCAATAAAATCTAAGGGAAACACTGAATTAAAATTATAATTTTCTGCTTATAATAAAAATTAAGGAATAAAATGTATAATGTATCTTTGTTAAAACTCTTAATTCAATTGTAGATAAAACATTTGTTTTTCCTAATATTTGTGATGTGACAGCAAGATAAATTGAAAACAGAATCTCTGAAGTCAGAAATGAATCTGACTTCTTAAATTTTGCAGCTGGTAATTGGGCCCTGGAGAATTTAACTCATAGACATACTCGCTTCACTGGTGATACTTGTCTCTTCCATCTTTTTTGTCTCAGCAGGCTTATAGTCAGAGTTTTTGACAGAAGCCCTCAGGACAAACACCTAAAAAAAGACTATAAAGCTAACTTTTGGGGTAAAATGATCTGGGCTTCATTCAGGTAAGATACTCTCTCAGGAATTGAATTATAATGTGAAAGAAATTTCCATTTTGATTTGAAGAAGAAAAGTTGAATTTGAACTTAGATACACCTCAGTGGCTATGTTTTTTTCTCTTTAGAGAATATTTTAATATTTTTTCTCAATATTCTACTGAAATTTTATACCTGCCAGTCTGAATCCCAATGTTGTGAATTTATTGTATTTTTGAATATGTTCTCAGAAAGCATCATATTTCTGAACTTTGTAAGTACATAGTTCCAGTGGGTAAGAGCTAGATCTGACAACAATTAAAATATACCCTTATCAGTTCCAAGAATAGCCAAAATTTAAAAGACAAAGCAAAGCTTGATGAAAGTGTAGAATAATAAAAATATATGTTGTTAATCAGAATACAAAATAATAGCTCATTTTATAGAAAAATTTTGGCAGTTTTTTGAAAAGTTAATATTTACTTTCTGACTTAGAAATTCTATACTAAGTTTACAGTAGAGAAAGGAAAATACAGCTAAAAAAATCTGTACAAGAATTCATCATGCATGAAAAACATTCAAAAAAGAAATACGTTAGATATTGTTGATTAATTTATACATGCTTTATGGTATAACATAGCACAATCTCTTGTATTCATAGTCAACAATTCATCTCTCCATATGTTCCCAACTATATACACATGTGCACACACACACACACACACACACAAAGGTTTTCATTTTTAGATCACATATTTAAACCTTGTATCTTTAGTATCATCGAACATAAATATATGTTATGCTATGCTTACCGATACTGAAATTATATCATTAATTTAATAAATGTTCTCTTCTCTCTGTCAGCTTTTTCCCTCGGGTTTTTCATTGGAATTAAATTTAATTCTGTATATTTAACTGGGGAAATTTGACATTTTTCAATTTTGAACATTTTATAAATCATCAATTTATAAATTAATTTTTTTAACATTTGATGTTTTAAATTAAGTGTTCTGTATACTTTCCAGTAAATTGTTTATTTTATTAATAATACTACATTATTTTTATTTTTATTTTTATTTTTTATGATAGTATGAACACTTATTTATTTGTTTTAAATTAATTATATTGGTACATTTAAGGTATACAATATAATGACATTCATCATTGGAAATTTTCACCTTTACATAATCCATCTTGGTTCTTATATTCCCCCTTTCCCCTGCCCTCCCTTCAACCCCTCCACCCCTCCCTATCTACAAATACTTTGTTTCCATTTTTAATTTTCTCATATTAATTCCATTCCCTTTTTTCTTTTCCCCTCCCCCTCCCATTTCCCCTTTCCCTTTTGACCTTCTCTTCCTATTTCACATTATCTGTTATACCTTTTAGTTCTTATTTACACTTTCAGTTTTCCACACTAGAGAAACTATTTGGTATTTACACGTGTCCTATTTATTTCACTTAATTGTATGGCCTCAATGTGCATCCATTTAGCTATAAATGTCTGTAGTTTCTTGTTCTTTGTGGCTGATACTCCATTTTATATATAAAAAAACACATTTTCTTTATTCAGTCACCAGTTGATGGGCAATTGGGTTGTTTCCGAGTTTTAGTTATCACGAATTGTGCTGTTATGAACATGGGTTCACATATATTACTATGGTATGATTCTTTTAACTCTTTGGGGAAGATGCCCAGCAGGGGAATAGCTGAATCAATTGGAACTTCCAGTCCTAATTCTTTGAGATATCTCCAGATTAATTCCCACACTGGTTGCAGCAGTCTACACTCCCACTAACACAAAGTCACATTTATTTTTTAATATTGACCTTGACCCAAGCAATGTTGCCAAATTTTCTGTTGAATTTAATAGATTACCTGTAAATTTTTCTGGATGTTTTACTTAGTAAACATTTCAATATTTCAGTGTTTCCTTTTATACCTTAAGAATAAATTTAAACCTATTGAAATTACTTTTTAGTATTGGAAATATATCTAGAAAACCTATTTTTAAAAAATCAGTCCTTTCTTTCACTTAGTGTTGTAGGATCTTTTGAAACACTCATAGCATTCATTTCCTGAGAGACAATACTTTTAACATAATTTTATGCATACATATATAGTTTACACACTGATATACATATATGTTGGATATATTATATTTGTTCATGAATTACATATTAATTATAAATTGTGTGCCTAAGTTACTTTTCTTGTTGCTTAGACAAAATATCCAACACCCAAAGTTAAAGGAGGAAAGACTTATTGTGGGTCACAGTTTGTAGAAGTTTCATTTCATAGCTGGCTGGCTCCAAGGCAGAGTGACATGGCAGAGGGACATTTTAGAGGAGAAACCTATGACCACTTGAGGCTTTGGAGGAATATTTAAATATAAGCCATAACAGCATATGATTTTTCCAACATTAAATTTAAAAACTAATTAAAATGAGACCTTTTTAATGGCTACATTGAAGACTAGATGTTATTAGTGTACAAATTATATTAATTTTAACTTTAGAATTGTTTGAAATAAAACTAACTAATCTGGACCGGAGATGTAGCTCAGTGACACTGAACTTGCCTGGCAAGTGCAAGTTCCTGAGTTCGATTCCTGATACAAAAAAATTAATCTTCATGAACATTGAGGTGGATGAGAGTTTTGATGAACTTGCTCAGGAATAACAATTTTATACTGAGACTATTTACTTGGAAATTTCCTGTGTCCTTAAGTCATGACCAATTTCCAGTTTGTAATGTACAGTCTCTATCACTGATGAAATAAAGATTTCTAAATCTATATAGATCTAACTGATCTCCATGTTACCAATGTTACATGGAAGAAATCCCAGCTTCAACAAAGTAAAACCAGAGAGACAAATCATGTAAACAGTTAGCTTTTATTCAAAGAACATTCCTCAGATTAACTGTTTCAAGATTTTTATTTCTAAATAAGATAATTTTACATTAGATAAATTTATTTTTCATGTCTTGATGTTTTATTTTTTGCAAAAGATTGGTGATCATCAGGTTAAGGTGCTTCCCCCATCTGAAATGTAATTTTAAAAATTCAATCAATAAATCAATGAAATGTTAGCAATTTTTTTTTGTTGTTGATAGTTCTGTACCAGGAGCTATAAGTAATTTAAGCTACATGACAAAATATTTTCTCCACTTGCAATTAGTAGATATTATGTTTAATAGAAAAGATCAATACACTCTAACTAGATGAACTACATATTACCATATTTACTGTAGATATGTTTCATAAAAATATATGACATAAACCAGTAATTTCAATAATATAAATAGCTAAGTAGTACTCCCAGGAAAATAGTTCTGATGTGTTTTTCAATAGAGATGGAAGAATTCCTGAGGGCTTATGACCAGAAAATTGGGTAACATTTGGTTAAACAAGTAAGAGAAAGTGATCATTGTAGCAACAACAGCAACAAACTATGAAAATAGGAATAGGAATGGTATGTTGGTGCACTAATAAGATATCAGAACTTAACCTACAAGATAACACAGGTGAAGAGTATAGTCATCATATCCCAAGATACCTTGCTCACATCATAAGTAATGAGATAGGGTTGTTAACTATTATGTGTATAGGAAAGGAAAGTACTTGTGCTGGAATGTAAAACTGGCTTATGTCATAAAATCACTAAGATTTCTAAGCAAATACAATAATCACTTTCAATTTAGACTTCAAATGCAAACATAAAACAGTAAAATCATAATATTTAGTGACTCAATAACAGTAAATATAGTGTGCCTATGGCCTGTCTCATTATCTTGGATATATCCATTTACTGATTTTTAAAAATGTACTTACAAAGTTCTAAGGATAGAAAAATATGTATACTTTCATGACATAGCTTGAATTAAAAATTTTTTATAACTAGAAATGGTTACTTGTCTAGTTTGGAAAATGAGTTGGAGGATGTAGCGTATATTGAAAAGAAAAGAGCTTACTTTTTTTGGTACCAGGGATCGAACACGGGTCCTTGTGTTTACAAGGCAGGCAGCAGCACCACTAAGCTAAATCCCCAGCACAAAACAGCTTACTTTTGATCTAGTCCTGGAAAGCACCAAGTTTATGGGTAAAAGAGTACAATAGAATGCAACCAAACATTTTGCTTCATAGGTGGGAAACCCTAATACTGCATGGTAACTTGTAATGAGTTCAGAAATGGAAGAGCTTTCCACAAGATTGAATGATATTGCTCTTATAGTAAATCATACATATGACTTATTTTGTGTAAAAATGTCTTCACAAAATATAGAACATGGAAAAAAAACAAAAGGAAAAGAAAAAGTATGGAGTGCTATCTTGAGAATTCTTCATGGGCCAAATTTAGGAGAAAGAGAGCAGGTAGAGTGTGTAAATATTACAGAACAAGGTCCATCCTCTTTGTCCACAAGACATTGGCTTGTTGTTGCCCTGAGCTTAAATATGTGTGAGAAATGTAGTCGAACTTTATTGCTGGGAAAGGATGGATGTAGGGTTTGGTAACAATAGACAGACTTTATTGCCCTTGTTAATTTCCAAAAGTAGTTTGGGATATTGTCAGAAAATGAGCTATAGAAGTACAATGTGTCTCATTTTAGGTTGCTTTTTGTAAAAATCACAGAGCTATGTGTCTTAATATAATGGTCATCATATTAAAAATAACCAGGGCTTGAGAATGATTCAGTATAAAAACCAGCCTATTTAAATGCAAATGTAATTTAATCTGTCAAACAGATCTTTGATATAAACCAAATGTACTTTCTTCTTTTTGTAATATATCATATCTTCAGAAGCAGTCATTTGATTTACTTTTACTTCAACTTTTCAAAACAATTAAAGCATAAATTATTATTAAGCTTAAAATCTCTGGCAGGAATGTATTTCTTTCAGAAGGTTAAATATAAATATAAAACTCAAAGAAGAATGTACTGTCCTGCAAGAAAATAATTTTAAATATCCAACTGTGTGGACAAGGTAAATCAAGCACCAGTGTTTGCATTTTAAAAGACTCCTGCAAGGCATCTGCTAAGGTTGTCTCTACTGAAACTCATACTGAAATGTTATTCTCAGTGTTACAGTGGTGATAATTTACGGGATCTTTAAGAGCTAATTAGGTGATTAGGGTCTAATCTCATGAATGGATTCAATCTGTTTTGGAGACAGGGCTAGGCCTTTTAAAATGGATTAGCTCTCTGAGGAGTGACTGGAGTCTTTTTTTTGGTTGTTTTAAAGGGGAAGGGGTTTATTTGGCTTACAGTTCATAGAGGTTTCAGTCCAGAATCAGCCAACTCCAAGGCAGGGATGAAAAACAAGCATGGCATAGCAGAAACAACATGGTACACACAAGGCAGCAAAGGTAACAAGAGAGAATTACTGGTGTTTCCCCGCCCCTTTTATCTTATTCAGACTACTTAGGGCAGGTACCACTCACACCCTTAATCCTAGTACCCTTGAGCCTAGCATTGCATCATGAATCAATTGCAGATTCACACACTAGATTAATCCTTGACCTCATGAGGCTTTGGGGGGACGTCTAGGCCCAAACCATAACATTCCGCCCCTGGCCCTGTCAAAGACTCATGTACATTCCTTTACACAGAAGGCATTTAGTCCGTCTCTATGAATTGCCAAAGTCCTAACAGTTTCAGTATTGCTGAAAAGTCCAAGTCCAAAGTTTCCTCTGAGATTTAAGACAAACTCTAAGCTGCAAGCCTCTGTGCAAATGAAAAGAAAGTCAAACTCTTCCAACATTCAATGGCACAAGATAGAGATTACCATTCCAAAAGGTACAAACATGAGGATACAAAGGAAAGGGACCAAAGTAAGCCCAAAATCCAGTAGTGCAAACATTAAATCCCACAGTTCACTCAGTTTGCAGCATCCCCAGACTGAATGAACAAGCAGGAGAGCAGGTTGCCTTTGATGGTCTGGGTCTTCTGCAGGTTATAGTGCTCCTGCCATGTGATGTCATCCACTGGGAAGTTCTAAGCAGAATCTGAGACAGTGGTGTCAACATGATCTTAGGGACCCAGAATAATAAGCTAAATAAGCCTCTTGTCTTTATAAATATACTAGCCTATAAACTATCAGCTAGCTGCATGTTTTGTGAGATATGGGCACTAAAGGACTCAGATAATGTTCTTTAAGCATGGCTTTTTTTAAAACAGATTGATAAAAAGTGATTTATTTGCAATATGGTTTAAATGGATTTCAGCTTTGAAACTCCCCAAGAAAAACAAAATTTGCTGCAAAAAATTTAATTATTGAAGAATTAATTTTGTTTTATTACTACATATGAATAAAAAGAAAAAAGTAAATAATGTATACCTAATGTAAAACTGCAAGCAAAATTCATGTAAAAATACATTTCAAATTTATTTTTATAAGTATATGTTTGTAATACATAATGATTACATTCATTTAGAAGAATTGATACATACACATATTACATCTTTACTGTTTTTACTCCTTTTTATCCTTATGCCCCTGTGCCTCCCATACTCCAGATCTCTTTCCCATCCACAAAAGTCTACTTCTTCGTTTCCTAACTTCTCTTTTATTTTGCTCTTTAAATTATTTATTTGGGGTGTTCTAATATAAAAGAAACCATGTAACATTTAATCTTTTGTCCCTAAGTTATTTTACATAACAATACGGTCTCAAGACAACATCCATTTTCATACAAATGACTAAAATGTATCCCTGTTATACTGAATATATATATAATTTTCTTTATCCATTCACCTGTTAATTCCCACATTGGCTGGTTCCATTATTTGCTATAGTGGAATGTTCTGCTATAAACAGGTATGCATTCATCAATGTAATGTGATGGCATTAAGTCTTTTAGGAAGATATCCAGGAGTATAGCTGGGCCAAATGGGATTTCTAATTTTAAGTTCTAAGGACTCTCCATACTGATTTACATGATAGTGGTACCAGTTTGCACTGCTATTAAAATATGTATTTTTTCCTTTTCCCCCACAACCTCACTAGCATATATTGTTTCTTTTGTCCTTAATAATACCCATGGATACTGGAGTAAGATAGAAAAAGGTTTTGTTTTGATTTGCATTTCTCTCATGCAAAAGATGATGAAATTTTTAATGGAGTTATTGTCCATATGTACTTTGTTTGAGAAGTATCTTTTCCTTTCAATTGTCCATGTTTTGATTGTGTCTTTTATTTTTTGGATTTCTTGTTTTTTGAGTTGCTTATATATTTTAAATATTAATAGCCAGTAAATTTTCTTTCTAATTCTGTGGGTTGTCTTTTCACCCTGTCAGTTTTTCTTTAATATGTAGAACTTTTCTTAATTTGATATAATCCTATCTGTCCATTCTTCACACTATTTCTTGGGCAATTGAGATTCTATTCAGAAAATCCATGCTTATATTTTCAAGAATTCTATCTATGCTATTTTCCAGTAGATTCAATGTTTCTGTTTTAATATCTAGGTCTTTGATCCATTTTGATTTGATTATAGTACTGGGTGACAGAAATAACTGTATGTATATTTATTCTTTTGCATGCAAATAGCAACTCTTCCCAGGCTATTTATTCTCCAGCATATGCATTTGGCCATTTCATCAAAAATCAGATAGCTAAAGGTACATGGAGTTGCTTCTGCATTTCAATTATATTGCATTGGTCATCATATCTATTTTGGGGCCAGTATCATTACTGTTTTATTTTTACTGTATCTTTATAATCTAACTGGAAATATGATAATACAGTATCTCTTGCTTTGCTGTTTTTTTCAGGATTTCTTTGCTTATTTTAGGCTTCCATTTCCACAGAAATTTTAGGATGTTTTCCTAATTCTGTGAAGCACGTTGATGATATTTTGATTGGAATTTTATTACATGTATATATCATTATTGGTAATATGTTCATTTTGACAATTTTGATTCTGCCTGTTCAGAAAGAGTGGATAGCTTATCATTTTCAAATGTGTTCTCCCATCACTTTTTTCATAGTAGTATGGTTTTATTGTAGAAGGCTTTCAAGTGCTTGATTAAGTTAGTTTATAGGTATTTGAGGGTTTTACCTTTTTAAGCTATGGCAAATAGGATTGTTTACTTGAATTCACTCTCAGTGGGTTGATGTTGATGTTCAAAAACACTATTGATTTTTGTGTTAATTTTGTGTACTGCTTCTTTACTGAATTTGTTTATTAGTTCTATGAGTTGCAAATAATGATATGTGGCTACTTATTTTCTCATTCATATCCTATATATTTATTTATTTTTGTTTGCCTGATTACTCTGGCTAACATTTCAAGTACTAAATTGAGCAGGAGCTTTAGAGTGAGACCGTTGATTTGTTCTTGATTTTAGAAGGAACACTTTCAGTTTTCTGATACCATGATTTTGCCAGGGAGGTGTGTTTTTTTCTTTTTCTTTTTTCATCAGTTTGAGGTAATGCCCTTCTACATATATTTTCATCAGGGATTTTTTAAATCATAAGTGAAGGTTCATTTTATCACAGACTGTTTCTGCATCTTTTGAGATGACCATGTGATTTTTATCATTATTTCTGTTTATGTTGTATATTACATTTATTAATATATGCATCCCTGGGATGAACCTGATTTGGTCAAAATGTGTGATCTTTTTAAATATTTTAGTGCATTCTGTTTACAAATATTTTTTTGAGGATTTTTACATTTCAGTTCACTAGGAAGACTGGCCTACAGTTTTGCTTTTGTTGTTGTTGAGTCCTTGTCTGGTTTTAATATCAGAGTTATGCTAGCCTCAAGGAGTGACTTGAGTGTGTCCATTCCCTTTCTACTTTGTGAGACTTTGAGGAATATTGGTTTATGTTCTTCCCTGAAGTTCCGGTAAAATTTAGTGGTGAATTCATCAGGTCCTATGTTTTTTTTTTTCCATTAAGTTTATTGGTACATTTTAGGTATAAAATACAGTTACATTTATCATCTGGATCTTGTACCATTACATGAGTATCTTGGTTCTTATTTTTTCCCTTCCTCTGTCCTCCCTTCACCCTCCCACAATTTCCTATTTGCAAAGATTTTGTTTACATTTTTTTCCTTTTCTCATATTTTTTCTTTTCCCTTCTTTCCTTTCCACTACCCCTCCCACTTCCCCTGCTCCTTTAGACCATTTCTTCCTATTATACAATATCAATTATACATTTTAAAAATTACAATATCAAGATCTAGGAGACATTACCACAGATTTTACAGAATTTAAAAGGATATAGAAAGCATA
>NW_004624749.1:25228820-25239857 GCF_000247695.1 Heterocephalus glaber
TTTAAATTTTTAAAGAATATAAAAAGTAAAAGTAGCACCTATTGCTGTCAATGAAAGTTTTAAAAGTATTTTAGGAAAAAATTCTCACATTTTTGTAAAATAAAAGATGTTTGTGTACAATTAAAGGTTACCTTTGCCTTTCTTTCCCTGTATTCAATGCATTCCCCCCATTCTCTGCCTCTGTCTCTCTGTCTCTGTCTTTCTGTCTCTGTCTCTCTCTCTCTCTCTCTATATATATCAGTCTCTCTATATATCATTATTTAACAAATACCTATCTATCTATCTAGTATATATACCCATATACTATATATATTAGTCAAGAAATGTAAATGGCTCAATATTATTCAGTTTGGGAAAGAAATGGAGTATTGATTAAGATAAATACTACAAATACTATAAATCATAGGTTTATGAAAAATTTAGCACTTTTAAAGAACATAAGTATGTATTGAAGAGAAAGATCTAGAAGAAATGCACAAATATATAACGTTCATAAATATCACAACTAAAAATAAACAATATAGTCTTACTGAAACCTACATGTGTTCAAAAAATAGACAGAACTTTAAGGAAATTATTTCTAAAATCTTGGTGTCCCTGTGTAGTGGAGCAGTGGAAATGAATAAGATTATAAAAAATGAAGCAAATTTGTGACTTTGAAAATACATCATGTTACTTTTGTTTTTATAAAGGATGTTCATACATTTTAAGTAGTCAGATAATGTAACTTTTAAAAATATACCTTATTTACTTTGTTTTATAAGGCCAGCATAACTTCTACATATTTAAGTTTGTGAAGATTTCCCTTGTAACATACAACCTGTTTAATTTTTATTTTTCTTCTTCGTATGTTTAGAAAGAATTCTGTGAGGAGGAAAAATTGTTAGACAAAAGTTGCAAATTTAGTAAGAACACTTTCAAAATATATTACTTAACTCACCTACTGTTTTAAAAGTAATTCATTTTAATTGTTTCTGCTATCAAGTCTTCTCATTTCTATATTGAGGATTTCTTTTTTTTTTTTGTACTGGGATCAAACTCAGGTCCTTCTGCTTTCGAGGTAGGCAGTGGAACCACTGAGCTAAATCCCCGGCCCTATATTGAGAATTTCAATTTCCATGTCTAATTTTTGCCAGTCTTTATTTTCAGGTATTCCTCTACTCAGTATTTATTCAGTATGCATTTTAAATAAGTTTTATTTTTGGAACAATTCTAGTTTTACTGGAAATTCAGAAAACAGAAGTTTTGCCACTTATATTGTACCATCTTTCCCTATACATGCAAAATCTCCCTTACTATCTATATCCAGTGCCAAGTGGTAAATCTTTTATAATTAATGGAATACTGGTATCATTCATATTATAAATATGAAATTATCATTCATATTATAAATGATAATTTATATTATGGTTCACTCAATATTCACTCTACTGTTTGGTGTGATGTGTATCTTCTATCATTACATATACAAAATAATATTATTCTAAATGTCCTCAGTGATCCACCTAGTCATCCCTCCCTCATAACACCTGGCAACCACAGATCTTTATACTATCTCATTTTCTTCTTTTCCTGAAAGTCATATAATTGGAATGTTGAGTCTTCAGTTCAGTTTCTTTCATTTAATGAAACATATTTAAAGATTTTCCTTATTTGTAAATGGCTTGATAGGGGCTTTTTTTGTGTGTGTGCTAAAAATTATTCCATAGTCTTGAGGTACCAAAGATTAAAAAAAAATTTTTCCCACTTACCTACTGAAACTCGTCTTGGTGTTTTCAAATTATGGCAGTTATGAATAAAGCTGCTATAAACAGCAGTGTGCAGGTTTTGTGTGGACATACATTTTAAACTCATTTGAGTGAATTCCAAAAAGGCCAATTTTGGAACCATCTGGTAAGAAAATGTTTAATTTTTGAAGCAACTGCAAAACAGTCTTCCAATGTGGCAGGGCCATTTTGCATTCCCAACTGCAATGAATGAGAGTCTTTTCCATATCATTGTCACCATCAGTGTCGGGAATATTTTAGAACTTAGTTAGAATAACTGCTGAGTAGTATTATATCATTATTTTAATTTGCAACTCTTAAATGACTTACAGTATATGTATTTTCCTATATGTATTTGCTACCTATATTTTTGGTGAGCTATTTTTTCACATTTTTTACTCATTTATTAATAGAGTTGTCTATTTTTATATCATTTTAAAATAATTCTTGGTATATCTTGGAGACTCGTTCTTTATCAGTTATATATTTTCGCAACATTTCCTTGAAACCTGTGGCCTGATTTATTCTCTTGGTATTGTATTTCTCAGAGGAAGAATTTTTAATTGTAATGACATGCAGTTCATCAAATATTTTACTTTCCTGGATCCTGCCTTGATATATTTAAAATTTTTATCAAATTTAGATTACCTCTAATGCCATTTTCCAGGATATCTACAGTTTAATATCTTACCTTTAAACCTATCATCCATTTATAATTTGTGTGAAAAATAGCAAGGACTTGATCTCCTTCTCTTTGTCTTGTTGATCTCCATTTGTCCAGGCACCATTATATATTTTGAAATCCAGTATTTAGGCAAGAACTGGTTAATGATTCTTATACTCTTTTGGTTCAAAATAACTTTTTCTCAATTTTATTATTCATTTATTTTTGAGACAGGGTCTTGCAATATAGCTCAGTCTGGCCTCGACCTCGAAGTAACCCTTGTGCCTCAGCCTCCCAAGTGCTGGTATTACAGTCATGTGACACTAGGCCTGGGTCTCATTTTTAAATTATACATATATTACAAGATTTGTTTGATAGTAGACCACAGAAGTGAAAAAAGTTAGAAGAGGGAACATTTAAAGCCAGAAATATTAGAGAAACATCTCTCACTGATGAGGCACAGGCTGAATGAAAATCAGGAAAGTAAAAGGATAAGCATCTTGATATACTGTAGTATGTTTTATAATGCCCAATATAATTACAGGGTTTATAAAGGTAATTGTTACATAGTCAATTTTTATTAGATAACATATTGACAAAATATATTGAAGAATATAACAGAAACATTTTCATTTTCATAGGAAAACCATTCTTAATTTTAAATTTACAAATATCCAAATTATATTTTAAGTGTGGAATAAGTAAATAATTTTCAATGATGTAAGGTTTGAAGAATTTTAAGCTGTGTAAAATACAACTTAAAATATAACAAAGTCACTCAGCAAAATGAAAACAAATAGAGTAATTTGTTGGATATAGAGTCAAAAATGAAGATTCTGGGCAGGGGATTTAGCTCAGTGGTTCCACCACCTGCCCGGCAAGCACAAGAACAAGGGTTCGATCCTCTGTACCAAAAAAAAAGAACTTTCTAACATGTGTCAGTCTAAATTGAATCTGATTTTTAGAATAAATCTAGATGTGTTTAATTTTCTTGTTAAAAGATATAGATTACTTGATTAGATTTGGAGGAATGACAACTTTAATGTATTTTCAAGAGAAACTTATAAAAATATTACAAAAAAAAGATTGAAAAAGAAATACCAGAAACAAATGCAAAAGTGTTATATAAGTTTTGATTTTAAGCAACATAAAATAGGATAACGGACATCTGTATAGCTGAAACAATTTGAACTTTTATAATTATGTTTTAAAATAGCTCAATACATAAAATAAAATGTAATGTAAAAATAGAATATATATTCATAATCAAATAAAAATTAAAATTCTTGATGTAGAGACTTCTGGAAATGTGTCATTAGAAGTATACTAAAGCCAGACGTGGTGGCTCTTGCCTGTAATCTCAACCACTTGGGAGGATGAAGGAGGAGGATCTCTGTCAGTTTGGGACCAGCCTGAACTATACAGTGAGAACCTGTCTCAAAAAATAAAAATGCGTGTGTCTGTATTTGTGTGTTTACTCAAAATTGTGTGCATACTGCACAAAACTTTTTAAACTGTTTAAATATATAAGCAGCAATTAACTATTTTCCTTTCTTACATTTCGTTGCTTGTAATGGAAGTAGAACAGTCTTGACTGGAGTTTGAACTACAACAATTGATTCTGTCTATCAAGGTTCTGGGTGGTCAATTTCCTTAATCATTTAATTTTTAAAGCACTTGTTACCATTGTTTCATAAATGATAATTTAGTTAGATAAATAATTTTAAGACTGAAGAGATTTATTTTACCTTCAGAAGTTTGAAATTATTCTTTGACATACTTGCCATTATATTTTATTATGATATCTTTTAGGTAAGAAAAAGGAAAAATGAAATTGGAATTTTAAATGTTTATTTATTTATATATTTTTAGTGTATTAGTACTTGTGTGTACCACATAATGTTTACACTTTGTATGGAGTCAGTACCTGCACATGACACATCTTCATTCCTTTTTTCATACCCTTTCTCTTTCCTCCCTCCCCTCTCCACTCGTACTTTTATCCCATTCCTTTTATTTGAACATATTTGCAGCACATAATATTATAGATGCATGCATAACGTGGTTTACAGCAACACAATTCATAATAGCTAAATCTTGGAAGTGGTCCATATGTCCATCAACTGATGAATGGATAAAGAAAATGTGGTAATTACACATTATGGAGTACTACTCTGTAACAAAGAAAGACAAACTGGAGTCATTTGCAGGAAAGTGGATGTGCCCTGTGAATCATCATTTTAGCTTCAATTTTCTTGCCAAATTTCATCTAGCGAGACATGTATCTTCGGCAATTTAACAGTGAATATGTTAAGGTATTCTCATGTCTGTGCATAGAATTTCCTCTGTTGCCACAGTATTTTCCTCAATAGATTTAAATTTCTAGTTTTCACCTATTGTTTCACTATTGGTGCAATAGTCTGATTCTAATGTTAGAGTTCCCTTTGTGTTGTTGTTTCTGCCTGTTCTACCATTCATTTCCTAATTAAGAAGTTACTTTTTTATAAAAAATTTTACTTATTTTATACCAATCCTAATTATTTTTTTAACTTTTCTATCTCTAAATTCTTTATTTTTTCTCTCCTATATAATTTTAAAGTTTCACTTGAAATTTAAAAAATTAAAGGTTAGATTTAAATTTCATATTTAGAAGCTTTATTCAATAAAAGGAGATTGACCATTTTGAGTATTATAATGTTTTGGGGTTTTGTTTGTTTCCTAAATGCTTGATTCTATGTGTGGTAGCCTTTTACACTACTATATGTTATTATTTCCAAGCAATAATGGTTGAGATTGCTAAATTTTTATTTAAAATCACATATAAGGAAATCTCAAATTCATGTTTTTAGTGAAAGTTCTATAGCATTTTTTATTGCAAACAATTAGGTGTAAGTTAAATTTTAATACAGCTAAAAACATGATAGCTTCTAAAATATAAAATAAGAGCTGTTACTTTTATTGCCTTTGTGGTACCTGAAGATTGCCACACAGAAATAATAAAATTGAAGCCAACTCTGTGTAAGGATTGATAGGTACTATTTAAAAAGCTAAAATAAATTAATTCAAATAACTGGAAATTTAAAAAATTATGTAGTGATCACTATAGCATGAATATTTTCTTTTACAAAAGTCAAACTTTATACATTACATATTTGACTGCTTTAGATGCTTTGTTTTAATAAAAGCAAACATCTTTTCGGATGTAATTATTGACTCCATTTCTGGTCTCTTTGCTAAATCAATACAGAGCAGAAATCCAAAGTTTTGCCATTTACACTTTTGCTTTGCATTTTAAGCACATTAAGCGACTCAGATTTAATTTTAAAGCCCTTGCTTGTATTTTCAGGGCCACTTTCAGTCTTGCAACAATTCACTTGACCTTTCTTTTCAATCAGTAAAGTGGTGGAAATAATGACTTTCTCCTACAATAATGATCATAAGAGAACAAAGAATTTTTATTATGACAACCTGTACTTGGTGAAAAAATGTTCTATAAAACAGAGATTTATTATCACGATTATATAATTTTCTTGTGCATAAGGCAGTGAAATCATGAGACCTCGGTTTTCTTTCTAGTATTTTCTGAGGGCTGCTGAATGACCTTAAATATATTTCTTAAACTCCCTATTCATCAGAAAGTTAAATTTTCTTGATAGAGTTATATGTTTTTAGACTGACTCCTTATCCCTTTCTTCATTCAATTAATTTTTCCTTCTCCTTGATGTGCCTCCATTTTTCATTCAGATGAGAAGTGTCTATGACTGTTTTCTGAATTATCTTTTTTTTTTTGCTTGGTTTACTCCTTCTAGAAAAGTTATTTCCCATGCATCTATTCTCTGTTTTCTAATAATACTAATTTAAATTTTTCTTTTATTTTTGAAAAACCTCTAGCTCTATGTCAATATTGTGCAGGTACTCTTCTATGAATATAATATTTATATAAGAACTTTGTTAACACAAAATTTTCATTATTAAACTATTAAGGGTTTATAATTTTTATATCTGATCAAAGTCCAAGTACATACTTAAATTAAGGATTCTAAATGCCTTTTTAAAAACTCCTGATTATAACTATTATGTGTATGCTAAGTACCATGATGTGGTTTTTACACAACAAACATATATACTATGTCACATGGATATATATGATTGTTAAGTGCTATTTCAAAACAAAAGAAAATAGACTTTAAACTTCAAATGTTGTTTTGCTGTCATGAACTACTGGTTCATTAAACAATGTTTTTATCATGTCTGGTACTTGTAGATAAAAACATGTTTATTGGCAAATGGTGTTGAGTTTGAGTAGAATATAGAGTCCAAATATTTGATCTATAGAAAACTTTGTTCTAAATAATTAACTTCTTCATATATTATTGGCTAATAGTCTTCCTTCCTTCCTTCCTTCATTTCTTCCTTCTTTCTTTGATTTATTCTTCTTGCTTGGCAATTGTGGCTTTGTAAAATCTTTGAAGTGACATGAGAATAAAGGTATTCATCTATAAAATTATATATTTATTCTATCATAGTCAATGTGTTTTATATATTTATAATCAACAGTATTGACCTCGACAATTCAACCTTAGTGGATATTTGTAAAAAAACAATACATAAGGTTAACCACAAGTTGTTACTATTAATGTAACCTCTAAATGATATTTTCGCTAAAAAGTTTGATTCCTTCATTTACTGTGAAAAATGACATCTACAATAAAGAAAACTCGACTCTTTAACCACATTTTATGAAATCAGTTATTTCAAAATATTAACAATCCAGAAAAATAATGATAAAAGAATCATATAAATTATTATGGATAAGAAAAATATAAATAAGAAAAGCAATAAGACCAAGTAAATTAAATCTAGCTGTTAAAATACTCTAAGCCTTTCTTATAACTAGGTAGGACATTAAATAGAAAATATTCCTAAATACTTTGAATTGTTATACTGAGGGAAAATTTTATATCAAATATAATTTTCCATTTTATTAACTTGATTATATTATAGTAAATGAATAGTATAGGATTAAACTATAATTAAAAGGCAAATGGAGTACTGATATAATTCTCAAAATTGAGTTATAAATAATTTAAACCCAACTTTCACTTATCTTTAATGTGTTTTTATATTATTTCAGACTAATAATAAATTATAATATATAGATATATGAGCGTTATTTCTTATTGACATCTTTAAGGCTCAAAAAATGATACTCTAAAATGAAGGCCTCAGACACAGCCTCACAATCAGCTTCTTGTTTGCTTTTTTTTCTTTCTATCTCTTACTTTTCATGCTTTCCTAGGGCAAACTACAATTCCTCTTCCACAGGTGGGTCATAGGTACAGGAACTTCTTTTCCTCAAAACCAGCGCAAAGTATAAAAAATATTACTGTGACTTTTCCCTCCCTTTCTGTTTAAAAGTTGACCATAAAGGAATTAAAACTTTCCTTCCAGGAGCATCCTGCCCCATACCCAAAAGGAATATGTAGTTTCAAAAAATTGGAACAGACAGACTGCTGGAGTCCCCTCAGTTACTGTTAGATCATACTTTTTTCTGGCTGGGTCATAATTTCTACACAGCTGTCAATACTTCATTGATCCTAGCCATAAAAATTATTAGGTCTTTGAGCCTTCAATCTGAAGTCTGCCATATCACATTTGTTATCCTTTTCTCTTATCAATCAGTCTTTTGCTGCAAAGATGTCAGCTATGACCCTGTTTGATGGGCAGGAAAGAGGTCACTCCCTTATCTTTAGATTTCTAACAACCCCTTACCTACTGCCTCCCTTCATTTCTTTTTTTTTTCCCTCGCCCAGGATGGAGCTCAGGACCCTGCACTTTCCAGACAGGCGCAGCAACACTGAGCTACATCCCCAGCCTTCTCCCTTTATTTCTTCCTCTTTACGTTTTGTTCGTAAACTTGATTCTAAAAGTTATTTATTGGTAAAATATTATTTAATCTGATAATTAGATGAAGCGTATACAGATCCTTCACTGATTCCAATTGGAATTATTTATGTATTCTTAAAATTTATAAATGAAGTATTTAAGTATAGGAAACTATGGCAAATTATTTGTGAAAATTTATCCATTTTTGTATATCCCTGTAAGAGTAGTTTTAAGACCCCACCCACCAGCAGATACCAAGATTTGAAGGCGTTTTACTCATTTATATAAAAATGGTGTAGTATTGTATCACTAGAGAGTGGGTGGAGATGGTTAACAAAATGAAGTAGTTTCATTTAAATAAGAACATGTTTTATGACCATTGTGACTGATCAAGTTAAGAAATAGAGAGAAAATTAAGAGATTGAATAATCCTTGTTTTAAAGAATAGTGAAATTATTGTTTTTAGGTCAAAACAAATTCTTTTATTTTATATATTTTTTGAAATTAATTTAATGAGTACTTTAAGGTATATGATATAATGACATCATCATTGGAAATTTGGACCTTTGCATAATCCATCATAGTTCTCATTTTCTCCCCATTCCCCTGCCTTCCCTTCAAACCCTCCATCTTTCTCTATGTACAAAGATTTTGTTTCCATTTTTTCATGTTCCCATATTAATTCCATTCCCTTTTTTCCTTTCTTCTAAACAACCCACTTCCCCTTTTCATTTGCCTCTTTTCTTCCTATTTCACATTATCTATTATACCTTTTAGTCCTTATGTACACTTTCAGTTACTCACACTAGAAAAACCATTCAGTATTCACACATGGGTGTCCTATTTATTTCACTTAAGGGTATAGCCTCAATGTACATCCATTTAGCTATAAATGTCTCTAATTTTTCATTTTTTATGGCAGAGTAGTACTCCATTCTATAAAAAAAAAGACACATTTTCTTTATCCAGTCTCCAGTTGATAGGCAGTTGGGCTGCTTCCAAGTTTTAGCTATTACAAATTGTGCTGCAATGAAAATGGATGCATGTATATCAATGTGGTATGATTCTTTAATTATTTGGGAAAGACACACAGTAGGGAAATTGCTGAGTCAAATGTGACTTTCAGTCCTAGTTCTTTGAGGTATCTCTGCACTGATTTCCACAGTGGTTGCACAAGTCTACACTCCCACCAGCAGTGGAGCAAGGTTCCTCATTCCCAACAGCCCAGCCAGCATTTGTTATTGGTTCATTTCATGATACAGCCATTCTTTCTGGAGTGAGGTGGAATATCAACATTGTTTTCATTTGCATCTCTCAAATGACCAGGGATTTTGACCATTTTTTCATATGTTTATTTGCTCTTTCTACTTCTTTGTCTTAGAAATGCCTGTTCATTACAGAAGCCCATGTTTGGATTGGGTCTTTGAATTTGGGAAGGTCTGATTTTTTTTAAGTTCTTCCTAGATTCTAGATAGTAGACCTTTTTCTGATGAACAGCAGGTGAAAATGTTTTCTCACATTGTGGGTTGTCTCTTCACACTGCTGGTGGTTTCTCTTGCTGTGCAAAAACTTTTTAATAAGAAGAGATACCATACATTGATTGTTTGTGCTAGTTCACAGGCAACTGAGGTTTTGTTCATAAAATCTTTTCCTACACAGATGTCTTCAAGGGTTCTACCTAACCTCTGTTCCAGCCAGTTCAGCATTTCTGTTTTAATATTTAGGTCTTTAATCCATTTTGATTTTAGTTTAGTGCATGGTGAGGCATATAGGTCTAGTTTCAATCTTTGACAAGTGAAAACCCAGTTTTTCCAGCACCATTTATTAAAGAGGCTATCTTTCCTCCAGTGAAGGTGTTTGACACCTTTGTCGAAGATGAGGTGGCTGAGTATGTCTAGAGTTGTTTGTGTGTCTTCTAATCTGTTCCACTGGTCTTCAGGTCTGTTTCTTTGCCAGCACCATGCTGCTTTTATCACAGTGGTTTTGTAGTATAGTTTCAGGTTGGGGGTTGTGATACCCCCTGCCATGTCTCTGTTGCCTACAATTGCTTTCGCTATTCTATATCTATTCTTGTTCTAAATGAAGTTTTGAATTTTTTTCCCAAGGTCCATGAAGTATCCTGCCAAAATTTGAATAGAGATTGCATTGAATCTATATAGCAGTTTTGGAAGTATGGCCATTTTCACTATGTTGATTCTTCCTACCAAGGAGCAAAAGATATCTTTCCATTTTCTGACATAGGCTTCAATCACTCTTTTCAGTGTGCTATAGTTTTCATAGACGAGGTCTTTGATTTCATTTGTTAGGTTGATTCCTAGGTATTTCAGTTTTTTGAATGCTATTGTGAAAGGAATTGTTTGCCTTATTTCTGGCTCAGTAAGTCTGTTCATGTAGAGAAAAGCTATTGATTTTTGGGTGTTGACCTTGTACCCAACTACTTTATGCAATTTGGTTATTATGTCTCCAATACTTTAGGGGAGTTCTTGGGTCTTCTATATAGAGTATCATGTCATCTGCAAATGCTGACAATTTGACATTTTCATTTCCTATCATTATTACTTTTATTTCTTTCTCTTGTTTAATTGCTATGGCTAATGTTTCCAAAACTGTCTTGAACCAGAGCAGTGATAGTAGACATCATTGTCTTGTTCCTGATTTTAGTGTGAAGGATTTCAGTTTTTGACCATTTAGTATGATATTGGCTGTTGGTTTTTCATAGAT
>NW_004624749.1:25241513-25264981 GCF_000247695.1 Heterocephalus glaber
ATTTTAGTGTGAAGGATTTCAGTTTTTGACCATTTAGTATGATATTGGCTGTTGGTTTTTCATAGATAACTTTTTTCAGATTAATGTAGAGACTGTCTATTCCAATTTTTAGTAGGGTTTTTATCACAAATTTGTATTGGATTTTGTCAAATGCTTTTTCTGGATCTATTGAGGTGATCATATGGTTTTTGTCCTTGGCTCTATTGATATAGTGTGTTACCTTTATTAGTTTGCATATGTTGAACCATTCCTGCTTCCCTGGTATGAATCCCACTGTGTCAGGGTGTATGATCTTCTTGATGATTTTCTGCATTCTATTTGCCAGTATCTTATTAAAGATTTTTGCTTCTATGTTCATTAGTGAGATTGGTCTATAGTTCTCTTTTTCAGTTGAGTCTTTCTTTGCTTTGGGCATCAAACTGATGCTTGCTTCCAGGAATGAATTTGGGAATATTGCTTCTCTTTCAATTTCATTGAAGAGTTTAAAGAGTAGTAGCAGTAGTTCCTCTCTAAATGTCTCACAGAATGGAGTAGTGAAACCATCAGGACCTGGGCTTTTTTAGTTGGTAAGTTTTTAATTACATTTTCAATTTCATTGGTTGATATTGGGTTTAGAATTTTTGGTCTTCTTGGTTCAATTTTGGTCATTCATAACTATCTAGGAATGTCCTTTCCTTCTGTGTTTTCCATCTAATTGGCACATAGGTTTTTGAGGTAGGTATTGATGATCCTCTGGTTTTTGCTGGGTTCATTGGAATGTTATCCCTTTCATTACTAATTGCATGGATTGGGGCCTTTTCTTTCCTTTTCTGAAAAGGTTAGCTAAGCGTTTGTCAATTTTGTTGATTCTTTCAAAGAACCAGCTCTTATCTTCATTGATTTATTTGTATCACTCTCTTAGCCTCCATTGCATTGATTTCTGCCCTGATCTTTATAATTTCCTCCCTTGTATGAGCTTTGGGTTTGTGCTGCTCTTCTTTTTCTGGGAGCTTGAAGTTCAGCATCAAGTTGTGTAATTGGGCTTGCTATGTTTTCCTAGTATGAGTATTCACTTCTGGGAATTTCCCTCATAAGACTGCTTTCATTGTGCCCCATAGATTCCAATATGTTGTATTGTTATTGTCATTTAATTGAAAGAACTGTCTGATTTCTTCTTTAATACCCTCTGTGACCCATTGGTTATTAAGAATTGAGTTGTTCAATTTCCACAAGTTTATGAAATTCTTACAGTTTCTTTTGCTATTGATCTCCAATTTCATTGCTTTAGGGTCTGATAATATACATGGGATAACTTCAATTCCTTTGCACTTTCTTGAACATGTTCTAAGAGAGAGTATGTGATCTATTTTGGAGAATGACCCATGTACAGCTGAAAAGAATGTGTATTCTGATTTTGTGGGGTGGAACACTGTAAACGTGTGTTAAGTTCATTTGTTCAAGAGTTTGATTGAGTTCTAGTATTTCATTGCTTATTTTTGTCTAGTTGATTTATCTATTTGTGACAGTGGGGTATTGAGTTCCCCCACTACTATTGTATTCATGCTTATTTGATTTTTCATGTCTGTTAGAATTTGTTTTATATTGTTGGGTGCACTAGTGTTTGGTGCATATATATTAATTATTGTCATATCTTCTTCTTGGATTTTTCCCTTTATAATGATATAGTGTCCTTCTTTGTCTCTCTTAATCAGTATTGGCTTGAAATCCACTTGATCTGCAAAGAGGATAGCTACTTCTGCTTTTTTAGGGGGTTCCTGTCACATGGAGTATTGTTTTCCACCTTTTAACTTTCAGTCTATGAGTTTATTTTTGAGTTAAGTGTGCTTCTTTTATGCAGCATATTTTTAGATCTTGCTTCTTGACTCATTCTGCTAGTCTATGATTATAAGTGACATGTATTGACTTATCATTGTCATTACTTTTTCTTTTTGTTGTATTCTCCCCCTTTGCATTCAATTTCTTGTCATGTCTAATGGATTCATTATGCTAGGCTTCCTGAGCTTGTGGTTCTGGTTGTTTTTTCCTAGGATATTGTCTAAAGTGTTTTGGAGTGCTGGTTTGGTATTCATGAAGTTTCTATTGTTCTCTTTGTCATGAAAGTATCTTATTTTTCCATCAATTTTGAAAGATAGTTTTGTAGGGTACATCACTCTGGGCTGGAGGTTTTTATCCTTTAGGGCTTGAAATACATCACTCTAAGCTCTTCTTGCCTTGGGGGTTTGTGTTGAAAAATCTCCTTCTATTTGGATAAGCTTTCCTTTGTATGTGATTTGTTTCTTTATCTAACTGCTTGTAGAATTTTGTTCTTCTGTTGGGTTTCTGGAATCTTAACTATTATATGTATATGTGTAAATTTTTCTTTTTGATCAAGGCTACTTAGAGTTCTATTTGCCTCACTTATCTGTATGTCAAATTCTTTTCCCTTGCTTGGTAAGTTTTCTGCCATCACTTCTGTGAACAGTTTTTTTTATGTCATCTTCACTCTCTCTTGTGTCTTCATTGACTCCAATCAATCTCATGTTATTCTTCTTTTCATAGTCTAGCTGGATTGATTTCTTATGGTCCCTTACTATTTTAAAGAAATTTTTCTTTTCCTGGTCACTAATAGCCATCTCATCTTTTATATCTGAAATTCTGTCCTCACATTGGTTCATTTTCCTGTGTAAACTTTCAATGGTATTTTTAATGTCCTGGAAATCTGTTTTATGGGTTCCATTCATTTTCTATGATGGGGTTCCATCATGTTACTCAGCTCCTCTATTTTTGTATTTGTGTCCTCTCTAGACTTATTAATTATGTCTTGCACTGTGAGCACATTCTCTGCTGTTATCTGAGAAATTATTTCTGCTTTGATTTTTTTCTGGATCCTCTTTTGTTGCCAGTTCAGGGAGTCCAGGTGGTTGAGTATCAGATTGTTACATCTCATTTCCCTTTGTGGTTCCTTTAGGTGATCTGGAAGTCTGATTTTGAGCCTTGTTTGTGCCTCTTCTCATTTCAAGTGGCAGGGTCCATGTGGCTCACCTCCTTGGTGCTGGGTGGAGGGTGGTACAGTGACCCAGAAGGCTCCTCCCCAGTGCTCAGGGCAGCTCTGCTCCTAAGCACTGGGTACATTGGTATGGTAGCCAGGAAGGCTCACCTCTTCCTCAGCACTGGGAGTGGCTCTGATGTTTCCTATTCTTTGTAGAGTATCATTTATAATCAATCTGAAAGCACAAAGAAGAGTCTTCACATTGAGTCCCTGGTAGTCTGAAATGGTCTGATGTTGACCAGTGCTAATTCTGTAGTGAATTACACTCTGAAATTCCACAGTGAATTACAGATGAAGGCACCTTCACAGAGCCAAAAGATGGGGATGAGTCAATATACTCTGCAGACATTTCAGTCCATAATCAGCTGGCTCCAAAGAAGAATGGTACATAGAATAGAGACATCTAAGAGGAGAAGCATTTTATCAAATTCTTTTATTAAAAAAATATGAAAAAGTAAAGAGAATAAATTTGAAAGAATAAAATGACCATTGTGAAAAGTAAAACAGTACGTTTACAATAAAATATACTTGATTGCATGGCTTTGAAGTTTTGGTCATGGGTTTGAAGCTTAACCAGTTCATCATACTGGTGAATTCTGCATCAATTTGGCTTTCTCTGTTGCTTTGAATACACTCGTGAAGAAATAGATCAATTGAGTTTGTTCATGGTTACATTGCAGGAAATTTATAGAGAATAATGGGATTTAGAACCCTGTGAAGATGTCATACTTTTGTAAAATATTAGACACAAATTGTATTGGCTGAAGAAAAACAAAGTGAATATTCCAGGAAAAAAATAAAGAAGATTATCACTATCAGGAGTGCTCTATGATGATGTCTGAATCCTGCTTTCCAAACACACTTGCTATCAAGTGTAGGTAGAAGAATAGAATAGGAAGAATGAATAGACTCTACCCAAGATTTCTTCCTACAAAATTATTTTGAAATGTTTGTATTTACATCACACCTTCTCTTGACCAAATTTTACTCAGCAAAAGCAAAACAAATTGTCGAGATTATTTCAGGTGCTCTGAACAAGACAGAATGAAACTTTGTTACTGTAAACTCAAAGGTCTGTTTTTTAAACACACACACACACACACAAACACCTCTCAAGATTTATAACTCAAATTAGGAAATTAGTCATTTTAAAAAGTTTTGTCATTTCAAATGTTATATAATTCCTCAAATTGTCGTGTTCCAAGAAGCTTTATTTGAACTCTGCAATTCTTTAAATCATCAAGATAAAGGCAAGACACTATCATTGTTCTTCAGTTGAATTACATGTTTCTATACTTCTTGGTCCACAAGAGGGTCTTTCTCTCTCTCTCTCTCTTTCTCTCTCTATCTTTCTTCTTCCCTTCCCCCTTCTCCCCCTCCCTCCTTCTCTCCTTTCCTCCTTCCTTCCCTCCCTTCTTTTCTTCCTCTCCCTTTTCTTCTTACTTTCTCTCTTCTTACTCTTACAGTTTCTACTAGAATATAAAAGAACTGCAATTTCCACTGATATTATATTAATGGAGGCTTTTAAGATTTACTTCTAGAAGGATTTAAGGAAGATCCAAAAATGTTGTTTTAAAAAGAATTGTTAGATAAGGAAATTATTTAATATGAAGTTAAATAGAAGCAGCGAGGAGGTTAAAAAGATAATAAACAAGAAGTATGGGGCACCAAATATCTAAAGGGTAAAGATATAAAATAGAAGACTAGGAAACTAAAAGAATTCAATAAAAGTAAGGGATAAGGGAAGAAAATCAGATGGGTAGATAAAATTTAAAATAAATGAAATGATACATATCTAGAAGTAAAATTAATAAGAAGTATATAAGTGAAAACTATTGAAACATTCTATATCAATTAGATCAAAAATTTAAAATGCTATTTTTACTGTACATTTTTGCACAATCTATTTTCAACCTCAACTCTTCAATTTTTTGTTAACCATCTTCAATGTTATGTAGCTCCACTGTCTTAGTCCCTTTCCGTGTCAATTGGACATAAATACCCAACACCTACAATTTAAAGGTGGGCAGGTTTATTTGGTCTCATGATTTTTAGAGATTTATTTCTGTCCATAGCTGGGTCTCTCCAAGAAAGAAAGTGGATGGTAGAAAGGGATGGGTGGAGGGCAGCTGCTCATCCTATGGCAGCCAGGACAAAAGAGAGAGAAAGGAGGATCCAGGGAATGGAGATACATCATTCTGGGTCAGACACATTGACCCCTCTTCTAAATAGGGCCTACCTCCTAGCAGTGCATTCAGATTGGAACAATTGAACATATTGATCCACTGAGGAGCATAGGACCCTCATGGTCCAATAACCTTTTCAATTCCACGCCTCTGAACACAAGTCTTTTTGAGACATTATGTATCTAAACCATAACACACACACACACACACACACACACACACACACACACACACTTGACCTGAATATTTCTAATGTGAGGATCATCTCTAAAATCTACTTCATGACTACCAGTTTCTTTCTTTTTCTACTGTCTTCATTTCATGTATTGGAATCCCCATTCCAGTTTAAAATCCAATAATCTGTCATTTTTACATATTACCCTCCATTTTCATTTCCTTACTTCTCTTTTTATCATCAGCTCCCTTCATAAAATCTTTTTTCCTTAAACTCCTCATTAGCCTTCCCTTCTCTTACAAAGAATAATGTCTTATAACTATTATCCAGCTAACTCGTACCCTTCAACATATTCATTAAATTACAATTCCTTCATTAACTAAAACTTCTCACTATATTATAACCTATTTTTTCTTTTCTACTTTTTCTTTGTAATCAGTTCATTAATAACTGTGATATTAATATTTACAATCTTTAAAAAACACCTTTTGGATCTCAATATTTTATCAGTTGTCTTTTTTTAATGCTGTCTTTTATGGTAAAATAACTTCCATTATTAAATGACTTTTCTATCTCCACTATATTTCAAAGTCACCATTCTAGCTTTGTCTCCATTTTGTCTTTTTGTTCTCCTTTTTTAAAATCACTAATAAACTTCTAGCTATAAAACCTGATATGCAGTTTGTATTCTAGTTGTCTCTTAACCACAATAGTCATTTTTGAAAAAAGTAGTCATTCTTTTGTTTTGGAATGTGTGAAACAAATAAACATAAAAGAATGATAAATGACTCATAATACAATACAGTAAATGAAGTCCTTTATTTTCTAGAATATTCTAAATTTAGTTCAAATATGTGTGTATAAATATCTATGTGCAATAAGCTGTTAGCCTATCTTATATATTTCTTAAAGAACTCTTGATCCACTGGAGATTTCTGGTAAATGAAGATTGTATGATAAATGTTTGTACATTTTGATGTGCTCTATATCACACAAGAGTAATTGCACAGTGGAAAAGTCATGGCTGACGCTATGGTTTAGTTATTGTGCACCACTTAGGAATGAAAGGGAATGTAAACAGAACAAACAAGAAAGGCAAAGGAGGGAGGCATAATACAACCAGCATGCAAGAGAGAGGCACTGTGGAGAAGCCATTTGGGAATACTCAAAAATACTGATTCCTCACTATTATGCAAAAATGAGTAAATCAAGAAAAGATACACAGAACCCATTTTTTACTGCATCTTAACTGAATTTGCAATTAAAATTAAGGTTGTATATTCAAATAAAGTATATTAATCTTATGCAAATTATTATTTTTACCTCCAGCCATTATCCAAAATGACCAGATATTATGTATATTTATGAATGTATGTAGGTATCACTATGTAATAATTATTGAGTGCATTTAAAAATAACTTCTGCTTCTGCTTCTAACATCAAATTACCCCTAAATTGAAAGGAAAAGCAGATTCCAGAGCTTGTTTCTTATTATTTCTATAATGATAGGACTGTAATGGCAGTCTAATGATAGTAGTCCCAGTGACTCCATTCTGAGAAAGAAGTGAGAATTGCACATTTATTTTAGCAAATAAGCACGCAGTTAATTATAGCTCTTGGCTTTAGTCCGCCTTTTTTTTTTTTTTTTCATCTTTAGAAGCTAGATTCACATAGTTCATTAAAATAGCAGGTTTTTTCATGAGTTACAATGTTTCTTAAAAACAATGTAAGAATAAAAACTTATCTGTCACCTAATGAGAAAAAGCATCTTTCATTGTAAGATTCAGCCCTATAAGGTGCTCAAAAAATACATTACTGAAATATGAATTATTAGTATTGACGTTCATCTAACATTCAACTAACTGTGATAAGCACAAAATAGGGTTTGTTTTCCAACTGAATCTCAAATGATTCCTAAAGATATGTGCTGTATTTGGTCATGGCAATAATAGTAGATTTTAAATTTTTATATGTGATCACAGAATGAATACTCATGTCATATAAATATACCTAAAGAAGTACAAGCTGTTTCTTCAAAGAACCTTTGATGATGGAACACAGTGGAAGTTAGAGGCTTCCTCCTAAGGTTAATGTAATGGGGTGGGGAACAAAGAAGCAGCCATCTTGACTGGAACCCTCACGTTTTTGTAAGAATGTCATAAGAAACAAGTAATTTCCAAAATTAAGAGGGTTTCTAAACAAATGATAGAGACTATACCTTAATGTGAGCTTATCCACACTAGTCTATATAAGCATCTGTTTGAAACTCCCATTCCACCTGCAATAGAAAAATGTGTTTAGAGAAGCCTTTTAACATGACACACTAGATAGTTGTGAAGGTTTCTGATTAGTCTGAGGCATTCAGTAAAATTGAAGAATATTCTTTCACGCTGCTCCAAGAGAAATATGGGTCTCATGATGATCAGGTCATATGGAAATTTGTCCTTGAGGGGTCCAAATAATATTTACTCAATTCAACAATTAATGTGGAATAGAAAAATAGGAAAAAGTTTAGCCCACATCACTTCCATTTTTATTATGATATCCAAATAAAGGAACCACTTTTTTGACAAGACTTTTCTAAACCTGGTATGAAATTAGGATGCCTAGCAATTACTACAATTTTAAAAGATTCAGCAGCAGTATGAAAGGAACATGGAAACATATATTTCATGCATGCTGCAGATCAATGTTCTGTTATGTGTGAACATCTATGTTTGCAGTCTAAGAAATTCTGAATTTATTAAATCAGAGGCTCATTCCATAAATGTTATTTTAGAAGATTTCTTGACTATAGGTTACAGGGAGTAACTGTAGAAATAGACACCACTAGTGATAACATAAGCTATAAGAATAAATATGTTTAGACATAAGGGAGTCAATTCCTTTGCATTAGTGAAAAGTACCTTACAGTCCTTCATAATCCAGCCAATTAATATCACCATAACAAGGCACATTTTATATGATTCAAAGACAAGTAATAGCATCTTCAAACTTGGCACAAGTTTCATATATAGGAATAGGGGAGGTGAACAAAGATAGCTAGAGAAGTATGCTTAGGCTTTAAGAACTTCAAGTGAAATTTGGTCAGTTTAATTGTCTTTGGTGTAGAAAGGGCAATTACTTCATCATTTCTGACCACAAGATGTTATGAAATACCTCAGTGTGCCATTAACATTCACAAATCTCTCATTATATCCACGGATTCTGGAGCCAGACTACTAACTTACCTGTTCTCCACAACATTTGGCATCAATAATACATCAACAGAACATTAAATAAAACCTGCATATTATTTTAGGGAAGAAAAAGAATTGAAAATCTAACTAAAATTAATTTTATGCACAGATATCCATATACTTATGTGTACATGAGAATCTCAAGAATATGTGTAATGGTTAAAGCATCAGTAATTAGACTATTAAGATATTTCAGAAGCATAAATGAACTCAGGAAAAAATATAGGGGCAATTGCAGACAAAATTTTTGTGTCAACCTTAGTCCTCAGACTGTATATAGTATATAAACATTGTTCTTGTTACCTAAGAGAAGCTATTTACTTCATAGTTACAGTTTAAAATGCAATGTCATATTCTACTCAGTCCCTTTTATGACTCATAGATTCATTACTCCACATTTTGTGAAGATTGACAGAAAAATATTTATAAGAGAGATTATATTTTTCTTAAGTAGGGTCTCATGATGCACAAATTTGTTGAATAATGTATAATCACTTCCTGAAGTTTACAATAGTGACATAATAAACCTGACATGTATTACCTAATACCCTGCCACCTCCTTTACATTCCATTCCACACTCTTATAATCAGTTACCATTCTCTAAATGAAATGTGTTCATATCTATGTATTGTAGGCTGAATAAAGTAGTTTCACCTTTCTCCCCTTAACAATACCCATGACTTTATTGCGAGAATCTGCAGATTCATTATCCTAGGTGGAAAAATGTAAGAATTTTGAGATGTGAGATTTATTCTGCATTATTGAATGAGATCAATATATTTCACATACATCCTTAAAACAGTTCAAGAGACATTTCACAACATAAAAATAGTGTGATGATGGAACCAAAGGTTGAGGTGATAAGCTTTGAAGTTGAGGGAAAAAGACCTGAGCCTAGAAATACAGATGCCTTGAGGTTGGAAAAATAAAGGAAACAAGATTGTTTCCCAAGCTTCCAGAAGGAATGCAAACTTGACAATGCTGTAATCTTAGATATGCGAACGTTGGAATTGTCAGAGAGTAAGTTTGTATTGTTTTAAGGGACTAAATATTTGAAACTTTGTACAATGGCAATGAGAATCTAATGCAGATTTTATAACCTGGAAATGGAGTGCTGTTAAAAGGAATGCCTAAAAAAGTGAAAGTGGTTTTGAGATTTTGAACTGGATAGAGTCTAGAAGAAATTTGAAATGCAGGATAGAAAAATAATAGATTGCTTTGAAGAGACTGTTAGCACAAATATGGATGTTAATATCCCTTGTTGATAAGAGTCCAGAAGGAAGTAGATTCCTGGTAAAGAAAAAGTAAAATATTTAACTATTATGCACAGATTATTTGTAGAAATATAGATTCTAAAACCACTGTTGAGAACATAGAAAGAAATAAGCATATCATTATAAATAAGAGAAAAGTAGGTCTTTATAATAAATTGTCAGTACCTTTCCTATAGTTATATGGAAAGCAAATTTGTATGTTGGATAGTTACCAGAGGCTATTTTCAAATAAAGTCCTGAGGATATTGTCTTAATTTTCTCTTGATGCTTAGTCTAAAATGAAATATTGAAGAAGACCTGTTGAGCAAAAGGAATTGGAATTTTATTATTTTGGAAAACTTCAAGAGATCCAAATAGGAAAAGATAATAAAATTGTTATATTTACTGTGGGAAAGCATGTTCTGGAAAGGAAACCACGGGGATAGCTGAAGAAACTTCTGTAGTTATTGCCTAGTAAAGACAAAAATTTACAGTATTTAGTCACACAGAAGGTTGTTTGATGAAATTAGGTTTGCAAAATACTGTTCCCTTCAAGTATCTCAACAGAAGTTAAAAGGAGTGATAAAGTACTTTAGGAAAAGGGTTGATAAGCTTCTTGTTTAATCGCAGGGTATACCTGAGAACATCACAGCAATCTCCACGATATCAACAAAAACATTATTTAAAAAGGGGATTTAAGGAACAGAAGGAAAGAACACTGTTAGTACCAAAATTATAACAGGAGGACACTGGTTGACAAAACTATTGAGCTCAACACATGGTACCCTTCAGGAAAAAGAAGAAAAACTCAGAGGTCATAATTTGGGGCTCAGAGGTCTTGGTATGTGGAGATTTGGACACGAGATGGGACTGAGCGCTAGAGATATTCTGTCTTATGCTTGGAAACCAAATAAAAATTAACCAATTGGATTTAACAATTACTTAGAACTGGTTACTCTTTTCTTTCTTCCATTTTCTTACATTTTAAATGGAGATATCCACAACTGTTATTTCATGATGGCCTCATTATTGCATTGGGGGAGCAGATAGCTCATTTTACTTTTCAGAGGTTCATATATGGGGGAAAGATTGCTCTAGATTGAATCATACCAAAAGTTTCATTCATACCTCTTTTAGATGAGGTAGACATTAGGATTTGGAAATGTATAAAAATATATTTAGTTTATTTTTTGGAACTTAAATTTATGTTACAATAATTTTAGTTGATAGGAATGTTAGAAATTGGGGAATATATTTAGAATTTTGACATATATGGAATGGATGTGAATTTTTGTGAACCAATGGGAACACTATGGTAGTGAGTGATAACTCCCATATATTCTCGACCTGGAGCACACAATGAGTGACTGTATTATTTTACAAAGCATAAAGGAACTTCACATATATGATTACGGTTCTTGAAATTGGGAAATTCTACTAGATAGGATTCATGGGCCTAATATAATCATAAATGTCCTAATAACATAGATCCAGAGATAAATTTCAGTACTGGTGAAGTAGATAAGATGGCAGAACCAGAGACTGTAGTGGTGTACTTTGAATATGGAGAAATGAGCATAAGTCATTTCTTAAAACTAGAAACATCAAGGATAGGTATTGTCCTATGAAGTCCCCAAAAGAAGTGAAATTCTATCAAAAACATGATTTTAAGTTTATGACCTCCCTTACATATAAGTGCATAAATTTATGTTGTTTTAAGCCATGAAATTTGTGTCCCAGAAAATTAATACAGTTATTTGAACTACTGGAGAACAGTTTGTTGACTGGCTCCCTATTCCTTAAGAACAAAGTCCATATGAATCATGTCTTTAGGAAATCTACACCATGTTCAAAACAAAATGTCTCACAAGTCATGCCTTAAAGTGCACTGATGAACTCCTTTATAATTTTCATTGGTTCTCTGATATTTCCTACTAACGTTAGATATGTTATGAGTATTTTTCTATATTGGAAGTAACAAACTTTGTCATATGCTAAAGTGTCCCTTTCCTCTAATTCTTCTCTCAGATTTCTCCACCTTGCATGCACTTCATCAGCTCTGTTTCTGATGAAGGACGGCATGTTCCTCTTCAATGAACACTATAATGGTTTCATACCCCAACCATACTATTTGTTTTCTGACATTTACATCAAAGTTTACACATCTAGTTCTACAAAACTTAGAATATCTTTGCAGTTGCATGTAAACCCTAATCATTTCTCTGAGTGACTGACATGTAAACATCTAGGAATTTACAAGTTTATGAAAGAATGAGATGAATGAGTTAGTGAATGAGTGAGGGAAGGAATACAATATTTAAGTAACACTGTGGTGGTCTTACTTATTTTATTATTGTTGGGACCAAATACTCAATAGCCAAAGTTAAAGGAGGAACAGTTTTAGCTAACAGTTTGTAGAGGGTTCAGTCCATGATAGGCTGGCTCCTAGGCAAGGCAACATAGCAGAGGGTTATGGAAGAAGAGAAACAGTCCCTGATATGGTAGACAAGAAACTTCAAGCAGTAAGCCTCCCTTTCCCTCTATATTCTATCCATGCTACAAACCTATTGGTTGGTCCCACTCACATCCAGGATTGGGCTTCTGTCTATGAACAGGTACAGTATCATGCACCCTTAATCCAGTATTCATGATCCAGCTACCTCCCTAAAGCCTCACCTAGGAGGCCATGAGGCTTTGAGAGATATATAGATAACAATGGCCAAAAAAAAATCAAATACATAAGGAACATAAAATCATATTTTTAAAATTGAGTCAATTTTGCTTTAAGGCATATATTTTAAGAATATGTGTAAGAGACAATATAAAATAATTATTTGAATACATACAAAAAGATAATTAGAAGAGAAAAGCTACCAACTTTTTATATATTATGATTAGATTATCTTCAAGGTGATAATAATACTGTACATGATTTGTAATACAGAGTAATTGTTCTCCTTTGAATGAAGAGAATAAGAGAAAATGAACCAAAATATCCCTAAAAGCATTTTTTAATTAAACCTAAAAAGAATAAACAAAAAAGAAAAATAATGTACTACCAAAGTAATTCAAATGGTCTAAATAATTTATTTACTTGTTCTTTTTGCATAGAATAGGATAATGGGATGTTTTTATCCCTACATTTTAGATCAATTTCCATTCTAAACAAAGTGAACCCTTTTACGTATGAAGAAGCATTGTCATTCTCAAACGTCTAATCGTGAATGTCAAATTCCTTGAAACAAGTATTTTTTCAAGTTTGATTATATAGTGGCTTAATTTTTTATATACTCAAAATTCATAAATTTATTCTTTAAAACATATTTATGAGAATCTTTTCAGAACCAGGTATTGTAATAGTTACTGAAGATATAATTGAATGGTATACAAAGTACTATTATTTTCATGAGGCCTATCTTCTAATGGGAGGAATAAAAATCAAAAAACTGCTTAAATATCTATAAATGTAAGTGGTGATCAGTTATGTGAAGGAAATAAACAGTTCTGTGTACAGCATAATTGTACTTGATAGAATTAATTTTAAAGAAATTTTCCCTGAAATGTTTGTATATGAAATTTTTGTGGAATATTAGAAGTTTAATTTGGTGAAGTCCATATGAGTGTCAGACCTACATAGAATAAATTACAACAGCTGAAAATGTGGTGAAAGAAAATGCTCAAACCTTAATAATTAAGTAATAATTTAGGAAAACACTGAATGAATTAATTCACATTTTGATTTGGGAATGGGACAATAAAATGAGTAGATAAAATTAAAGTTTCTTTAAGGTTGTGATATTAAATATTGTATCTTTCCTAGTTATTTAAAAATATAAATTTAAATGAATTTTTAAAAAATAAAAGTAAATAGTATGATATAAAAAAGGACATTAAATATTTTAAAAACACAAAAAATAAACACAATAAAAGAAAATTAAATAAGCAGAATGAAAAAAATATTGGTTAAAAATATACAAAAGATCTCTAGAAAGTTATGACTACAGTTCTGAAGTTGCCCTACTAAAAAGGTAACACAGTATGGTATGTTGTTTAGATTCAGTTGGGTACTATTTTCAAGATTCTATTTTTCACACAGAATCACTTTTTTTCCAGTGAAGTAACCTCTAAAATAGCCTAAAATAATCCTTGCCCTCAGGTATTACTGTCTTTTTCTAATTTCCCCTCCTTAACTGTGAACTACATTTGGTAACTTCCTTCTAATAAATAGAATATGACAAAAGTGACGCTGTCTTTTGACATTTTGTTCTTCTTTGAAACAAGTATGTTAGTATAACCAGGCACTCAATTCAACATATATCTGAAAGTTATCTATGAACTTCACATCTCCATTTTACAGGCTCACAGAATACTATTTGTGTCCAGACTCCATTAAAGTATCATGACTATTCTAATTTAATCTTTACCATTATTTGCTCATTTTGCCAACCTAATTTGAATGGGTCATGTAACTCTTGTTTGCCAAAAGTAAACAAGTTTATGGACATTTAAGGTGGATGAGACAATTTTTTCTTTTTCAGAAAATTAAAAAGATAGAAGTAGTTGGTGTTCTTTTTTCCCTATCTTTGATTGGAAGAGTAGATGGTTGGAGTCACAGTAGCCACATTATAATCACCAGGGAAAAACAATGACAATTTTGATATTTAGAAAAGGACTCCCAAATTCTTCTTTAATTTGTCTTTATATGAGAAAAAAACAGACCTGATTTTATTATGCCACTTAGAGTAAGATTCTGTAACTCATTGCCCCCAATATTGTAGTTTATTACTTTTTTTTTTTTTTTTTTGTACCGGGGATTGAACTCGGGTCCTTGCGCTTGTGCAAAACCACTGAGCTAAATGCCTGGCCCATAGGTTATTACTTGTGAGATACATGGATTTTTTGGAAAGTATTGACCAATTAGGGTTTTTTCTACTTTATAAAGATCCACCAAAATAAAGGCATTATTAAGTATCTTGGGGAGGGGGATCAGCAACTATGTGTGCCATCCATTTGTCTGAGTAACTCACTCTAAATAAATATATAATGTGTTTGTGGTCCCAGGTATATAATGGTGGTGTTCACTGCATTTGTTATTTTTGGTTCATTTATGTACTTTTTAAATACAAAGTTAATCTATGGAAACATAATCTATGTTATGTTATTAATTATGCTGGATTATATTAAACAAAACAAATATATTCCTATAACCTTTCACATTACTTATTTAAAAAAGTTAAAGTTGTTCTGAGAACCAATGAAAATAACACATACATATACATGCACACATACATACACCCCCCACACACACACACACTTTGTGAGACTGAGCTTTAGCACGTTATTATTGCTTGTATCTAGATGTCCCCCAAAGTCTCAAGCAGTCATAAATGGGTCTTTTTGGTGGTCACTGGGTCTAGGGTATATGATACTGGCATTAAAGATGTGATGCTGGGACTTAGTGTGTGATTCTGGGATTAAGGAAGGCCCATCTTGGATGTGGGTAGCACTACCCAAAAGGCAGGTAGACTGGAAAGCATAAAAGGCTTTCAGGCTGGTGCTGCTGCTGCTTCTGTTGCTGTCTTTGCTTGCTGCTCACTGCCGTGCTTTGCCATGAACTATTTTTTTTCCTTGATGCCCTCTGCCATTCGACCCTACCTTAGAGCCAGCCAACTATGGAGTGAAACTTCTACAAACCGTGAGTCAAAATAAACCTTTCCTCTTTTAACTTTGGGTATTGTATATTTTATCTCAGCCATGGGAAAAGTAACTAAGACACAAGTGTTTCATGCACTAATTCCAGATATTAGTATATGAATTGAGTTGAATTGGTGGTGTCTGGAAAGTGTTGTCTGGAAAGTGGAAGAATTTATAGGCATAGGGAGAAATTCCATATATTTGGCTTGAAGTGTTATAAATTGTAATCAATCCTAATGTCAATAGTGTAAAATTTCTTTCAAAAAACAGAAGCAGAGAAAACACTTTCTAACATATATGATGAAGATACTCTCTCACCACTCATATATTATTGAAGGTTCTAGTTGGTGTTTTAACAAAAACATTACACACCATAGATACTAGAAGGAAGAAACAAAATTATCTTTATTTGAAGATGTCATGGTTGTCTATATAGAACATCTCAAGAAATAAAAAATGCTGAAGTTAACAACTGGACATAGCAAGGCTGTAGGGCAAGAAGTTCAAGTATAAAATCTATTATTTTCCAGATAGATTAGTGAAATAGAATAGAGAATCCAGAAATAGACCCATGCATGTAAAATCAACTGATTTATATCAAAGAAACAAAAACATTCAGTGGAGAAAGGACAGGATTTTCAACAAATGGTGTTGGAAGAATTAAGCCTACACACCAAAAAAAGTGAATCAAGACAAAGACTTTATATAGTTCACAAAAATTATATCACAATGAATAATACAACTAAGTGTAAAATTTAAAATAAAATTTATGAGAAAACATAGGAGAAAATCTAGGTATGACTCGGCAAAGAGTTTTTAGATCAACAAAAGTACGACACAAGATAGAAAAAATATAAATTAGAATTTACTGAAATTAAGTATGTGTGCTCTGTAAAGGAAACTGTTAGGAATTAAAAATAAGCTCTAGACAAAGAGAAAGGATATGCAAAACACATGTGTCATGAAGAACTTACATCCAAAATATAAAATAGCAGTAAGAAAACAACCACCAAATAGGCAAATGATCTAAACAGATGCCTTTTGCAAAGGAGATATACAGATGGTGAATAAGCATAAAAAATGTATTCAACATCATTTGTCATTATGGAATTGTAAATTAAAATCACAATGAGATGCATTACCACTAATTAGAGTAACTAACATCTCAAAATAAAACAAAACAAAAACCAAAATGGAAACATCTATAGTATTTGCTGATTAGGAAGAGATGCAACAGAAATTCTCATTCTTTGATGGTGGGAATATAAAATGGTACAGACACTTAGAAAGACAAAGCTACAGTTTCTTACACAGTTAAAAAGTTAGTTTAGCATATGATCCAGCCATCACCTTTCTAGATGTCTTCTTACAAATTTGAAAATTACGCACACAGAAAACTTTATGCAAATGTTAATAGTAGGATTACTCATAGGCACCCAAACCGGAAACAACCAAGTCACCCTGCAAAGGATGAAAAGAGAAAAAACTCCTAAACAACTGTGGTGCACCTATGAAATAGAATACTATCAATTGTAAGAGACAAATTATGAAGCCATAAAATAATGGTGTTTAACCTTAAGTCCATATTGTAAAGTGTAAATGCCAATTTCAAAAGACTATATGCTATGTAAATGTAATTATATAACATTCTTGAAAATGCAACATTATAAAAACAGTTAAAAGTTTCACTGGAGGAAGAGAAAACTGAACATATAAATCAAAGTAGATCAATTTTTAAGAAAGGGCAAGTACATTATTAATTGATATTAGGTGACTGTATAATACTATGTGTTCACTAAAACATATTTAAAACACAAAGAGTGAATAATAGTCCATGCAACTTCTTAAAAGAGCATTTAGAATATCAGAGGATCTCAGGATGCAATTTTGAATGTGGAAAAATAATCTAACTACTCATAAAAACAACTCATTACCTCACCAAATTGGGTAAAAATAAAAAATACTGATCTAAATGACTTTACAAATAAGTGAATTTTGTAAGTCTAAAGGCAAAGAAACTACATATAATCACTCTGCTTCACTGATAAAATATCGACTAATTCTGATAAACTTGTACAAATATTCTGTAATTGGAAAATTAAGTAAATGAGTGACAGATGCCCAGGGCCACGTTTCTCAATGTTGTGGTGGGAATTTAAAGATGAAAAATAAAATAGAAAAAGAATCCAAGTGGGTAATGATGGATGAGTATATGTTTGTTCACTGGCATTATACTAATTTTGAAAACACATATGTCCTGAAGAACATATCCAAAATATAAAATAACAAAATCAGATAATCCCCAAATACCCAGATGAATTCCTTTTTATGCTCTCTTAGGTGCTCTTGGTAACATATATAAATCTGTGTAAATACATAGGTAATATAGTTATATATACTTGTATTTCTTTTTTCTGTTAGCTAAGGTGGACTAGATGTTAATGACACTCTGAACAATATGTTTACATAGTACTGAGATTTTAGTTTCTAATTCCATTCTCCAATAAAACTACTTGCAGAAAAACTTAATTCGAAGACTGGGACAAAATCTATACAAGAAAAACCTAGAGCATTTCTTAGCCTCTGACTTTCCACACACAAGTACAAAATGATGAGTTTATGTTAGAGACAAAGGAGCTGTCTATAGTAAAAGATAAAATGATTTGTGTATTAAAATAATATAATATCATTTGATTGTTGCCACAGTGTAAAACAAATATCCACAAATATTTATTGATATAGATGAGAACAATGAAAGTAAAAGAAAGTGTCATAGCCAAATAAAACCTAAGAGCGTTGGATTATCTTAATAAAATGAAGCACTGAAGTTTAAGTATATTTCTTAATGTCATTGTTAGATATTGCTCTGGTTATTCAAATACAGTTCTAGACTCTGAGAAGTAGGATTTAAAGATAATACATGTATTTTTTTAAAAACTCAGTTCATGGAAAGGGAACCCAGGAAAAGAAAATATGATAAGAGATGATGTGGCCAGAAGAATGATGCATCGTTTCTGTCTGCATTGGGAATATTTGAAGGCATAGTTTTTATATCCTGCTACTGTTCATCTCCATTACAACTCTAGATCATAAAAAAGAATCATAAATTCTTTCCCAAAGAGAAATCTATTTCATATTATGCACCTTCTTTAAGATAAATAGACTATACAGTTCCACTGAAATAGCAAGTGAATTTTTCAGCCATGTTGTCTGAAAATTATTTTTTTCTTAATATGTATTCTACAGGGTATCTTTTGTCATGCCATAAATTATGTGTTGTAGGAAACAAAGGAATTGCCTTCCTGTTTCTTACATCACTCTGCCTCTTTTCTTTGAGCAATCTGTAAGTTAGCGGCCTGGGTGTAATTATTAAGGTATTTACTTATCTTCTTTTATGGAAGTATGAATTTTTATGTACTAAGTACATGGGTATATGATCAATACTATTAGGTAACTGTCAGCCAAAAGTCCATTCTAGCTATATGCAAATATCTGGAATTTTGTGATGCTGTCCCTGTAGGAAATGTCAGGATTTATAGTAGAATCATATTATTGAATGGATAAGTATTTCCTTTGTACCTAGAGAATTGCTTCCCCTGGCATTTTAAGGAAATGCTAATCAGAAATGTTTAAAAGGCATTACATAAACACAGTTTAAAACCCTCACCTCCTTCACTTGAAAAAAATTTTCTTTAAGTAATATTCTACCATTGCCTACTAAAATCCTTTATCTGATGAATTCAGTTAGCATAGACTCCAGATACCTTTGTATGTCTTTCCAACAATGTTTTGGAGCAGAAGTTGAGATGTAATGCCAATGTAACTACAGAGAGAGACTGCTTTCTCCATTCTCCTGCCCATTCACTGTAATTGAGATTATTCTGCTGATTAAATTTGAAGAATTTTTAAATATGCTTCAAGACTTTCCTCTATGTGAATATTTAAATTTGATTAATTGAACAAATCCACATATTGACCAGCTCAAAGTCAGTGATTTTAATACTATTTCATTATTCTCATTGCCTTATATCATAAAGCCAGATAGCAGAATATCTTCAGATAATCAGCTGAAAGAAAGTGAAGTTTCCTACAACTATTTCAGTTATATTTGACTAAATGTTCTTCCCACTTCCAAAGCATTCCATCTACTTTGGAAGAATAATTTCAATCATTGCTAGCACTTATTTTCAGGAAGTGAGATGTTAGTAAACCTAGAGAGCATGAAGTAGTGAAGAAATTGCTTTATTTTCTCCCTGGTTATGTAAATAGAAACAGTAGGAATCCACTCACCAGCAGCTGTTGGTGCTGCAACTTTACCTTTTCATTAATCTTAGCAGAGTTTCTTTCTACTTGTAGCCATAGTATGAAATGCTTCCATCTTTCATTGGACACAATGTAATCAACTATGAATAATATTAACATCTTGTCCTGTGCTTATGGCACAAATATTTCCATATGTTTGTAACCTCATTTTAATCTGGTAAATATTTGTAGACTCTAATATCTAATATATTAAAAATAGCATAAATACTGACGGACTTTTATACATCTGTCATTCTCCATTTTCACACTATATTCCACTGTAGTTATCTCAAACATCAACAGTAAAAAATAATCATAAATTAATAGTGGCCTATTCATATTGCAGATGGGATTTACTGATGAAAATATACACATTATGGTTTACACAACAGAAATCATGATTTTCACATTAGAAATGCCAATCAAAAATAACAGGCAAAAAGTTATGTACATTTTCATGTATACATCTAATGTACAAAACAAAAAAAAATGAACATATTGTGATAAAATATACCCAACCTGAGGAGAGAATGGCTAGGAGAGGATCCCCAAGGAATTTCAAGTATTGTTAATTTCTATTTCTTGGTCTAGGTGATGCTTACTTAAATATTTTTACTTTCAAAAAGTTTGCTGAGCTGTAAAGGTATATTTATTTGTGTTTTTACGTATGCTGTAATTAAGATAGTTTAAAGCAAACGTAGGAAAATAAAAGACTCTAATAATTGGACAAATATACAGGTAGTTTATAGTTTATTTTCTGTCAATTTGTATTTGATGTGAGATTAGCAATGAGGATGGAAAAAAGGTTCCACTAGCCATGCCTCAAAAAGTGTTTATCTATGAATTAAACATTTATATATATATAACATTTTTTCTTTTGAAACTGCAATCATGCTTTTCCTATTAATTCTTACCATCTTTATACTTACTAAAGATTCAACTTAAAAGTTTCTGTAAGATAGATATTTGTTCAAAAATATTTGTTTTTCTTTTTTTAGCAGAATATTTGAAATATGCTAATAATTTAGCTACTCAGTGCCATCCTGTTACCATCACTTGGGTATAAGGCATCTACATTTCCCTCTATTATTATAATAAAGTCTTAATTGAATCTCTTGCACCTCTCCCTGGAGTCCTATCCTTCAGCCTAACCTCACCTCTGCAGCACAAAGATCCTGAGAAAATGCATTCTGAATACTGTCATTCCATTTCTTTTTTTTAGTATATGTGCTGCCAAAGCAAGTACTGTCATTCCATTTCTTATAGCCTTACAATGACTTTCCATTTTAATGACATTTTAAAAGACCAGGCATCCTTTTAACCTTATATCTCCTCCTCTCTCCCTCTTTCATTTCTGTCTGATCACAGCCACTGTGTTTCTAACCTCTCACACTTTCATTTGTCTGCACTCCAATTCCCAGATCTGCACTTTAGATAGCTTTCTCAAAACCAACAGATATTTTCAAATTAGAACTCACCACTTTCCAGAACTTCATAACATTTTTTCTGATTTAGTTTTTTTTCCAAATATACTGATCATTCTGGAATATTTTATTTATCTCCTGGATGCTTCAGTTACTAGGAGTAGGCCTCCTCCCCATGCCATTCCCACTGCCCCTCTTTCTTCTTAGTTGTTTCTAAAACCTAACAAAGTAACTGGCCAATGATAACTTTTCCAAAAAAGTACACAAACAGATAAAGCAGATAACAAAATGGATAGCATCTAGGAAAAAATGAATAAAGCATGTTGAGAGATATTTTACTTTTTGGTACCAGGGATTGAACTCAGGACTTTGTGCTTGCGAGGCAGGCGACAGAACCACTGAGCTAAATCCCCAGCCTGAGAGATGTTAATTTTCAACCATCAGGCACTCAGTTTTTTTCAGATATGTGGTCAAATGTAGTGCTAATGAGGAGGTAATTCTGTGCTCATAAGTCCATAACTGAATATTTTAAAATGGATTCACCACACCTTTGAAGAAATTTCTCCTGATGAAGTTTATAACATTTATGGTGTTTGTTGCAACAGAACCTGCTTACTATGTAGTTACTAATATAAAAATGCATTATTCAGAAAAAACACAAGAAAGAAGAAAAAGTTTCAGGAAACGTGTATTTAATGTATTTTAAAGTATTTTCTCACACCAAACTGACACTTATTTATAATTATTGTAATTAAGAAATGATTCTGTACATCAGAGAAACAATCATATGATTAAATTTTCATATGTTTTCACTCAAGAGATCATTTATTTCCTATCCCTTGCCAAAGTGTGTATTTTTTCTTGTTATCATAGGCATAACAACAGCATTATAAGTGAAGAAAGTGAAGTAATATTATGTTTCTCTAAAGAATTCTCCGTTATGAAAAATGCTGTGAAAATAGATGTTAGCTCATATATTCAAAGCTTAATAATGAGGAAAATAGATAAAGTGAGGAAGAATAAAGTGATATAATCAGAATGAGAAAAAATGATGGAAGAAAACATAGACTACATATAAATAGTTAACTTCTATATCTTAAATGTCTAAAGGATTAAGAATATTATTTTAATATATATTTAGAAATAAAATACATAGGTATTTTCTATGTGCTCATCAATACCCAGTCAAACATTTTGTTGTGATAAAGATACGATTTAAATGTATTTTATCCCTCTTTACTATTTCAGTTTCAATACTTCTTTGTTGCCATCTCACATTTGGAAGATTTTAGGATTCATGGAAGTATCAACTAATTAATAACTACCATGGCAAATGGCATACCATGGTTGTATTTGTATTTCCATAAAATGGTATTATTTTACTACCTCTTTGTTACTAGTTCTGTTAACCTAGTGAAAAATAGAATAGTTACCAGTAATAGTACAATGTGAAATATTTTCTCACATGTATAATATTTCAAATATACTGAGTAGCTCTAAAAGTGAAAAATAATATGGTCAAGGTGTCTTTTAGATTTAATAGGACAGGCAACCTGAGCTGTGGCTGGAGGCACAGCCCTTCCCTTTTTGGACAGAACATCTTCTGTGGTGGTGAGGATTAAAGGTCCTAATTAAATTTTCTGCTCCCCATTGATATTAGCTAACGACTATGTGGGCAAAAAGAGAAAACCCCATGTCTGAAAAAGAGCAAAAGAACAGATTACGTTGTCTGCCACTATGAGCTGCCTCATATGGCATCCTGCCTTGTGACTGATCGGCTGCAGATAGAGTTGACATGTGCTTTACACATACATTCTTTTTTTTTGTTATTAAATTCTTTTATCGGTACATGATCGGTATACAACACAATTACATTTCTCATTGGGAATTGTACCTTTACATAATGAATCTTGGTTCTTATTTTTTCCCCATTCCTAACCCTCACTTCACGCCCTCCACCTTATCCTATTTACAAAGACTTTATTTCCATTTCTCCCATTTCTCATCACTTTTCCTTTCCCTTCTTTCCTTTCCCCTGCCCCTCCCACTACCCCTACACCTTTGGACCTTTTCTTTCTATTTTACATTATTGATTATTCATACTAAACATTGGTACATTTTAGGTATACAATATAAGGACATTCCTCATTGGAAATTTGCACCTTT
>NW_004624749.1:25270010-25280042 GCF_000247695.1 Heterocephalus glaber
GGGGGGCTGTTAGTGCCTGCACAGATTACCTCCTCTGAGCTGGGAGAAGTGGGATAGGGGCTGGGAGCAGCAGTAGGGATGGCGTCCCAAAAGCCCTTTCCTGTGGGCTGGGAGCAGTGGGAGGGATGGTGGCCAGGAAGCCCCTTCCTCTGGACCAGGAGCAGTGGGACAGCTGCTCAGAATCCCCTACTTCTGGGCGGGGAGCAGCGGGACTCAGTACCTTGGTCTGGTGGTCTGATGTCCTCTGTGTCTTTGTAGTGTGGAACCAGGTGGCTGCCTGTCTCTAGTGGGGTGACTCGGCATCTTCCAAGCAACTCAGGACCTCAGTAGGGAATACACAGACCTGCCTATCGGCGGTGGGGTGATTCAGCATGTTCCGTGTGACTCAGGACCTCGGTAGGGCATGGGCAGACCTCTACACATACATTCTTGAGTTTGCACCCCATGCATTCCCATTAATCATTTTCCATTTGTTTGTGAATATTGTATATAACATCCTAAACTTTATTGCAAGTCTTCCTTTTATTTGATGATTGAAAGGATGTCTACTTGTGCAGTTCTTTAACTCTCCTCATGGTTGAGTCGACAATTATTCTGGGAAAAGTCTTATTAGCAAGCATTTTATAATAGAGACTTTGACTTATACTTATTCACAAGACCATATTTACCAGTTAATGATTTAACTATTATATATCAGTTGTTTTCCTCATGACAAATATGATTCATCAATATATAAGCTATATTTAGGAATTTGTATTATTTTTATTAAAATTAATAACTCTTTGCAATTCTTGAATTAAGGATATTAGAAAACCAACATATATCTTACCAAGTTATAGTACTGACCTTGTGTTATTTTTTAATGATCAGTCATTGCCTTCAAATGTGGATTAATATACTTTGATTATTACCAGGTATTATTTATTTATTACAAGATATTAACTGGTGATAACATTTAACTTTACTCTAAGCTTCTAAATGTAAAATCAAATATAGCGATAAAGTTATAGTGGCTTGAGATCAAATATTAATAAGAGTTTTATAGAGAAAATATTTAAGTAGGCAGTGAAAAATCATTTTGTCCTATATTAGTTCTCTGAAGTATTACACAAAAGGATCTGTAGCAAGAGAAACATTTTCCCTCATACTTCTAGTGAAGAATTTAAAAAAAGAGTAAAGAAGAATTTCTCTGAAAACATGTCATTTTAAGATAAAGACATTAAAATGATACAAAACATTTCTTATTATTTAATAAGTATTCTTAATTTTATAATTTAATCTCTCTCAACCATTGCAACAAAAGTTAATGCCCTTTTATTATTTTTCATGGCAATTATTTTTGTTCATTGCATCTGTAAAATTCTATAGTAGCTTATCAACACCTACCTTCTTCTTTTACGAAAATACACTTCTGTGATTCTTCAGTGTAATTATTGTGGTTCATAAAAGCCATGTTATTATGTTGGCTTAGGATAAGATGCTTTTGACATAAAAATAACTTACAGTTATTCTCTCCTCTGTTGGTAATTATAACCCAAGTCCATTGCAGTAATAAACTTGGGCTGAGTACTTGATGGACCACTTTATTTTATTCTAACTACCCTTTTTCTATTATGACTATTTATTACGTGTTCATAAATGTGATGCACAGCAATAGTAAAGTGAAAGACACTACACACCTGAGTCTTTTCCAAAGATATGTTTTTTGTTCCCTTGGGAAAAACATCAAGTTGTTATTTATTTGAAGTGGTAGTAAGTATTCTAAAGCTTCATTATCCTCAGTGTTTTTATCTCAAAAAAGAGCTCCATAAACACATATGATTGAACAACAAGGTCTCCCTGTAGGACATGGCCTTGTTATCTGTGGTAGTCACACTCAACTTTTTTACAAAAAAAAAAATGAAAAAAACATTAGGAAGGTACACAAAAAATCTATTTGATTAGGTAGGAATTACTCTTGATCATATATATTAAATGTGTTGCCCAAAGGTTGGAGCTAGCCTATTTCCTTTCCTATATTGAATATGAAATTTATACAATATATTTTATAATCTATTTTGTATCTGCTCTCTTCTGTCAATTCCAAGAACTATTATTCTGGTTGTCTTGCTTTGTTAATAATATTTTTATTATGACCATAGAAAACATTAAAATTTATATTCAGAGATAAAACATTTCTTGAAAACTGAGTTTATACAAATAGATTATGTGACTTGTTATAAAAGCTATTTGGTAATGTTACTATCATGACCTCCAGTCTAATTTTAACAAAAAACACAAACAACAAAAATAGCAGAAATGCTGCTCAACTAGATTGTGCTGTCAACGCTTATGAGGCCACACGTGGCAACTTAGTAAAGAAAATTCTACATCTAATGATATTGTTATTCAGACGTTTTGGCCTTTTATGATTCAGTCTCATTTGATTCAACATCATTTTCTCTTATTCTAACAATCAAATCTGATGATTAAATCTTTCAAACATTTATATTACCTTCTCACTTTTTTCAAGATTGAATTATGTTGCTATTCTTTTTAGTTTTATTTTGAGGGAGGAAGTGGTGGAATAGGAGTATTTCTGTGGTTTCCACATAGGTCCTATGATCTCTGTAACCTTCTAATTCTGTGAGCTTTACCCTTACTTGGAAAGACGAACAACAAAAACATAATTTCACTCATATAAATTAGTTCAGATGGCTTCATGACCCTTCCTGTCGTGTTCATGACAAAATGTCTGCTGTCCTTTCCTTTATACATTTTGGTGATAAAATATATTTCCTTAGGTTGAGTCTTCCACACTGGGACAATGACATGGTAATAAAAATTCCTAATAAGTCTATTTTTATGATTCTGAAAAGCCACTCTTTGACCCTAAATTTATCTCTAATGGTTTAAGTTGTAGAATTTACAAATTTATGTCAAATATTTGTATTGTTAGAAATAATACTTCTTTTATAAATAACATACATTGGATTCTATATTTTAAGACAACTTTATGCAGTGAATAAATATTTATTGTAGAAAGATACAAAATGGATATAAATTAGAATATAAAGAAATAAATGTATAGAAATTCTATCTCAAGAAAGATCATGGAATTCTAGAATATGTTCTCAAAATGCAAATGTGAATATCAATATGCATCTTACAGATGATAGGTCATGCCAAGTAAGATATTTTGTATTTTGCATATTTAATTATATCATCCATTTCTCTAAATACTGACAGTATTACATACTTTTTCAGATTATGTAGACATAAATCTGTAGGTTATGTTTGGGAGTAGATATTAAGGGTGTGATGATTGGTATGGGATTATGTGGGCCAGAATGAGAAACTGGATCAGTTTAAATTCAGTGGCATAATCCTATTAAACAGAAATTTTAATTTCAGTGTTTTAGGAGGAGGAATATTTTAATGCATATTAAGTATTGATACTGATAATATGTTTTAGCCACTTTTAAGGTGCCATTGTATGATCTAAATTATAACATTTGTGGTAAAATATCTGTTTTAAAGTTTCAGAAATGAAAATTTTATGTGATTGTTTTAAAAATTCTCTTGTTTTTCAAGCATTTGGTTTAATATGCGGTGTTGAATGTTCATGTGTGTTCATGTGTGCATATGTGTGTGTGTAAATACTTTATGTACGGGTTTGGGACTTAAATCCAGGGTTCTGTGCATGATAAGCAATGACTCTACCACTGAGTCACATGCCAAGTCTGTATGTAGCTTTTTCTACTTGGGTGACCTAGATTCTTACTTTTGTAGTGGCTTCTAAACTTTGTAGTAGGGTTCTTCATGACTTTTGGTAAAACCCTTTTTTAGTATTTATTTAACTTTTGCTTGTGATGCTGTCTTTCCTAAATTTTGTATTTAAGATATCTGAATGAGCTGCTATAACACAGAACCACAGATCAGGTGGCTTAGAAAACAGAAATTGCTTTTTCTTAAGGATCTGGAGGCTGGGAAGTTCCATGATGTGGTACTGATTGAATTCCTGGTGATGGGTTCTCTTTCTGGCTTGCAGATAGAAGACAGAGAGTAAGATCTCCTGGTAAGAACATTAATCCCATCAAGATGACTTATCATGATCTTCTTTACATCTATTTATATCCTAAAAGCCTCCAAATGGTAATTAATGGACTGCATTCTGTCTGTAAAGCAAGTCTTCTCATGGATCTATACTACAATTCTCTCTACTTAATCTTTATTTTCAGCTATTGTGTTTTATTTTAGAATTTCAACAAGATTCCTTTTTTAAAAGATTGACATTCTCTTATGAGATATTTCATGTTGACATCATCTCTTAAACTACATGGTTCATTGAAGGTCCATGTCTGATATGTCCAAATTCTGAATTTGATTGTCTTTACACGGCCTCTTTTCTCTTGGGTTTTGTTCATTTGTTTCTGTTATACAACATGAGTAATATGTTTTACACTTGAATTTGGATATTGTGAGTGGTAGTTTGGAGACGTTGTAGTTGACACTACTTCTCTGAAGAGAGTGTTGTGTTTGAAAGAATGTTAGTGAAATTAGGATGAACAAATAATTCATCCCATCTATAGTTGCAGTCATTTGAAGTCCTTTTTTTGCACCTGGAATGGGGTTGAAGGACTTATGTCTTGTTCCCTTGCTATGTCCCTAGGTTAAAGCTCATCTGGAATCTCACTAGAGATTCTGGCCTGGCTGACCAACTTCATGGTCCCATGTTTACTGTTTTCCCTCTTTACTATGTGAGCCATTTTTATGGCTCGTTGTTATATCCCTTGCTCTCTTAGAAGTTAGCAATGAATTGTGGTCTGTAGTCCCAGAGAAGATCAAACTCATAACTGCAGTTCTCCTTTCTCTGCTCTCAATACCGGGAACCCTAATTGGTCCAATAATTTTGCTACTTTAATTGATCTGATTTCAATTTTCTTCTCCCTTGACATTAGAGTATGTTTGTGAAACCTCCAGGAAGATTCTTGCTGCTGGGCTGGAAGTTTTTGCATCAGGAATCAACAAATGAGCCTAGAAAGGAAAAGGTTCCAAGAAAGAGTATTCCTTCTGACCCCCTAAAGTCCTGGATTCAGGGCTTACTGTTTTTTTCCTGCAAACAGTGGGTATAATTATTTTATTGGTATATTATCTAGTTTTATAGTTGATCTCAAGGGAAGTAGTCTGATACAACATTGTAGTTGATTTTAGAAGTCTGTTTGGCCCAGTGTTATTTATTTATTGATTACTAAAAAAAGGCTGATATCATAAATGTACCTTAGGTTTCTTCTGTAGTAACATATCATAGGTTTCGATAGGCACTTTATATTCTACATTATGAAAGCTTAATTTAGCCTGTAATGCTTTAAAGGGATCTTACATTCCACATGCAAGTGTTGTTTTACATATTAATATTTAATAATTTTATTGGATTTCTGTAAGGGAATGTTTTATATTGTTTATATTTTTGCAACCCTATCAAGACTTTCTTGGTTGTCTATATATATGATGACTGAAAAGTTCTGCTGGCTTATGAATATTTGATAGATCTATGTCTGTCTTACAGTGAGGCCACATTATATGTCTTAATCAGTGTATCTATAACACCGGAAGAAAGAAATTTTCCTAATAAATTATTATAATTGAAACACTGAAATAAATGCCATCAATAGTTATTCTGTTTCTAATTCATTTGAGAAATTACACCTTAACTGCATATCTGTCTGCTGATCTCTCTGGCTGCCTGTCAACCAGGTGGACTTCTCCAAGCTAGTGCATACATGAGTATTTTCTTTTACAGACTTATTCATACATAATAATTGAATTTCCCTAGATGTGTTATTCAGTTAATAGATGAAAAATTTCGCTCTATTTCTATATTTCTTAAAGCGGAGTGTAAGGGGTATTGAAAAAGTTATCCTTGTTCCTTTAAAGAGAACTATTTCTTAGCATCTAATGCACAATGGAAAATGTTCTCATTTTCATGAAAGTTCAGAATTTTAAGATCATATAATCTTTCAGCATTACATCAATAGTGAAAAATAATAAAAATTTTTCTTGTATAGTCAATAATACCTGGAAATGTCAGCTTTTATTATGTACACTTTACTACTGTTAAATGACAATTTTAAAATGAAAATGCATCATGACCTGTAACTTTCCCAAAATTTATAGATTTAACTGTCACTTATTATAAATGTGTTACTTCAAAAGTGGTAAAAATAATTTTACCTTCTTAATAGCAACATAATGTCAAAAGGTAAAGTAGTAACAACAACAAAGTATAAACAGAATATTGCATTTTAATATTTGTTTTTGGACATTTACTTAGTGATTTATATGTGACACTTAAATATCTAAAAGAAAATGAGGGAATAAAAGCAAAAACTCTACATTGATGAATTTTAGTATAAAATCAACATAACAATTAATGAAAATGGAATAATTTACTAGTCTTCATAAATCTGTCTAATACATTGCTTATGGTTTCCGAAATAATTTAGTACTCCATTTTCTGAATTGGGAAAAGCACACACCCACACATCCACAATTTATACACGCTCAGGACAACTATTTCAAACTCAAACTTTCACAACTGTACTATATATTCAGTTTGGAACTTTATTAGCATTTATCAAATCTTCATTAAAGATAACCAATTTCTGAAAGGCATAAAATTTAATTTTGACAAAAGTTTACAATATAGACACAACTTTCACCTTAAAATATGTAATTACTTAGGAAGAGATCACTAAAATGATTCAGTGTCTCACAGCTAATTAATGGTGAATGCTAAATTATAACCATAGCATGTCTACCTTCAAAGTACATGTATGTTATACTGTATGACACTACTTTAAGGCTTGGATGTAACAATATATATGATTAGTAAATTTTATTCTGTAAAAAATAGTTCGTGGACCTGAAGGCCAAATAGGGAGTTTACAGAATATAAGTGGGTATTATACTTGGAAAAGATGCTCCCACTATAGGTTAATAGGATACATAAAAGCTGTTGTTGATAAAGTAAGCAAGAAGATATGCAAAACTATGACTCTAGCATAATTAGTTAAGAATATAAGGTAATGTTCCTTGGACAAATAATATTGGTCATTGTAAGAAATTTTTCAAAAGGAAGCGAGAAGAAAATCTAAAAAAAAGGAATTGAGATAAATTGCATGAAAGGATAAAAATATGAGAAATTTAAAAGTGTCATGTCATTTCAGTAAGGAAATTAGAAACTGTGTATATTAACAATAACTGGATAGTGCTTCCAATAAGTGTGAGGAGTGGAATGATATCTTTGATTCTTCATGTATGAAGAATATAATTCTTTTTAAAAGCTACATATGTAAGTGTTAGTATATAATCCAAGAAAAAGTTGAATAAAATAAATGGCTGTGAGGTTTATTTGTCAGGCAACTTATGATTTAAAAATATGTTTCCTTGTTTTCTAATTTGTGATCACTAGGAAAGTGCCAGTTTTCATTGCTTTGTTCCAGCTAAAGACACAATGAAAGTCAACAAGACAATAAAAATTAGGAGTAGATAATAAAGGCATTCAACAAAGAATTAGTTACACAATTATTGGATTAGTATTTGGGCTATTTACATTCTTTTTTGAAAAATACATTTGAACATTGGTTTTGTTTTTATGACCATATTCAACAGAATTTGGGGGTATAACTTTTCAGTATTTACTGAGTAATTTTTAATATCATCTTCTGCATTTTCCATCAGAAGTTATTGTATTTGCCAACTGTGATGTACAGTGAAGTAGAACTCTTTATATATGGGTACATTTTAAAAATTTTTTCAAACTGTACATATACAGGAAGGTATTTGCAAATAATGGACAACATGGATTACTAAATCTTCTGAATTCCTCTCAGAAAATAAGTGTTGAACTAAAAAAAAATCAAAATATGATTATCTCTCTCCTCTCCATATAAGTATCAAACTACAAAATAAAAGTGTTGTTATAGTGAGTATACAAATATTCATATGGAAACCTTCTTTTGTAAGGAAAAATTACTTATTTTATTATTTATTATTTTTACCACAGTCTTTCTGAGAGCTCAGGATTAGAAACGATGTTTTTATTGATACTTCAATTTTCACTTTATATCTTTATTTTTACATTAAAAAATACACATTCCTTGAATTTGTTTTCCATGAGACAACTTTACTTTTTCAGTATTACACCATCTCTTCACTAGTACCAGTGTGGATTCTGTAAATTTATTTGAATTTCTTTATATATTTTGCTTCATGCACATTTATTTCATCCTTCTCCATTGCTTTTTTCCTTTTCAGACTTTACCACTTTGTGCTACTAATTTGTAGGAGCTAAATATTTCTGTATTCTAGAGATTATAAGATGTTTCCTCCTGAATCTTGCACCACAGATTTTCAAAGACACAATTCTCTTTATTTGTGAATTTCATTTTTCCATCATTTCTAGTTATATGCTTGAAAGACATATGAAGACTGAAATCTCACTGGTCCTGTGTACTATTTATTTCTACTGTAATGTTTGCAAAACTGAAATTCCACATGCCAACAAACAAAGCTAGATTCTTATTTCTCACTAGTACAAGGATCAATTCAAAATAAAATAAAGACCTAAATGTAATACATATAACTATGCATGTACTAGAAGGTAACATAGGGAAAATTCTTTAGGACATTGAAATGGGGAAAATATTTTGACTCCAAAAGCACAAGAAAGAAAACCAAAAAGAAACAAATGGGATTACATAAAATGAAGAAAGCTTTTTTATAGTAAAGGAAATACTTGAGTTAGAGACAACCAATAGAATGAGAAAAAATATTGGCAATGTATACCTGTTACAACATGTTAGTATCAATAAAAAATGAACTCTGAAAACACAACAGCAAAACAAAAAATAACCTGATTAAAAGTCTAGTAGAGCTAAGTCAATATTTCTTAAAAGAAGAAATAGAAATGGCCAACAGCTATGTGAAAAATTGGCCATGATGGAAATGCAAATAAAACCCCCAATAACATCTCACCTCATTTTAGTGAGAATAACTAATATAGAGAAAATGGAACACTTGTATCCTGTTGGTGGGAATATAAATTAGTGTAGCAATTATAGAGAACAACAGTATGGTAGCTCTCAAAAATTTGAAAATAGAACCATGATACCATCCAGCAATCCCACTACTGAGTATGCCCAGTGGAAAGGATATCGTTATGTCAAAGAGACATCTGCATTTCCATGTTAATTCCATCACTATTCACACCAAGTAAGAAACAACCTGAGTCCATTAACTGATGAAAGTACAAAGAAATATGGTACATATACATGACAGAATAGTATTTAATAATAAAAAGAATGACATTGTTCCCAACAGACATCTTCTCATTTATAATAATCTGGATGGAACATAATGTTATTGTGTTGTTAAATGACTGAGATGTATATTATCTCACTCATTATGTGAAATTTAAAACAGATCATCTCATAGAACTTGAAAAGAGAATGTTGTTTACCAGGGACCAGGGACCATGATGGATGGGATGGGGAAAGCTTGATCGATGGGTTCTAAGTTAGGTAAGAGCAAGGAACTCTAGGGAAATATTTTATACTATTGTGAACATAGGTAACAATTATGTACAGAACATTTAAAAGAATTGAAAGGCAGTATTTTGAAAAATTTCCCCCCAGAGAAATGATAAGTGTTTGAGGAGATAAATAAGTTTAACTTGATTTAAACACTGTACAATTTATATATGTATTGAATGCTACAGCAATAAATATGTAAAATTTTATATTTTTGTGTATCAGTGAAAAATTAAATAAAAATGTTTCAGAGCAGCAGAAGAGGTACAATTTTCTATGTTGAAAACCAAATTAGAGATATAGATTTAAAGAGTAGGCATCAAAAATACTACTACCTGGCTGCTGTCATGCAGCTCCCAGCCAGGAGGAAAGGGCTTTTGGGCTGCCATCCCTCCCGCCACTCCCAGACCCTGTCCCACCTCTCCCAGATCAGAGGAGGAGAGCTGCATGGGTGCCAACA
>NW_004624749.1:25283913-25312648 GCF_000247695.1 Heterocephalus glaber
AAGTGGGATCTCTTCTTATTAAAAAGCTTCTGCACAGCAAGAGAAACCACCAACAGTGTGAAGAGACAACCCACAGTGTGGGAAAAAATCTTCACCCGCTGTTCCTCAGACAAAGGTCTACTATCTTGAATCTATAAAGAACTTAAAAAGATCAGACCTCCCAAATTCAACGACACCATCCAAAAATGGGCATCTGAAATGAACAGACATTTCTCAGACAAAGTTGTAGAAATAACAAATAAATACACGAAAAAACATTTGACCTCACTGGTCATTTGAGAGATGCAAATGAAAACAACACTAAGATTCCACCTCACTCCAAAAAGAATGGCTGCTTTCATGAAACCAACCAATAACAAATGCTGGCAGGGCTGTGGGGAAGAGGTACCCTGCTCCACTGCTGGTGGGAGTGTAGAATGGTGCAATCACTGTGGAAATCACTATGGAGAGACCTCAAAGAACTAGGACTGGAAGTCCCATTTGACCCCATTATTCCAGTGCTGGGGATCTTACCCAAAGAATTAAAAGAATCATACCACAGTGATAGATGTGCACCCATGTTCATAGCAGCACAATTTATGATAGCTAAAACTTGGAAACACCCCAAATGCCCATCATCTGGAGACTGGATAAAGAAAATGTGGGGTTTTTTTGTACAAAATGGAGTACTACTCAGCTATCAAAAATGAAAAATTAAAGACATTTAGAGCTAAATGGATGCACATTGAGGCAATACTCTTAAGTGACATAAATAGGACACACATGTATAAATACTGAATAGTTTCTCTGGTGTGAGAAACTGAAAGTATAAATAAGAACTAAAAGTTATAATAGGTAATGTGAAATAGGAAGAAAAGGGGCAAAGGGGAAGAAAGTGGGAGGGGTAGGGGAGAAGAAAGAAGGGAATGGAATTAATATGAGAAAATGTAAAAATAGGAACAAAATTTTTGTAAATAGGGAACAACGGAGAGGTTGAAGGGAGGGCTGGGGAAGGGTGAAAAATAAGAACCAAGAGAGATTATGTAAAGTTGCAAATTTCCAATGATGAATGTCATTATATTGTATACCTAAAATGTACCAATGATTAGAATGAATAATCGATAATGTAAAATGGGAAGAAAAGGTCCAAAGGGGTAGGGGTAATGGGAGGGGCATGGGAAAGGAAGAAAGGAAAGGAAAAATGATGAAAAATGGAAAAAATGGAAATAAAGTCTTTGCAAATTGGGAAGGGTGGAGGGGGTGAATGGAGGGCTAGGAATGAGGAAAAATAAGAACCAAGATGCATCATGTAAAGGTACAAGTTCCCAAATGGAAATGTAAATGTGTTGTTTACCTAAAATGTACCAATAAAAAAATTTAAGAAAGAAAATACTACTACCTTTTTTAAATATTTTACATTACTTACAATTTTACTCATGTATATTAAACCAGAAATTATAATAATGACTTGCTTGGCCTAGTACACACTGAGAAAATTTAAGGGATTATTATCTTAGTTTTACCTGTGCAATATTTTGCTCCTTTTATTTTACCTAAAACCAAAGAAAATGTCTATGTTAACCTATATGAGTTTCTATAGGAAGCAGATGTGGACACAGATTTGTATGCATACTGTAATCACTGGAACAGCTTTAGGCAGAAGTGTATGTGAATGAGTGAGAAATACATGATAGACTAATGGGAGGTATTTTATTTTGATGCAGTGGACAGAGTAGGGAATCTGGTTAAAAAAAGCTCGGTTCCAATTGTCATACAAGTAAGATTATACTGGAAATGATTCTGAAAAGCAAATTTACTTTCAGACACTTCTTTGACAAAAGCTCCCAAGACACCTCTAAGGAATGGAAAAGTCAACTTCCACAGAAGGTAATGTTAAGCTGGAGTTACATTACCTTAGAAATTTCAGCAGATCCTATGGGCAGATACAGTTGAGATGGCTGTTCAGAGTTATTTAAACTCAAGTGAAAGGACTAAAACTTTGTACCTTGTATCAAGCAGTTACCAAATATTGGACACTCTAAAGGAGGTCATACAGCCTTGAATGAGACCCCTCCCTTCAGCACAGAACAGTCAATGTGGGGAAAATGGGTTCCATGTCATTTTCAGGCAACATTTTCAGCAACTGGGGATAATAAGTGACCTCATCTTGAAGAGCACTATATTTTTCATTGCAAGGATGTGAAATGCCATTACCAAGTGTATAATTGGAAGGACATTTTTCCTCTGGGATCATTTTTGGCTTAAGTCTTCATACTGACTGTGTTAGCATATAACTGATAACACCTAGCAATAAAACATGATTACCTACCTTGATGTCTCAAACATTTGATGTAAGAGTCTATCATTTTGTAATTATGTATTAAGAGAAAAGAGCAATGTTTAAGTTTTTTACCTAGCCAGTGGCATATTGTGAGGCAGAACTGCATAGCTTTACCTTGTTGCAAGAATTGGGATCTTTTTAGAGAGAGAGGGAAGTGGGGAAAGCAGAGAATTTCTGTGTTAGAAGAATGTCATAAAAATGAGACAAACATCCCTATCTATTTTTTTCCACAGGACTGAATGCATTTGTTTTTCCCTTTTTATTACTATGTATTTGCATATGTAATAAATATATTCATTGTGTCAAAATGATATCTGTACATATTGCATTTTAATCTTGTTTTCTTCCCTCTTTCCTCTCCTCCCTCCTGTCTTTATTCATCCCTATATTCTCTTCCCAAGGGAGAAAGTCTCCCTGTTTCCCATCACCTTGCTTCAATTTGCTCTTTAAATTTTTTTAAATTTGTGTTTAGAGAAATCATGGGGTATTTAACCTTTTTATCTAATTTACTCTATTTCACTTAGCATTATGATCTCAAGGTGCATCCATTTTCCTACATGACTCAAATTCATCTTTATTTTATTCCTGTTTATCTATCTTGCTCTAGAATTACAAAAAGAGAGATGAAAAACCTTTAAATCCTAGTAAACCAAGGAGTGAAGGATGAGTAAGGGCATACTTAGATTGGAAGGCATAATCTGGCTGACATTAACCCTCTAAGCTACATCCAGTATGTCCTGGTAAAAGGGATACAATTTGCTAAGACAAAAACCCAAACTGACAGCCTTTGAGAACATTCCTTGCTCAGCATGTTTCATAGAAGGCATGCACACATTCCAAATAGTGGAGGAAGTCACAATGGAGGAACATTAACGGCCCAAGGGGGCTGTTCAACAAGCAGAAGCCTGGAGTAAGCAAACAGGTAGAGAATGGAGTTCCTGTCCTACTTCTGCAGATTCTGAATATGCAGACTATGGCAGTGACTACTGTTGCAGTGTCCAAAAGACTAGTTTGAACGGATTATAAATTATTAGTCATAAATATGATAACCAGACCAGTGTAGACTATCACAAATCAACACAATCACTTTGCATCCAGGATCCTGAATCCTTTACCTAAGCCATCAGAAAGATATCTAGGGAGTGAGAAGTCAGAATAGAGAATCTGAGCACCCACTTGGGACACTGAGTCATCATAGGACCATTTCGACTCTCTTTAAAAAGGACTATGAATCTGAACTCTTTGCAAAGTTGAATCTGTTTAAACTGAAGAACATCGTGAGATCATTAATTAGCAAATTACTTTTCCCAACCCCCCAACTAGAAAGGACAATGGAAATAATTATTTAGCTATAGGATATAGAAATGTTAAATTTTGAGTACATGAGTAGTTCAAGTGAATTTAATATACTATTCCAAATATATGGGTGAATGAACTAGAATTCAGAAACCTCATTTAAAACTCTACCATTCTTTTATTTAATTGCTATAGTTAGTGAATACAAGCCACCACAATTTAAAGATAAGCCCATCTGCTGAGATCCATATCAGTCAAAATAAACAAATTCCAGTCAATTATAAAATAAGAAAAAAATTCTGGAATTCAATTAAACTAAGGAAAAATTGCAAAAGTAAAGGATAAAATGAAACATAGTTGTGCACTTTTGCAAATATATTAAAAAGTAATGTATTAGAGAGGTTAGCTGCTTAGAATTAAAAAAAAGGAACATAAAATCACTGATATTATCTATACTTCATTGTCTGACAAACATAAAAATTCATGTTACAGGGAAATAGCAATCTACTTTAGGTCCTAAGGTATATTTATCTATTTATTCAATCAATGAATGCTTGTGTGCTCACAGTAATTGAGGCCCGATTCTGCACACGAGGTCCTCAATGTCAAGTAGAACATGGTCTCTGTCTTTAAGTACTTCCCAGTCTTCCAGGAGTGATACACAAAACAGCAAATTATGTCATTAAAGGTATTAAGTGGCATAATTGATGCTTTCATAGATACATAGAAACATGTCTGTCTTAAAATGGTCATGAAAGCTGCTAAATAAATCTAGGACTTGGGAAAATCATAGGAAATTGGGTGATGTCACTGATAATAACATTCCTAGGTGAAGTCAACATATTATTTTCTAAGGAACAACATTTCAATAGTGTGCAACATGTTTAGAGAAGGATATTTTATATGAGAAGAACATAGAATGTACAATCCTGAAGATCAAGATATTAATTTTAATTGTAGATAGAAGTTCACAGGAACATTTTATGTCATAATAAAACACTGAGTTTTATTATTAATGTAAAGGGAAGCCATTTCTACATTTAAAGCAGGAGTGTTCTATGAACAGATTTTCTCTTTATGAAAGCAGTCTTCTTGCATGTGATAGAGAATGGTCTATGGAATAAGACTAGAATTGTCAAGGAGTACAGAGAATACATTCTAGTTTTTAAAGAGATATATATGATTATCTACTTTGGAGCATTTACATGAAAAGTAAGGAAGAATGAAGAAAGAAGACAAATCAAGTATGAGCCTTGGTGACTACTGGCTGAAAGGGAGAAAAGGAGTTGTCTTTGTTTGCCATGGCAGGGGCTGCAGAGAAGCAAGTGAGTTCAATTTCCACTTAGCCCATTTTGATTATGATACACTTAAAAGTTAGCCATGTTTATGAAAATGTATAATCAGTTAGCAGCTACATAGGTAAAGCTCAAGAAAACATTTAGTGGTTAAAAGGTAGATTCTTTGCTCTCTACATGGAAAGTGACTGTAAAGCAGTATGTGTGAGATAGAACAACCAGTGGAAAGCTCAGAACTAAAAATGACAAAGGATAACAAGGGCAATTCTAAAGAGAATGAGTTCTTATATACTTAATAATGGGAAGCAAAAATTATATGAGAAGGAAAAGCATAGAGATGGCTGAGCATCAAAAAATAACAAAGTAGCAATAATTTTTAATGATATGCTTTAGAAGTGGTTCCAAAGTAATATTCATTAGTACTGTTTTGTATGTCAAAATAGGTAAGTTAAAATTAAAAAGTGCTTCATAAATGCATGGGCATTATAGTAGAGGAGAAAAGATTGGAAAGTAAGGAAAGAAATACAGGTTTATCTTCTTTTTTCAAGAAATTTAGCTACATTAAGGGAATTATACATGGGAATACCACATGAAATTTCTTTTTCTTTTTCAAATGAAAAGTCATTGAAGGCAAAAGGACATTAGTATGTGGAATTTTGTTGAAATAAAAATAAAAAGCATCCTAGAACAAGATTCATAAGTATAAAAATCTTAGTGCTACAAGTTTATGCATCAAGATCAGTTCTTTATGTGTATGTGTGGGGGTTATGGGGCATTGAACCCATGGCCTTCACATTGGTCTACATCCCCAACCCATTTCATTTCTCATTTGTGACAGGGTCTTGTTAAGTCACGAAATTGCCCACATGAGGCTCAAACTTGCACCTTTCTTATGTCAGTCTCTCAGGTTTGGGAAATACAGGCATGAGCCAATATTATCGATGGTATCAGCACTCTATATCAGAGGTAGGGAATTGATTTCAATGGAATTAGGGGCATTAGTCAAAAGATGGTATAGAAAATAGAAGAGGTTTATATTTTGGAATCTCTTGCCTCAACATAGTTGCCATCTGTAGAGGGTTTAGGACAGACGTTGAGCTATGGAACTTGAAAAGAATGTGATACATTTAGAAAACAGGTTATACACAGTGTGGCTGACAACACATAGAAATCTCAGTGGGATGGACTAAACTTGTCTTATTGATTTTGATATTTTTATTAGCTCCAATTCACATAATTCTGAAATTCTCATATAGTAGTCTTTAGAAACTTGGTTGCAGAGGACATATCCCACAGAAATTTTAGTTGGTGTGAGATTCATGATCATAGGTAGGTGATGCAGTTACAGAAAGAATTATGAGATTTGGATTGAGTAGGCCAATGACACATCCAGGGAAGAATAATGAAAAAAAATGGAAATGTGAAGAGAAGAGATAACTATCACATTGGACAAATCATTAATGGGAGAAAGAAAAGAGATTTGGGGAAGAAATCTCTTAGGACACTTCCTGGTATTGTCATGCCTTAATATAAAAGTCAATGGGAAACTACAACAATCCCATCCAGGCAGGATGACATGACCCCAAAACTTCAGGAATGAAGGCATGAGTCATCTTGCTATATAAAGAACCAAGACATTCTGGGGTGCTTGTAGAATGTCACTGAGATACAGAATGAATAAAAGAAGAAAGTAGTTATAAATACTAGTTATACTCATGTGAACACATAAAAAATTAAGATTGTAAGCCAGGTGAAATGGTGCATATCCTTAACTCCAGTACTCAGGAGGCTGAGGCAGGAGAATCATCATGATTTTGAGGCCAACCTGGGATACATAGTGAGTTCAAGGGCAGCCTGAACTACATAGCAAGACCCTACCTCAAAAAGGAAAAGAAAAAGAAAGAAAATTATAATTATTGTTTCTTTCTTATTTTGTTAATATGCTTGTGCATATGTACACATATGTTAAGCAAGTATCTTTTTTTTTCTTTCTTTGCAACATAGTGTTTATAGACTTAATATTGATTCTTAAGTATTATAATTTATATTATAATATTTAATTTATGAAATGTTAGGAGAAGAATAAGCATCACCCCATAAAAAATCAATCCTTCCTATTCTTGGGAAGGAATTACTGTTTCATTTGCATAGAGGATAGTTTTATTATGTTCATAATTATGAACTTGCTATTGTCTTTGGAGACTAATCATGGTTTAAGGAGCTGTGTCTTGGTGTCAAGTGGACAAGGGATAGATTGTGATTGTGAATTGTGATATATTAACTTGAATGGATTAATAAACACCTATCAGATTAGTGGAGCCAAGTTCCAGGTATGTTGGTGGATGAATGTCATGTAGGCTACAAACTAAGGAGAGAAGGCACCCTGGATGTAGGCAGCCCCAACAGACAGGCTTGTAGCCCAGATGGAATAAAAAGGGAAAGAAGAAAGAAGTCTTCCCTTTGCTTCTGTGGAGGAGCTACAGTCTTTTCCATTGCTTTTAAATGTTCCTTTCCAGTCCTTCAGGCTTCCAGCATGGACTCTTTGGCTTTCCAACACAGACCAGCAGGCAGAAAAAAAATTTGACTGAGGTCTTGATAATTACTTTTTTTGTTTTTCATGCTGACAGTGATTGATCCCAGGTTCTTCATGTTAAGCTACAACCCAGCCTTTTATTATTATTATTATTATTATTATTATTATTATTATTACTTTTGTTTTGTTTTGAAACAGAGTCTCATTAAGTTACTAAGTTGTATAGGCTTGGCTCAAACTTGTGATTTTCCTTCCTCCGGTGGTTCTGAGAGATGGGATTACAGAGATGTACCATGACACTCACCTAGCACTGCTACATTTAAAGGTCCTGAATCCAATTAGCTTTCCACTGGAGCAATATATCCTATTATAAATTCTAGTTGTTTCATATTGGACAATCCACAAATGTCCTTGGCCTCTATTTCATATACTGTTGCATTCATAAAACTCTTAAAAAAGAGTAATTCATACTTTATTAGATATTAACTAAATGTGTAAACTTTCCAATATTAACTCAGGAGATAAGCAAATGTTATTTCATTTATTAAGTGTGCAAAACTTAGAAGTATTTTGCTTACATCTCACATATATGTGGTTTATGTAATACAATAAGTAAATATGAAAACTTTAATTCATTTTAATAATTCATTTCAATAATAATAATTAGTTCAGATCTCAGAACTCCATAACTTGCAAATATAACCAAAAAATATGGATATTTAATAGTTTTAGAGTAAGCAGGGTCATTTAATGGTAAAAACAGATACTGGCAACATTTCAAACTTAATTTGAAAAGGAGTTGCCTACTTAAAGTGTAATAGCCTTCTTTTATTCATTTAAATTTCATATAGTTAGTTATGGTTGTGGGACTGAAATAAACATATAAGAAAAATTCACATCAGTATTTTTGGAGAGGCCTTTGTGTCTCATTAATTAGATCTAAGAGAGTTATAAAATCGTGAGTATATTTCATTAAAAGGAAAGGAACCTAAAATATGTAATTTCACTTAATTTTTTAGTTACTGATTGCCACCAGCATCCTTATGATACATTTAATTTTAGACTTTATATGCCTTTTGTCTAATGGATTCTGTTTAGGTTTCAGGCATTAATCTCAAAATTTCATAAATTGCTTCCTTTTCATCAGTGAATCATTTAGGGAACATGTTCAGTACATTTATTTAGAAGTGTTTTTGAAAGTTGTAAAACAATGACTGAATTAAAATGTTGACTATGAGAGTCTGAAGATCAAATTAATTTAAACTTTTAATCTTTTACAAATGGTCTGTCCCAAAATCTTTTACATAAGGACAGCTTGAACAGCAAAGTATTTTTTTCATCTAAAATTCATAATCATACTTATAAGAATTCAATCCAGAATTGAGCATATCTAAAGGGTTAGAATTTAGTTAATGGAGAGTTTCTTTGTAAGATTCTCTCAATTCATCTTTTTACTTTTAATATGATTTTTTTAAATTTTCACTTTACAAAAGCAATGACAGAAGCGTAAAGAATATTTGGAAGAGAAGAAAGAAACTACATAAATTATGTAGACCTATTGTTCTACCATAAACATAGAAAAAGTATATATAGAGAGAGCAGGGAGGAACTCCTTCATTATTGCACAAATCATTTACTAAAGAAAGGGCACTGTTTTCAATGAATACTGATGCTAAAATGGACATCTATATGCAAAAATAAAATCACCTCAGAAGAAACCTCACAACTTATAAAGCAAACAAAAGAATATGCCTAGGACTTACAGCAAGAAGACTTCTCATAATCCATAAGAGGAAAAGAAGAGATAAACTGGGCCTTACCAAAATCAAAACAAACAAACAAATAAATATTGCTCTTTGAAAAAAATCTGAAAAGCTGTGGAACAGGAGAAAATATTTGTAAGTCATAGTTTTGACAATGAACTTATATTTAGAACATAAAAATTCAAAAATCAACAGAAAAGAATAAGAAAATCAGAAAATGGGCAATAGCTATGAACAGTCATTTTTCTAAAGATGAGATATGGTTGACAAATGAATGTCCACTCATGTTCATAGCATTTGCCATTTGAGAAATGAAAGTCAGTATCACAATGAGATATCATTCCAGAACTTTATAGAATGGATAAAAGGTGTATTATATATATGTGTATATCTCTGTGTATGTATAAGTAGATGAATGTACATTACTATTTTTATAACACTTTGAAAAATTATGATTATTTCAAAATAGCCAATAGCCAATGTATAAATTAATAGAATTAATAATAGGATATATGGGCAGATACTAATAAATTAGAAACAGATTTCATATGATTACTTACAAATTGGCCTTTAACTTAAAAAAACAAGTAAAATAGCTAAATTTCAGACAAATAAGAAAATAATTTTATACACAATATGGGAATAAAGGAGATAATTGTAGAATTTATAAATTATAAGAAAAATTCTTTGAAAATACATGTCTACTCTATATGAAATGTATTTTGAAAAATGATAACAAATACTGCTGAGGCACAGGGAAAAAATGAACCCTTCTGCATTGTTGATGAGAATGTAAACTATTATAATCATTATGGATTAATGCATAATTTTTGAGATTCCTCAAGAAACTAAAATTAGAAATTCTTTTCTACCTAGCTAGTCTCCTTTTAGATATCTTCCCAAAAGTGTTAGGGACGTTATATTACAGTCATATAAGCACATCTGTGCTTATAGCAACGCAATTCATAATAGCTAGATATTGGAAGTGGCATATATATATATATATATATATATATATATATATGAGCACTACTCTGCCATAAAAAAAAATAGAATTGAGTCACTTGTAGAAAATTGCATGCATCTTGAGACAATGTTAAGTGAAATAAATTAGGCACACAAGTTTAAATATTATATGGTTTCTCTTACATGAGAAATTGAAACTATAAATAAAGAGTAAAATAAATATAGACAATAAGAAAGAGGGAGATTGATCTTTTGCAAATAAGAAGTGGATCAAGAGATGGAGGAAGTTGGAAAGAGGGCTGGAGAAGTGGATGAAAAATGAAAAGATGAGTTATGTAGATGTACCAACTCCCCTGAGGAATATGCACATTATATAATGCAAACATATGCTAGTTAAAAAATAAAAATTGAAAAAAGAAAAAACAATTTCTTTACAAATATAAATTAAAATGCTGTGAAAATAAAATCTGCACAAATAAAATCATCCATGTTATGTAGTTCACATGGAAATTTCACAGATGGGAATAGAAATAGAGCTGACTTTTCAAAAATATTACAGAAACTAGTGTGGGGGGCAATACATCCATTGCAGTCATTGTGCTAAGGTGTCCTTGAAAATCCACACTGGAGAAGGCATGTGAAACAGAAGCATCTAACTACAAAGACGTGGATGAAGAAGTATAAAAACAAAATCATACAACATAATTCAAATACATGAGGAACAAAAATTCAAGAGGAAGGCACATCTTCTCAGGATTATAAGAATTACTTGTACATGAAAATTACTATTGAAACATATTAAATAAGAATTTAATGCAATTAAATATAAAATAATTTAATTTATACCCCTAAGGAGAAAAATATATCAATAAGCAAAAAAGTTATTTCATTAAATTTACTATTAGCAGATTCATAGTTATAAAAATTATCCTTGCCAATCAAACTATAAAAGAACATTTTTTAATCTAGAAAATGTAGATAAACAAGAAAGAATGCACTTAACCTTCAGAAGTACTGGGTCATTTATACCAGGCTTGTTCAACACACAGCCTGTGGCCTGCATTCAGTCCCCAACAGCTAGCAGGGTGGGTGGCCTGCAAGATCATAAACTTGTAAAATTATTTTTCAATTGTTAGTAATATTTTTCATTACTTCATTGCACAGTGCCACAGGGCAAAATGAATGGGAAACAGGAAGCTGTGTGGCAGAGTGGGCTAGGCAGGAATAACTCTGAGTGTCACAACAGCAACACATACTCATTCCCTTGAAATCTTTTTTTTTTCTTAAATTCTTTTATTAGGACATTTTAGGTATAAAACACAATTACATTTCTCATTGGGAACTTATACCTTTACATGATGCATTTTGGTTCTTATTTTTTCCCCATTCCTAGCCCTCCCTTCACCCCCTCCACCCTTCCCTATTTACAAAGACTTTATTTCCATTTTTTCCATTTCTCATCATTTTTCCTTTCCCTTCTTTCCTTTCCCCTTCCCCTCCCACCAACCCCACCCCTTTGGACCTTTTCCAATTTCAAAGTATCATTTATTAGTTATTAATCCTTTCAGTCCTTATTTATACTCTGTTTCTCACACTAGAGAAACTGTTTGGTATTTACACATGTGTGTTTTATTTATACATAAGGGTACATATTTATGGGTTACAATGTGATGTTTTGATCAATGCCCTTCGAATAACAATCATATCATGGTAATTTGCATACCTGTCATCTTACCTCTTTAAATTTTCTTTGCGGTAAACTTATTTAAAATCCTATCTTCTATTTTCAGATGGACAATTCATCATTGCCAGCTATAGTCAACTTACCATGTAATAGACCACCCTGAACTCTTTCCTCCTATAACTGCAACATTGTAACTGTTGACTAATATCTTCCCATTTCCACATACACTCCATATTCACCAAGTTCTGATAATCACTATTCTACTTGAACCTGTGAGATCACCATACATGAGTGAATGCATGAGAACAGGAAGTACTTGTGTTTCTGTCCCACATGCATTTTCTCTGTTCTTTATGACCATAAATCCTAGCAAATATATTTGCTTCAGAGATTTTTTTGTGTATGTAAACCCTAGTGATATATAATCTAAAATAATAGACTGGGCTGGGGATTTGGCTCAGTGGTTCCGCCGCCTGCCTCACAAGCACAAGGTTCCCAGTTTGATCACCGGTACCAAAATATATAAATAAATTAATTAAAATTAAAATTAAAAAACAGACTGGTAGGGTTTACTCTGATGAAAGGAGAGAAGGCAGCCATAAGATCTTGTCCAGTGCATAAGTAAGGAAAACCCACTTGGCAGAGCAATTTACATTCTGAGGTTTTATGTCCTTCCAAAGTCTACTACTCTACTTCTTCAAAAATTTTTTAAATGCTTTAACTTTAGGTCAAAGCTAATCCAGCAGGATTGAATATAAGGAATATTATTTGCACAGGCAATTCTTAGCTCTGCAATCTTTGGGGAATATAAATTATTTTGTCTTTAAATACATTTTTGGTAAGAATGTGTTGTATGCTTAAGTTAAAAATTTATCTTTCCATTCAAAATTTTTGAATGAAATTTTCTTTGGTAGAAAGAATGGAAAAAGCAACTTAGACCTGGTGATTATAAAAGTAGACAATTGTTTTTGAAATACTTTTGTTATGGCTGACGCTAAATGCTTCCTCTGAACATCTCATTTAATTACCAAAAGAATCATGTAAGTCATACACATGGATACACACACACATATTTGTTTTTTAAAAATATTTTCAAAGAAAGAAACTAGGGATAAAGGAGTTTAAGTAATGTATTCTTGATCTTACAGCTAATAAATAGCAAATGAGCTATGCTAAGTCTGACCCTAAAGATTATAATTTTATAAGTGCAACATATTTATTCATTTATCTAAAGCTTTTTAACCTTGTAAGAATGTTGTTTAAGAGAATTTCCATTTCTAGTGCAAGTTACATATGACCTTAATGAGAAAACTATACATGTAGATGATATAGATATAGATATAGATATAGATATAGATAGATTACAGATAGTGAAACTAGATGGAGGGGTGTTTTTTTTCATATATCTGTGTATGAGAAATTCTGCTTGTTATTTACTATGGAATTAGTATTACTTTTTGAGATGAACAAAGAATTTGTATTGCTCAGTAAACTATTAACTGTAAATGTAAAAAATATTTTTACCTCAATTAATTTAAAATAAAGGACCAATAAGATGGAAAAATTGTTTTAAAAAAGGAAAGGTCATCCGGAGTCTGTAAACAGTGAGGTAAGAGGATCACTGTGGATTTCTCTTTTTTCTGAATGGTATAGAAAAGTTTGCTTCTAGTAAAACTGATGAGTATGTAACACAATTAATTAAAATCAAATCAAATCACAGACACTTATGAGACTACTTTGATCTCTCAAACCATGTTTAATGGAGCTTATTACTACCTTTGATAATTTTTGCAAATTGGTTAAAAAGGTGACAATTGTCATCAAATTGGAGTAGCCAGTAGATTTCTGTAGCACTAGAGAAACGGTACACCCAACATGAGTCTGAGCTGCTTTACATGCACCACTGATGCTCAATGTAATTTTATGATTAAATTCAGATGCTTCTTTCCACTTGTAAAATCATATTAAAGAAAGGATAATGTACAACATTAATCATGTCATTTTACTTGATAAATCATAAGGGGTTCTTCTAAATAATCAAAGTCACTAAATAATCTAAAAATATAAATGCTGTTAAGAGAAAATAAGTGAAATTCTCCCATGGGTTAACAGTTCAATTAAAATGGATATGCTTCATCAACACTTGCAATTTGCTAGATGGGTGGAATACACAAAATCATCCATAAAGTCTCATGGAAAAATGTCAAGGTAGCAGTTTCATTATAAATATTTTGTAGATGGATATCAAAATTTCAAATATTTTTGCTAAATTTACAGCAAAAACTCTTAATAACAGATTTCAGGTTACGCTTTCAGTCATCTTCACAAAAACATATTTAATGCTTCCTAATTATGAAAATAAATGTATGTAATAATATATTTACAAAATCACTTTGCTCACAATCTAATGGATTAAATTAGCATATAATGTATGTTAAAATACAAAGTTTATACTGTATTATAAATATATGAAGACAATGATATTTAAATATAAAATCTGAAAAATGTAGTATATACTTTAAAAATCTAGGTCCTTTACAGATAGCTTTCTAGAGTATAAAAATAAGTATGGAGTTACTCTTCAGTTACTAACAATTAGTAAATGTATATTGTTTTCCAAAATGCTACAAAAGAAAGGGCTAATATTACCAAACACTTGGGGTATAAACATTTGTGAGAACCAGAGAAACAAATTACTTTTAATATACTATGGCATTTTGCAATATAAATATAGTGATAGTCACAGCTGAGATTCTGAAAGGTGACAGAGAAAGAGATAGCTACTGGAGTACTGGAAGCTTGGAAGCAGCATTCTCAGCATCATGCAGGTACGCGTAAGCTACTTCTTCTGTCCTTGGGCCAACAGTTAAAATGGTGAGCATCTGAGTAACTTGATGAAATTTAGATTTATTCTGTTAAAATTTGAGGCAATGGATTTTGGAAGAGAGGCGTAGTTAACTTCATTTTTTTTAGGAGTTGTTAAAGAATAGGATATTGGAGAGGATGCTGGTGACAGGAAATCAAGGTTGATGAAAACTTTCATGAATTACTAGAAAGATAATCTGAAAAGGAAAGTCAGAATTTTAGCATTCTTAGAATACACTTGATGAGGTCTTGTGAGTAGATGGATGTAAGAAATAGAGATTAGAGAGAAACTTAGTGAAAGATATTTTAGAGTTATAGCTTTGATCTTAGTATTATAGGTGGATATCATTGATCATGATGTAGTATTGGCTGGTAGTACACTTAGGAGGCCAGGACAGAGGATTTTACAAGTAATAAAATGTATGTCCACTTGGGAGTTTCACCGTTAATGTTTGAGATACTTGCAAAGACAGAGAATAGCAGAAATATCCCATAGGCAACTGATTTTCTGCAAATAAATAACAGATAGAAAAATCAAAGTCATAACTGTTTTGAAGCCAGAAGAACCTGCAGAACTATTTGCAGTCCAGAAAAAAAAGATCAGAAATATTATCTTCCATTAAGTCCATCTTATGAATAATTACTCTTAGGAAGCCAGTTGAAATTTGTTGGAAGCCTTGAAACTCATGATCAATACTAGTCACGATCAATATAAATGTTTTACTTCCTAGATTATAAAGTAGAAAACTCATTTTCTATCACTGTACTTCATAAGAGCTGTTTGTCCTTAAGACCAGATCTAACAGAAGTGAATAAAATAAAACAGGAAAATTATTTGTCATGTATTGTATTTTGGAAGCGGGGGCAGAAGCTGACTAGACAGTTGTCATTGCTTGCCAGTATAAGAGATCTGAATAATAGAAGCTGACCAGAAGTAACTTTGGCTGAAATAAATGCCCAACTCAGAATTGATGGGAAAAGAAAGTAGTTTGTAGAGAAAAATTCAAAGGTTAACTCCCCAGACAGCCATTGCTTTGCTTTGGCTCTCTCCTGGTTTCAGAAAAGAAAAGCAAATAGCAGAGGAGAAATCTCCTAAGGATATGTCATGTCAGCTCATAGAGATGTGTGAAAGAGAAAAGGGCTGATAGTGTGCAGAATGACATTTCAACTATTTGCTTCACCTGTAAGTTAACTGTATCTGGCTTCTCATTCACATGCCTTATTCCTATCTCCTTTCCCTTCCAGCTGTCCAGTGGCTTATGGTTCTAAACAGGCCCTGTCCTCTGACATATACAGTTTGATTCAAATTGTGTTTAATTTCCATAATCTTTTCAGACTCCTAGATAATAACCATTAGCTTGTATTTAAATTAGTACCATTGATCAGTCACTTGTTTTCTCTTGGAGTACAATTTGATCATTCTGGGGACAGATCATTTTCCAAATGGTGTTTGGCTGAGAGAATCTATTTGATTATGAACTCTCTCATTACCAGTTCTTTCTGCTAGTTCTGCTCTTTGAGCTCATCTCTTCCTTGTATCATTCTAGGGCAATGTCAGTCTAACAATTTCCACAGCATCCCTTCATCTGCCATCAAAAGTGCTTATGCACACTTAGCATCACTTTTTCCATGTGCTGTAACAAGAGCTGTATTACGGCACCTTCCTCTTTGGGAGTTTCTTGGGACACAAATGATTTATTTCACCATACACTCTTCCTGCTTGTTACACATATAGTCCGTAACATAGAATCAATAAATACAGAGTTTTAAATAATCATAAAACATGGTTGTATTGCAAGATCCAAATGCCATCTGCTCAGCTACACTGATTTTGGTATTCTAAGCCTAGAACTTAATACTAAAGACATGTGGTATACAATTTACAGATATGGGAAAGAGAAAAAGAGACATCATGACATAGGAAAATAAGCAATCTTCTTAAACAAGACAAAGAATGAAAGAAACTTTTTAGAAATGCAAAGTTTGAAAGAGTTTAAAACAGTTGTTCATTTTGAGAGGCTCATGGCCAAATAGGCAGAAAAATGACTCATCCTGGTATTTTGGACTTTTTGAGATACAGTAAAAACTTTCATGAAGCCATTTTTGCAGGGCTGATTTCAATACATAAGAAAGGAAGCTGATATTGATATTACTGTCTGAGCATTTAAGCTTCTAACATGCTAAATCAAGTGCTCAGAGAAAATAGCCTTTTATTTTAACTCTTGTGTCATTCCTTTTTAATGAGTCTAATTTTTTTTTTATCACCAATACTTATGCACCTGTGAATTAACCTATTAGGCTTGGGAGGTTTGATTGGGTTTTCAGTTTTCTTAATCAAATATATGTATATGGTTTAATCAAATATATATATATATAGTTGTAAACTTATGCATGTATTTAAACATTAGATACTATTTAATATAATGAGTGACTTTCCATCTTGCTCCATGATTTGACTACATGACTCACATTTATCACTTCCATTTATAGATGAAAGATAACTTTTTTCTCTAAATTCATTGCCAATGACATAAACATTAAGGACACCTATTAAGAACCTTTGTCTCCCTCTCTCTCTTTGTTTTCATGGCTTTAGTCTAATCCCAATCCAAACCCTATCAAATCCCTTTCATAGACCAAAGAACCTATATTCATTTTTTCAAATCATGGTTATTTAAATGATATATGAAATATTATTTTGCTGCCTCACTGCATCCTCAAAAGAGAGACAAACTGTTTTCTGTCACATTTCTTCTTAAAGATTATTCCTGTTTGTCCTGGAGTAGCAGCCAGAGGCACTTGTGTTTAGCCCAAAATAGCTCTTGGATTACAGTCCTAAACTTACCTCCACTATTTGCCATTCAATAGCTAGCTTTTGTCATCATTTTCACATTGCTCTAGTGTATGATAGTATTTGGAAAAAAAGACATCATTCTATTGATACTATTCTGTTTTTAATAGCTGTTATTTGCATTTACAAAATACACTAATTCTCTGTCCCTGACAAGTTGATGAATGATGACAATGAACCACACTTTTTTTTCTAAAATGGAAATGGGTTAATCTCATACTGATGACCCCACTCTTGTGATCACATGTAAAACTAATTTATTCCCAAAGGTACTATTTCCAAATATCATTAAATCTAAGGCTAAACTTCTGTGGAGACATGAAAATTCATTCCTTAACAATATGTGTATTCCATTTTATAGGTTGTTAGAAAAGATTAGGAAATAGACACTGTTCTCTTGTTAAACATATATTGTAAGAAATTTTCCAGACATACTTGCGTTGAGCATACATGAGTTTTACTTCATCTCTGGAAATGGTTTCTTACAGTTAGTTATTAAGTCCTTGCTGCTTGCTTTTTTCTTTCTTAGAAACTTCTATTCTTTCTAGATATGGTTCTGAGGTTTTTCCTCTCCACATGCATCAACTTGTTTTTGTTGGTAAAGTTCAAGTTTTTATACTTTATGGAGAATTTACTGTTTGACCTCCACATTTAAATTTGAGGTTTGAAAGCAACTTTTATTTGTTCTCTGCAATATAGCTCATAATTTTGTTATTGTGTTTTACTTTCTTGGGAATGTATGCTTATCTCATCAGTAGTACCTCTTATCTCATTTGAGGAAATTTTTATCTCCTGATTTTTCTTCATCCCCACTAGTCATATCTTCTTCTAGTGCTTTTCTCCTCTTGATTTATCAAGGTCATATTTTTATATTGATCTTTTAAATTCTACTACAAGTATTAAATCCTTTGCCAGAGTTTTATTTTCCTCCTGAATTGTAGTAAATTTTTTTTATTGTTTTAACTGTGCCTGCCAGTCTTGAAAAGGAAAGTCCAATCCACTTCACCCCACATCTCTCCATTGGCTGCACAGATGTGGTATTTCTATTCCTCCTGCATCTATTTTTTGTGCTCTCTCAGAAGAAGGTCGGTCTAGCTCCATTTCTGAAATCTAAGTTGATATTGCTGTCCACTGGTTAGTTTCTAGTTATCAGTCTGGTACGGACTTGTTTTCTTTTACTCTTTTGTGTGTTTTTCCTTCGTTGCATTCTACATTCCTCTAGCTTATTTTCTGATCCATCATCTTGAGCCACTTTTATTTGTTAAATTTACTGAATATTCTCACATCTCTGTTACTTTATTTATGAGAAATTCTTGTTTTTCAGACTTCACTCTGAAAACTGCTATTCTTGATTCTTTCACTGTGTGGATGTAGTAGTGTGTGGGGGGGGGAGGTGTGTGTGTGTGCACATGCATATTTGTCTGAGCTGAGCTATCATCATTCTTGTGAGTTGTTGGTTTTCAGTAAATATAGAAAGGTTGGTCAAATACTAAGTGACTATAGGAAAAGAAACCATTAGTTTGATAGGGTACAGTTGCACTATTCAGAGTTCAGATGTAGGCATGTGAATAGGGAAGACAAGGCTTCTAAATAGTAAAGGATACATTAAAACTCAAAAGTATAAATGTGAAGGCAGTTTGTCTAAATTGAGCTATAAATGTTTCATAGTGGGGAAATTATTGTCAATTAAATATATTCATAGTTTATATTATGCATACATTTACCACAAAGCCTAATTATCCAAAAGTTCACCATGCAAATATTGCATTTAAAAACAGACTATATTTTGTAAGGTTCTCAAAGATCTCATGGGATGCTAAACTGGATTTTTAGTTTCCTCCTAAGTCTCTTTAAGTCTTATTATTTCACCATATTAAATTCCCACCACTGGTAGTACAAGGACCAGTCTGCAATTTTCTTTGTGTGTATTTAATCACTTTAAAAATTGCATATGTATATTAAACATTTTTTGTACATCTCAACCAAATATGTAGTATTATTTAACAACTATACCTCAATGAAGGTGGAGAAAGGTTTTTATTTTTAAGTGCTATTTTTGAATGTCACAAAAAAACAAAGAGCTAGGATGGAGTCTATCATCCTGTATGGCAGGCACTAAAGAAGCTCAACATCATTTCTGTCCCGGCCAGCACATCTTTCAAGAAGGACCTCGATTAACTGTGTTACTCATCCTAAGCCCTCTTAGTAGCCAAAATACTTAACAGAAACATTCATGATGCCTTGTATATTTCTAATATTTTGCCTGAAATTCTATGATGATTTGTTTTTCTCCGTATGATGAATAACAAGAGGAAATTTCTCATAGAGCAAACTTTCTAGAAATAGAATAAATCTCTAGTGACATTGACTGATCTATATCTACCTCTATAGAGCTATATAGCTTCTTTCCTTCAGCCATATCTTTGTTATATGGGAAGCAAAAAGAATGCAATATAGAATAGAAAAAGTAATATAATATATCATGCATGTGCAATTTGGGGAAATTAACTAGTAAAAGTCTGTGTGCACTTGATTGTGTATTCCTCAGAACAGTCAGTTCTGAAACCTTTTAAAAGATTTGGTTATACACTCATTTAATTTCAAAATACATCAATTAGTTTAGGTGAATTTCTGTCTTGACATACTTTATCACAAAAATATCACGTTAAACTACTCCAAATTACAATATGTTCGGAAGTTGGTACCTAAGAGAGGTGATTTGAGGGCATTATTATCTTTTATGTTAAATACAAACATGTAGCATAAGTCAATGTTAAAAAGTCCTTGCAGCAGAGAATACAACATCTACTTTAGGATAAGTCATTTAGGAAAACAAAAATAAGCAAAAATAAAAATCCACATTAAAATATGTGAGGTTCCAAATAGACTACTAGTAAAAGCAGCATGCTCCAAAGATATTTGTTTCTGAAACAATAAAGGTAAAGTTAGTCTGTCTCATTCATTTATTAAACAAATATTTATTATCCACCTACTATGTGTCAACTACACCTCTAGGCACTAGTTACATAGCAAAATTTATCACGTTAGCAGGCATGAGTCCCAAGTACACAAAGGAAGAGATAAAATTTTTCATATCTGATTTTAAAATAAACTAATGTAGTAGTGTTTGGTTTATGTTAGAGAAAAATCTTTACAGAAAGAGATATTGAACTGTGTTCTACTTATCACATAATGTGCTTAGAAAAAATAGCTATGTTTTATTCATAGAAAGCATGTATCCTTGGCACTTAAAATCCATTTTAGTTATTGTAGAGTTATAAACTTAGTAGAAACACAGTTTCTTCTAGATAGTTGCTATTTAGTAGCAGAGATATGGTACTTGGACACAGGTCTACCATAAGAAAATTTCCATACATGAAGTTACTCCATTTAGTTTGCATTCATTATGTTCCAACTCTATCCCAAAAGTTTACTTTAACACTTCTCATCTTCCAAATAAACTCTGAGGTACCATGTACTAGCCCACATGAGCAACCTGAGACTAAAGAAGTAACTTACCCCATATCACAAATAAAACAGTTTGCTGAATTGGTCATATCACAAATGAAATAGTTTGCTGACTCAAACATTGTAACATAAAGCACACAATTTTTTGACAAAAAGGCTATAAATGCAATATCATCGACTATAAAATATGTTTCTGGCTGACGTGGTCTGAGAAGGTAACAAAGTGTTTTTCCCAGGGTTTACCACCCAACTGCCTATCAAAGGAAATAGGAAAGGACACACACTTTGGATATGTTTCAAGGACAACAATGTCAAAAATCCTGTCATTAGGTTGGTCAATAAAGGGCAATAGTAGCTTATGGAATAAAAAATCTCTCTGGAGTTCACCTGAATATATATCTTGGGACATAATAAGTGGACAAATAGATAGATAGCTATTAAGTATAAAAATATATAAATGAACAAATTATTTATGTAATTGCATTCATTCTGAAGAATAATATCGATGTTATTTGAAAGGTAAGTCATAGTTCAGTAACATTAGTGAAGAAGAAAGAAAAAACGGAAGGAGAGCAAAGACAGACCTAGCTATGTCAGTGATTTGAATGGCAACAATCTTTAAATATAAAAAGAAAAGAATTGAAAAATACATTGTGTTGAAATTTCAAGTATGTTGGCAAAAATTTCAATTTTAGAAAAAAAATCATAGATAAATATTTCATGTTATAAAACAGAATTGAATTTAAAATTGTGTATGAAGAAGTACTTGTATTGATTGTAGATGGAAATGTTTTTCATGTGTCTGAATCACGTTTATTTAAAGCTAAAAGTTCATTTTAGAATAGATTGGGTGTCTGCTAATTTTGATTTGGAGACCAAACCCAAGCCCTGCCTGGGCAATTTAGAAACTTAGACCCTTTAAGAAAATATGGGGATGTAGCTTATTGCAAAGCGCGTGGATTCAATCTCCCATAACAAATTATATATGTATATGTGTATATACAGTGATAGAGAAATTGATAATAAATACAAAAATTTAATATTACTCTATTGTAAATTTGAATGCATTTGTTACAGTGTATTTATTTTTCAGTCTGACTTAAATGGAACTATTTTTTCAGCTTTTTACATGTGTTCCATTTATTTAGGCATAATGTTTTTAATTTCTACACCATTAATTTCCAAATCCTTTGTTTCTTTAAAAATATGTTAGTGATATAGAATGACTCATTCAAATATATCACTTAACTGTTTATTATAGATTTAATTCAATCTTTTTATATTTGAATAATCACAGATTTGTATTCACTTGTAAGAAAGAGCTATAAACACTTTCATCATTTTCTCCCAATGTTGTCTTGTAAACTTATAAAACAATATCTCAACTAAGATATTGATATTCATACAGGTCAAGATATAAGCTATTTTCATTCTCCTAAGGATACTTAATGTTACCCTTTTATACATATATCCATATCTCTCTGCCATTTTAGATTTCTATGAATTTTTCTCTAAATAATATAAAATAGAATATAGTGGCCATAACATTTTGGGTCTAACATTTTTTCATTTAGCAAAACTGCACAGTAATTCATTCAAGTCACTATATGTATTCATATTTCTTTTATTGTTTTTGATAGCCCATACTACGCATGTCATATGTATTGCTTTAGGATTCAGCTACTAAAGGGCATAAAACTGTTTCCAAATTGGAGATATATTAGTTTGTCATTTACAGATAGTTGTATAGTTGGAAACATGCAGTATATGTTATCTTAAAATTGACTGTTTATTTTTTTCAGTAAACACATTTCTTTAAGGTATCTCCATACTGATTTCCGCAGTGGTTGCACCAGTCTACACTCCCACCAGCAGTGGAGTAAGGTTCCTCTTTCCCCAAGCCCTGCCAGCATTTGTTATTGGTTGATTTCATGAGATCAGCCATTCTTGCTGGAGTGAGGTGGAATCTCAGTGTTGTTTCCATTTGTATCTCTTGAATGACCAGTGAGGTTGAACATTTTTTCATATGTTTATTGGTTCTTTCTATTTCTTTGAGAAATGTCTGTTCATTTCAGATGCCCATTTTTGGACTGGGTCTTTAAATTTGGGAGGTCTTTTCTTTTTAAGTTCTGTATAGATTCTAGATAGTAGAACTTTGAGGAACAGCTGTTGAAAATATTTTCTGAAATTATAGGTTGTCTCTTCACACTGTTGGAGGTTTCTCTTGCTGTGAAGAAGTTTCTTTAACAAGAAGAGATCCTACTTGTTGATTGTGTGTGCTAGTTCACTGGCTACAGAGGAATTTTTCATAAAATTTTTCCTATATTAATGTCTTCAAGGGTTCTACCTAACCTTTGTTCTAGTTGGTTCAGCGTTTTTGTTTTAATGTTTAGATATTTAATCCATTTTGATTTTACTTTAGTGCACAGTGAGAGATACAGGTCTAGTTTTCATCTATGGTAAGTTGAAACCCAAGTTTTCCAGAACCATTTATTAAACAGGCTATCTTTCCTCCAGTGAGGGTGTTTACCTCCAAAGAGGAGGTAGCTGAGTGTGTCTGGAGTTCTTTCTGAATGTTCTCATTTCTTCCACTGGTCCTCAGGTCTGTTTCTTTGCCAGTACTATGCTGTTTTTTATCACGGTAGCTTTGTAGTATAGTTTCAAGTTGGGGATTGTGATACACCCTACCTTGTCTTTATTGCATAGGATTGCATTTGCTATTCTAGGTCTCTTGTTCCAAATGAATTTTTTGACTGTTTTCTGCAGGTCTGTGAAGCATGCTGCTGGGATTTCAATTGGGATTGCATTGAATCTATATAGCAGTTTTGAAGTATGACCATTTTCACTATGTTGATTCTTCCTACCCAGGAGCAAGGGATGTCTTTCCATTTTCTGATATCATCTTCAATCTCTTTTTTCAGAGTGGTATAGTTTTCAGAGTAGAGATCTTTGATTTCTTTTGTTAGGTTGATTCCTAGGTATTTCAGTTTTTTGGATGCTATTGTAAAAGGAATTGATTGCCCCATTTCTCTCTCAGTGAGTCTGTTTTTGGGTACAGAAAAGCTATCGATTTTTGTGTGTTGACCTTGTATCCAGCTACTTTACTGAATTTGGTTATTAAATCTAGAAGACTTTTGGTGGAGTTCTTGGGGTCTTCTATATAAAATATCATGTCATCTGCAAATAATGACAATTTCACTTCTTCATTTCTGATCTTTATTCCTTTTATTTCTTTCTCTTGTCTAATTGCTGTGGCTAATGTTTCCAAAACTATATTGAACAGGAGTGGTGATAGTGGACATCCTTTTCTTGTTCCTGATTTTGGTGTGAAGGATTTCAGTTTTTGACCATTTAGTATGATACTGGGTTTTGGTTTTTCATAGATGGCTTTTATCAGACTGGGGTAGAGACTATTTGAATTTTTTGTAGCTTTTTATCATAAATGCATTTTGGATATTCTCAAATGCTTTTTCTGCATCTATTTAGGTGAACATATGGATTTTGTCCTTGGCTCTATTAATATAGAGTAGTACATTTGTTTTTGTTTTGTTTTGTTTGTTTATTTTGGTGGTAGGGATTGAACTGAGCACTGCATGCTTGTGAGGCAGGTGGTGGAAACACTGAACTAAATCCCTAGTCCAGTATTTCAGTAACTGATTTTTGTATGTTGAACCATCCCTGCATCCCTGGAATGAATTCCACTTGGTCAGAGTGTATGATCTTCTTGATGATCTTATTAAGGATTTTTGCATCTAGGTTCATTCTTGAGATTGGCCTATAGTTCTCTTTCTCACTTGGGTCTCTCTCTACCTTGAGGGATCAAGGTGGTGCTTGCTTCAAGGAATGAATTCGGGAGTATTACTTCCTTTTCAATTTCATTGAGGAGTTTAAACAGTAGTGGCAACAGTTATTCTCTTAATGTCTTATAGAATATAGTATTGAAGATATCAGGACCCAGGAAATTATTTGATGGTATGTTTTTAATTACATTTTCAATTTCATTGATTAATCCTGGGTTTTTTAGAATTTTTAGGTCTTCTCTGTTCAACTTTGATAATTCATACATGTCCACGAATCTGTCCCTTTCTTCTGTGTTTTCCATCATACTTGGGTATAGGTTTCTTTAGTAAGTATTGATGATCCCCTGTATTTCTTCTCAGTCCACTGTAATTTCATCCTTTTCATTCCTAATTAGATGGATTTGGACCTTTTTTTTTCCTTTTTCTGATAAAGTTGGTTAACGGTTTGTCAATTTTGTTTATTGTTTTGAAGAACCAACTCTTTGCTTCATTGATTTTTTAAAATTATTCTCTGAGTCTCCATTGCATTGATTTTTGCTCTGATTTTTGAAATTTTGTCCCATGTATGAGCTTTGGGTTTGTTCTGCTCTTCTTTTTCTAGAAGCTTGAGGTTCAGCATCAGGTTGTTTAATTGGGCTCATTCTCTTTTCCTAATATGCTTATTCACTGCTATGAATTTCCCTGGTATGACTGCTTTCATTGTGTCCAATAGATTCTGACAGGTTGTATTGACATAGTCATTTCATTGTAGGTCATGTCTGATTTCTTCTTTAAATTCCTCTGTGGCTCACTGGTTATTCAGATGTGTATTCTTCAATTTCCATGTGTTTATGAAATTACTGCATTTTCTTTTGCTATCGATCTCCAATTTCATTGCACTATGGTCTGACAATATACAGGGGATAGCTTCACTTCCTTTGCAGATACTTAAACACTTTCTATGAGAAAATATGTGGTCTATTTTGGAGGATGACTCATGTGTACCTGAAAAGAATGTGTATTCTGATTTTGTGGGGTGGAACTCTCTGTAAACATCTGTTAAGTTCATTTGTTCAAGAAGTTTGATTGAGTTCTAGTATTTCATTGCTTATTTTTTGTCTAGTTGATCTATCTATTTATGACACTGGGACATTAATGCCCCCCTACTATCATATTAGTGTTTATTTGATTTTTCATGTCCATTAGTATTTGTTTCATATAGTTGGGTGCACTAGTGTTTGGTGCATATATATTTATGATTTTCATCTCTTCCTCTTGGATTGTTCATTTTACAAGGATGTGGTATCCTTCTTTGTCTCTCTTAGTCAGTGTGGGTTTGAAATCCACTTGATCTGCAATAAGGGTATCTACGACTGCTGTTTTTTGGGTTTCTGTCACATGGAGTATTGTTTTCCACCCTTTAACTTTCAATCTATGAATTTCTTTTTGAATAAGTGTATTTCTTGTGTGCAGCATATTGATGGATCTTGCTTCTTGATCCACTCTACCTATTTCTTTTGATTGGAGAATTGAGATCATTAACATCGATGGTTATAACTGATACATACTGACTTATCATTACCATGGCTTTTTCTTTTTGTGGAATTCTCCCCCTTCACTTTAATTTCTTGTCATGTCCAATGAATTCATTATGCTGGGCTTCCTGGGGTTGTGATCCTCATTATCTTTTCCTAGGATACTGTCTAAAATATTTTGGACTGCTGGTTTGGGATTCATGAAATTCCTAAGGTGCTCTTTGTCATGAAAGTATCTTATTTCTCCATTAATTTTGAAAGACAGTTTCGCAGGGTACATCAATCTGGGTTGGAGGCTGTTTTCCTTTAGGGCTTAAAATATGTCATTCCAAGCTTTTCTTTCCTTGAGGGTTTGCATTGAGAAGTCTGCTGTGATTCTGATGGACTTTCTGTTTTATGTGATTTGTTTCTTTTCTCTAACTGCTTGTAGAACTTTGTTCTTCTATTGAGTTTCTGGAATCTTAACAATTACATGCCTATGTATAGATTTTTTTTTTTTATCAAGGCTAGTTGGAGTCCTATGTGCCTTACTTACTGTATGTTAAATTCTTTTCCCCTGCTTGGGAAGTTTTCTGCCATCACTTCTGTGAACAGTTGTTTTTTGTTGTTGTTGTTGTTGTTTTTATGTTATCCACACTATCTCCAGTTTCTTCATTGACTCTAATCAGTCTTATTTTATTCTTCTTTGTATCACCTAGCAGCTGCTGGGTTGATTTCTTATGGTCCCTTACAATTTTAAAGTGATTTTTCTTTTCCTGGCCACTAATTGCAATTTTATCTTCTATATCTGAAATTCTGTCCTCACATTTGTTCATTCTCCTGCATAAACTTTCAATGGAGTTTTTAATTTCCTGGAAATCTGTTTGCATCTGTTTTATGGATTCCATTTGTTTCCTATGTTGGGATTCCATCATATTCCTCAGCTCCTCTATTTTTTTTTATCTGTGTCCTGTCTAGATTTATTAATCATGTCTTGCACTCTGTGCATTTGGGCACAATCTCAGCTGTTATCTGAGAAATTATTTCTGATTTCACTTTTTCTAGATCCTCTTTTGTTGCCAGTTCAGGGAGTCCAGGTGGGTGAGTATCAGATTGTTCCATCTCATTTCCCTTTGGGGTTGCTTTAGGTGATCTAGAAGTCTGGTTTTGAGATTTCTTTACATGTCTTCTCATTTCAACTTTGAGTTGGGGGTTGCGCTCTTGGCGCCATGTGGCTCATCTCCTCAGTGCTGTGGGCTGTGGTCCAGTGGCCAGGAAGGCTCCTCCTCAGTGCTGGGTGGCTCTTTCTAATTTCAGGAGTTTTCAACATCAAAGAAAATCCCAATCATCATCAGCTTCTTCCCACATACAAAATGAGTCCTCTAAATCCTTCCTTCTTTCACTGTATTTTTCTATCTTTAGGGAGACATATGGGAGGCTACTTCTGACCAGCTGCTGGCCCTTGACATTCCTCTCCAGCCTTCAGCCAGACCATCATCCTCAGCATAAGATAAACTCAATTTCTTAAGTGATTCAGTGTTCTTCAGAATATTTATTTGATCTTTATTGAAATTTTATTTTTGTATTTTTAAGGAATTGCTCTATTGTTCAAATTATTGAATTTTGGAACATGCATTTGCCTGGTGTATATTCTAACTATCTGTGTAAGGCTTTCAGGTTATTAAGTGACAGCTCTGTTTACACTGATAATTTTTGTATTCTTGCTTTTAATTCTTGTTATTTTTGTTATTAATTTCAACATTTTTTTAGAAAACTAGCTTTGTGTCATTTATTTACTTGATTAACCTTGTTTTCAATTTATTTATTATTAAGAAATTTATGTCTCATGTTCTACTTTCTTCAGTTAACATCAAGTAGCTCTTCATCCCTAGTTACTTGAAGTAGCAACAAGGATGACTGACTGGAGACCTCCTTTATTTAATACAAGCTTTTTAATCCTTCCAATTTTCAATTATATTAATTTTAAAATTTTTTCTTTCAGGACCCAAATGCAGTCTATATTGGTGAAAATTACAGAGCACTTGAAAGAAAATGCATACTATAATATTTTAAATAAATTTTTCAGTAAATATCATTTAGAATCTCTCATTTGACTGTGGTTACTTGATTCACCTTCTAGAGCTTTAATAATTTTTAGTTGGAAGTTTGATCAATTGCTTGGAGACAAGGTAAAGAATGCCCAAATTAAAATTTATAATTTTTTCTTCCAGTTTTATCATTTTTGATGTATTTTGAGCCTCTGGTATTGAGCACACATTATTAGGATCTGTATGTAATTTCCTAAGATTAATATTTTTATCTTTATGCAATGTTTTTTCCCTGTATCACTTTTCCTTTTTCTGGCGTGTATTTTAGCTAATATTACAAGTCATTTTTTTTT
>NW_004624749.1:25333091-25344986 GCF_000247695.1 Heterocephalus glaber
CTTCTTTGTCTGAGAAATGTCTGTTCATTTCAGATGCCCATTTTTGGATTGGGTCTTTAAATTTGGGAGGTCTTATTTTTTAAAGTTCTTTATAGATTCTAGATAGTAGACCTTTATCTGAGGAACACCAGGTGAAAATTTTTTCCCGCATTGATTATTTAATATCCTTGGATTTGCTATTAGTACAATATCCAATCCTGAGACTGGAATGAAGGAATCAGGACAACTCTTCTACTAGGTTAATGCGTCCAGTATCCTGACCATATATCTTATCAGTGAAATACATTAAAGCCCTCACATCTAATATATTTTATTAACTTGGGTGTAAACTATTATTATGCCCTTCTATGCTAATGTAGTTTACATTATACATTTATACAAATGTTTAAATCAAAGCATTCAAATTTTTAAAGAGAAAAATTTTAAATTATAAATTCAAGTTCTAATATATCTTTTCCTAACATATTGATAAATTCTCTTTCACACCATTTGGTTTGATGCCTGTGATTTCACAGACCATTACCCTAAATTGAAAAACCTTTAAAGTCCACAAGTGTAAGTAGTGGAATCAGATAAATAACAGTAACATTACACAATGTTCATGAAGTTAAGCTGATCAACTTTAGAAGATACTCTCTTATTCTGAAATTGCTCAATTTCTTGTGTTTAGCTTCTTAAATGTCATTTATTTTCTGAAAGCCACTGATATTGCATGTGTATTGCTCCTATTTTTAGTTATTAACATCTGTTAATTTCTAATGTCTTGCAACTGTAGCTTGAAAAATTGTTATACATTTACAAAATTAATAAAATAAAGTCACACAAGTGAACCAATGATGTCAGCATTCAGACAACATATTTATATTTTGAATAGATTTCCACAAAGTGACTTCTGGAAATTTCTCCAGGTGACAACATATTAACGACCTTTTTTGGGTCTTTTTTCTCCTGAAAGTGAAAAACAACATTAACTTTTATAGATTAAAAAACCACTTTTCCCTAGCAACTATATGTCTCTTCTTCGTATTTTTGTTAGGTGCAAATGTAAGGATAGTAAAGGCCAACAGACATGAAGCTAGTCAATTGATTATCCTCGCAAATGAGACATGAGAGTAAAACTGAAATTCAAAGCCCACAAAGTCTATGTTAAAGTTCTGCTAACTCAGATTTACCTTAATTAACTTTTTTCAATTTTAAAGAATCAGAAAAAGAATTAGAGAGTTAAATAACATGGAGAATAAGACAAAAACCAAATGAGAATTAATATGTTTCAATTGGCCCAAATAAAAATGAAGTACTTAAATGTTTCAAACATGACTGAATTTATTATTTTTTAAACTTATTTTATTGAAGAATGTGAATGTCAGTGGTACATACATTTGATTAATGGAAAAAGTATTAAAATATTACTTCATATGAATAAAGACTTGTTGGGATATATATATATATATATACACACACATACACACATATATATTCTTTTTAGTGAGATTGAAGAAGCAGATACAATTTTTTCATTGACTAGAAACTGTCTTTCATTTCCCCAGATATATATGTGAAAAACATGAATATCTGATTATTGGAAACCAGTTTTGTACCTCCCTAAGTGTATAAAATTCTAATATGAAAAATGAAAAATAGAGTTGCTTTTCATAAATAACATCATTGTCTTGAACCTTGTTTACAATTGGTTTATTAAAACCCTGAAGCACTCATATATTTGATACAAATAGAGTTATACTTTTCCTTTTTTAATTGAAGTTGTTAATATTTAATTTCAATATAAAATTGTGCTTATCCAAAATAGGGAAGCAGATTTATAGCATACTTGATGTGTTTAATTTTGAGTAAATACTTAATAGTCATTTGGCTAAAAAAAAGAATAAAATATATTTAGTATCAAGTGGAGTTTTCATTTTATAATCTATTTATTGTGGCAAAGAAGAGTTTAGGGGCTCACAAAATGAATAAATGTGTTAATAGCTGCCAAATCATATGCGAAAACTACTAATCCAAAGGAACATCAATGGTGAACTATTCTTGAAGTTCCTCACACCTTAAGAGATATATTTGGACTGTTGGCTACTTTGTTCACAGGTAGATAGAGTTATGAATCTTTTTGAGGGATATTTTATACAACATATGGTTTTTGAATGTTCAAAAATAGTGTGGTAAACATGTTAACAGAATATCTATTAAAATATTAAAATCTGATGTCCTGAAACTGTAGGCAAATGTGGAGAGCTACACAGAAGAATTAGAAGTATTCTATTTAAGAATCAATAAAGTATCACTTTCTATATGTGCAATAACTTGCAACCACAGAAACTTAATCTATAGAAAATGGAAATAAAAGGATCTATAATAAATGTTATATAATATGGTTCAGGCAATACCTAAAAAATCAAGAAAAGTGAAGTTGGAAGGGCAGTAGGAACATTTTCCTAGAGAAAGTGTAACTTAAAAGCAATATATACAAACAGGGTCGGCCTTTTAAAGTGCACCCATCTTGATTCCTTATGGTAACTCTGGCTACACAGTTGTTAGCCCAAAGCCTAATTGTGATTTTCTTTCAAACATTTTATCACCTTTACTTTGAAAGCTCTCTTTCTTTTCAAATCTTCACAAAGGATTGGCCCTTCTTTTGTTGGAAAATAGCAATACTCTCAAAAATTGAAAAGAAAGATCAAATTCATGAGTTTATATTTAAATAGATCATTTCTCACCTGAAAGTTCCCTGATGACATTCACTGAAGAAAGAAAATTTTCTCCTGTCTCTTGACCTGAACAATTGGTGGAGTGCTTCTCTGTGAACCTTTGGAGGAAGTGTGAAAAGGCACACATGAGGATATGTGTATGTGTGTGTGTGTGTGTGTGTGTGTGTAGTTTTCTAATGTGAAGTTGGAGAAATGATCATGTTACCAAAATGTAAAGTGAACATTTATTGATTATAACTTTGCAGTGTTGTGATTAAAATTTACTTTAGAATATTCATATTCTAGGGACATGATTTTATTAAAAACAAAATTTAATGAATTTATAATGAAATAACAATTACACAACAGCAAATATGGTTGATTTTGAAATGGTTATTCATGAGAGTCATAGCAAAAATCATAAGAAAGAAGACAGAATGCTTAATTACCTACATGCTATAGGAGCTAAGAAATACCCTTTTTGTGAAAGTTACACAAAATTTTGTTCTTCACTGAAAGTACATTTTGTTATTCACTGAAACTAAATTATCCCCTTTTATAGTAGTTTAAGCAGGTATAATACTTAGAATATATTTTCAAAGATTATTTAATAGAACAATAATTTTACAAAATAAAAGAATGATGCTTAAGAAAGTGAAAATAAAACAAAATTTTTAAAAAGCAGAAGAAATTTTCCTAGTTTTAAGGCTTTTTAAAAATGAATTACTCTTTCGGTTTCTCACACCAGAGAAACTATTTGGTATTTACACATGTGTGTCCTATTTACTTCACTTAGGCGTATCATCTCAATGTGCATCCATTAAGCTATAAATTTCTCTAATTTCTCATTCTTTATGGCTGAGTAGTACTCCCTTTTATTAAAAAAAACACATTTTTTTAATCTGGTCTCCAGTTGATGGAGAATTGGGCTGTTTACAAGTTTTAGCTATTACAAACTGTGCCGCTATAAACATGGGTACACATATATCACTGTGGTATGATTCTTTTAATTCTTTGGGGAAGCTACTCAGCAGGGGAATCGCTGGGTCAAATGGGACTTCCAATCCTAGTGTAAATAAGGACTAAAAGTTATAATAGATTATGTGAAATAGGAAGAAAAGGGGCAAAGGGGAAGGGGAAGAGGGAAGGGTGGGGGCAAGGAAAGAAAGGACTGGAATTAATATGAGAAAATGAAAATGGAAACAAAGTCTCTAAATAAGAAAGGGTAGAGGGGTTGAAGGGAGGGCAGGGGAAAGGGGAAAAACTAAGGACCAAGATAGATTACGTAAAGGTACGAATTTCCAATGATGAATGTCATTATATTTGATACCTAAAATGTACCAATAAAATTAATTTGTAAAAAATAAATTACTTCTCTGGCCAGGACTTTAGCTCAGTGGTGGTGTGCCTGTCTGGCAAGCACAAGGTCCTGAGTTTTATTTCTGATACCAGAAACAAAAAAAGAATTACTTCTCATTTCTCTCTTGTCCTGGTCCACAGTAAGTCATCTGTTGTTCTTAATATCTATTTTACAGTATCTATTGAAAAGAGAAAAAGTGTATAAAAACTACATAGAGAAAGAAATAATACTCATATTACCTTTAATAATCGCTAATGTTGAGGATGACTTACCGATATTTACCAATATTAATCATTGAACTTTGTTCTTTTCCTGAGTTATATAAGCTATTCTTGATCCTTTTAATTACTTAGGATATCAAGACTATCAAATACTACTAATAAAGTATTGAAAATTTCATTGAGATTTTGTTAATTTTATAGATCAATTTGGAAAGAATGTCTATCAGCAATATTAAGATTTTTACTTCAAGAAAGTGGTATAGCTCCCCACTAATTTAAGTCTTTGACAATTTTTCTTAACATTTTGTGCTTTTCATATTTTTCATCATGTCTCAGTTTTATGCTAACCTGTTATCTATTTTTATGGAAGAACAACTTAATAACATCTAGGTGCTAAATAGATTAGAGTACCTTAATAAAACCTTTGGGTTGTGGGGGACCGGATATGGACAGTAAATAAATAAAGATAACATGCATAAAATTTAAAAATGTGACTAAAAAATCAGGTACAGGCAAAGGAAAGAAATTTTGGTAGCATGCCTACTTAGAAATAATAAACCAAGCAATGTGTTACTATAAGGTAAAGACCAATTTAAAGTAAGAGATTTAATATAAAACCTTTTTCCATCAGACTACAACAAACCTTAGAAAACTTGTAAGTGAAAGTATTTTCTCATTTTCTATGAAAAGTGTGTTTGTAGGAATGAAGAAGACTTATTTTTCTTTCTCACTTTCATGACTTTCATAGGAATATTCCTTTCAAGAACCTTGAGGCTGTTTGTTTTAAATTAAATATCAAGGGATGGAGGGTTTCTATCTCACTGTTTCCCACTTTATGTGGGATGGAAGGATACCGACAGTGAATGTCTTGTTCACTGGTGTAAACCTACCTCCATTAACAATATTACAAGTGTTCTTGGTTTTTTTGTTTCCTCCCTTTGAATAAAGTGAATTAGGTCATCTAGATGTTGACTCCAGTTACCAGGTAAATTTAGGATGAAATAGGTGTGACTAAGTCCTCTTACTTGAGATGTTTTATTTTTTATCATGAAAATATGGATTTCATCTGTTTGTCTACATGAGTTATGTCTTTCTGCTCATGAAGGCTCTTAGAGGATAGTATGTAATGCCTATACATCTTAATACTTATTTGTTAATAATTGCGCTTTATTTTTCTACTATCCTTTTAGGGAACATTTCTGGGTTTGGATAAGATTATTTTAAAATGACTTTTCCCCAGTAACAGTCAATGTACAATAAAACATCTGAGAATACATACCAGAGGAATAGCATAAGCCAAGGCCCAAGTGGTGGATGAATTTTGATTGGAAAACATTAAAAGAAATGAGTAAAACTAATTTGTATAAACAAGCATAAGAACCTATATCTCAACCTATGTTATGACTGAATAAATGAATAACAGAAGTGATTACAGTGAAAAACTGAAATGATTACAGGTGTATCTAATTTCCATTACTACAGATTCTATAAGTTACTGTGCTAAGAATTAAGGGTTAAGGATGGAACGGAGTCAATTGAGTCTGTAGTATATTTGGAAAGAAATAATACTGGCTTCAAGACAAAAAACACAAATTAAAACAAGAGAAACCATATAACAGTGAGTAGGAGTTTAGAAAAATTACAGATATAGGGAAAACAGAAACCAAAATAATGCTTTTCTTTTCTTTTTGGCTGAAGAACAAAGTAAATGTTAATGCACTCTAGAGAAAAAAGATAAAATTAGAAACACAAGAAAGTATTTTGTTAATTATTTTTTCACTTCTTTTGCTACTTGATTTCATTACTCAATTCTTCTTGATATATGGCTTTCCATCCTATGAATAGATGTTGATCAAAATGAATGTCCCTGTAGTGTTGAATATTTTTTGTAAACAGCATTGTAAACAGCATTATAATTAATATTCATATAGGTATATGTGTGTATGAGCTAAATAAGTTATTTTCAAATGGTAAATTTTTAGAAATAGAACCTTAGTCCTACATAATATTTGAGATACTTTGATACTTTTAACTGTTATCTAATAAAAATACTACCAGAAAAAATGGTAAGCAAATCTAGCTTTGTAAAGCAATAAGATTACAAAATTAACATAGGAATAGTAGGGTTTTAGGAGATGAAAATTGGAGAAGATATCTGTAGAGTTGGAAAACCTGAGTAGTGTAGTATTAAGGTAGGATTTGTAATTTTTATAACTGTATAAAAGTAGAGTGTGTATTTATATGGCTTTGAATTGGTGGGGAAGTGAATCTCTTTTGATTTAGTCAGGTTATTAGTCTTGGTAAGGAAACCATTTAGTTAGCTCACTCATATATTTTCTGAAAGCAGATTATTTGCCTATTCCCACCCGTTTAAGATAAGCATGATATTGTTCAATACAGGAACAGAAAAACATGCTGTTTTCAGTCCTCAGTACTATTGGCAAGTAATTATCAATAACGTTTACATCAATTTAGATTTTTCTGTATTTACTCCTTGGAATTTTATTGTTGTCAGTGCATATTCTTTGGGTCTAGTGCATAAGTTTGAAAGAAAGCTTGATACTCATGATGTGACATGCTACATTGCCAAATCTGACTCTTATTACACTTTCATTTTGTTTTCTGTGTGTATGTGTGTGTGTGTGTGGTGTTAGGAATGAAACCCAGAGCTTCTCGAATGCTGTGCAAGTCTCTACTACTGAGTTATACTTTACTATGAATTTATAATTTTATAAGATAAAAATTTAAATAAGAGGTGATTATTTTGCATTGAATAGAAGTATTAAAATATGCATATGCAAACAAGCATTAGTCTTCTAAGAAGAAATAATGAGAGAAAAGTGCTGAAAAATAAATATCCCAAATTTCACACAAATGTATAAATTCTCTTTTGAAAGCACTTTTTGCAATGTTTTCATGATAGAACTTCAACTGCCATCAGGGATTAGTGAGCAAAGAAGTCTGGGCAATTTTCAAACTGAGCCCAGTTATTGAATCCTTCACTTAAAGAGCTATACAAATGTTAAGCACAAGATGATGGAGTCTCGGCAGAGTGGAAACACTGGGGATGCGCTTCTCACTTATCATCCCTGTTCATAGTGACTATCAGGAAAAGCTGGAGGAAATTAGCTCTTTTTGGCATGATGTATCCAGGCAGAACACTCATGACAGGTATCAAAAGAATTACACCTAATTCTCATAATCCTTGTGAAATATAAGCTAAGTGGGGGAAATTCCATTTCTGTATACAACTCTTTCAGGGAAATGTTTTCTAAAGGTTAAAGCATTTCAGATAATATAATGCAATCTACTTATATTTCTTTTACAAGCATTGATCTTTCTCGGTAACAGCAGTTAACTTCATTAACATCCAAACTCTTCACAAGAGAAAAATTACAAGTCTGTGTTTTTTAAGATGGCAGGATAAACATATTATGTACATCTAACCTTTGCTGTGAAAAGGAATAAAATATAAGGGAAGTTGTCTTCTTACATTCTTAAAAATGTTGAGTGAATATAGCATAAAGCATGAACTTAATAGCTGCATTTTCTTACTATATTAACTTTTATTGTAAACTGACATTATTTACTTAATGTTTTACCTAAGCTTTCCAGATACAGTTTCATCACATAAGTAGGCTTTTCTTGTCAAAAAAGCAGTACAGAGTAATTTTAGGTTTTAAAGATTAAAAATAGATACATATAAAGAAAAACTCATTTATAATAATACCATCAGTTAATGATTGTTAACTATATATTTAGATTATATAGTAAATATTGGCTTGCAAATTGCCATAAACTTGAAGTAAAGTTTTTATGGATAAAAAAGAGTAAACTGATGGAAACTCAAGATAAGATTAAAATCATAGATCAATAGAAAAGGATGCTACATCCAGGAGCATATAGAATCAATTCAACAAACAAGAAATAGAAGTGAGGAAGGAATGTATGATTGCTGAGGGTTGCACTATTAATTCAGAGGACACAAAGACTAATCCTTGGGCCCTGACTATAAGTTTCAAGCCATACTTTCCACTTGTCCTATACCAAGATATTTTACACTTGACAAATTTTCATTCCTTGAAGAAAGCAAAATTCTGTACACTATTGTAAATGGGAGTTTTCTATTTGTGTACTAACTCCTTTCCATACTACAGAAATGTTATCATTGTTTCTGTTTGGACCAATTTTAATAGAAAGATATTAATGATGTTTCATGTTGCTTCTTTGACTTGCAATAAATGTAAACCACACAAGTACTTATGGATTATGTTTTATTTATAATACCTGATTTTCTTAAAAATGTATACATTTAAAACTTTAGACACATAGTTATTTACAATTAAGGTTTCTTTTTAAACTTAGAGAAATATCCCAGCTATCTAGAATATGTTGAAAATTTTTTTCTTGTCTCTTAATTTCCTTCAAATTCTACAGGAAGATTTTTCATTTAATGGAGATTAATATTTTAATATCTATCTACTTCAATGTTGCGTGTTCTTGCAGGTTTGCTTCATATTTAAATATTGAATGTGTATAATTGTTTTTTTTCTAAAATAGGAGTTAGTAATATAACTCATCCCTTACAAACATCAGTCCAGGTTTTAATGTTGATTTTTACTTTTAATACCCACCCATTTATCCACCTATGTGTCTGGTATAATATGTAATATTATTAATATTAATATCCTAATAATAAAACCTTGGTCACAGTCATTAGTTTACAAAATTTTGCATATTATTACTATTTATAAATGTTGGGCTAATTCATTCAAGGTCATAAGAAAGGCTATTGGTATAGTGATTTTGAAACTACTGTACATAATTTGTGGAGAATTGATAGCTTAAAAACTTTGAAAGACATAGGAGTTATTTGATATTAGTTGCTTACCATGTCTATGTACATATTTGTCTTCTTTTTATGTCTTTTATTTATACATTTTTAAATCTATAAAATTGTATATATTTACTATGTTCAACATAATATTTTGAAGTCTATAGTTTCTGTGTTGTGCTTACTCATCAGTTATGTCTGTATTGTCATGCTTATTGTAAGAGTGGGATATATTTCCAAAACTACACTGTTTTGATTTAACTCAAGGATATTGAAATGGCATAGAGATTATCTGTTGATTCTATCTGATAAATTTTGGGACCTTTGGTTTCACTGAAAAATATATAGCAATTAAGTATACTGTGAATGTGAGAGCTTAGATTTTTGAGTCAGAATTATCTAGGTTTAAAATATTGTCTAGGGCCAGGGATTTAGCTCAATGGTTCTGCCACCTGCCTGGCAAGCCCAAGGGCCCGAGTTTGATCCCCAGTACCTAAATAAATAAATAAATAAAATGTTGTCTAGATAAGGTTTAGAAACATCAGATTATCTCTTTAATTGGACATGATCATTTTTCCTGATACATGTTGGACATTTTTTAATCTTGAATTTATATGCCATAGATGAATGTTTGCTCATTATCATTTTAAAAAATATTTTATAAAATACCTGAATAATAATGCAATATAATAATGAATGGATTACTACAAATATAGAAGTTTTAGCTGAAATTAATAAATTAAATTATATAATTAATTGCATTAATTTAAAAAAGACTTGGCCATCTAAAGTTTTCTTCTAGAAAAAGTAAACATTCATTCAATACATAAATATAACCCAATTAGAATTATAAGCATAATTTTTTATACTGAGGAAATAGCATTTTTAAAAAACTAAAATAATTTAAGCCAACAACCAAAATGACATGCCACTCAAGATATGTTTCCATCTGATTGCAAAATTATGACAATAGCTTTTTTTCTTAATCAAGCCAGCAGAAATTAGCAGTAACTGGCAGTCAATGTTTCAACTAACAGTAAAACTGATAGGAAATGTGTTAAATATCTGGTAAAATATGAACACAAACAAAAGTAAAATTGTAGCAATAGTTAACTAGATTTTACTTATGGAAGCAAACTTTTTGAATAAATGAGAATACTATAACATTAAAGACTTTATTTTCTCCAAATTATTTTTCAGAAGAATAGTGTTAATTGGATTCTGGACCATCATAATAGTGTCTAATTTTATTTATAGTTCTAATGGGGCATTCTATAAGGCATAGACAGGACATTTGAGAGGTAGAAGAAAGAATGGAAGCAAACTTTTTGAATAAATGAGAATAGTACAACATTAAAGACTTCATTTTCTCCAAATTATTTTTCAGATGAAAAGTAGTGTTAATTGGATTCTGGACCATCATAATAGTGTCTTATTTTATTTATAGTTCTAATGGGGCATTCTATGAGATGTAGACAGGACATTTGAGAGGTAGGAGAAAAGAGACTCCCTATACTGAGAGGAGGATATTTTTCAAGTTTGGTTGGAAAAGACAAAATTGTCACAACAAACACACACAAATGAGTGATAGAGTAGCATGCTAAACTGCATTAATGCAGGGCATTCAAATTGTGATGCACATTGCTGTTGCTGAGGGACTCATGGGGGTCAAATTCAACATGATATTCTAATGTGGTTCTGTAAAGCAGTTGAATTTTTTTCATATTACTATCTTAACACTGATTAATCCTTAGAAGAAATTCACTCTAATTCATAGATCAGTCTCAATTCCCTACATATGAAACCTCTTTAAACCTCCATATAATTGTAGAAATTAAATATGAAATAAAAGATTAGATTTATTTTTTTCGATATTGCATCAAAAATATCTGTTTCTTAGAAAGATGAGAGAGCAACTAAATATCTGTTAACAAGAAAGTATAAAATGATCAATAACCTAAACCCACCCCAACTCTCAAAATTGATAAGTGCCATTAGATAAAGAGAGAAGAAATACATTACAGATCATGATTTTAAAGGTATTATTAAATTCCCAAAACAGTTCAGTTTTGAATAAATTACACTATTCTATGTTTGTGATAAATTGTACTAACATGCTTTAATAAATAAAATGAGATTTTAATTAGAATATTCCTATTGGAATTTTTCATTCAACTAAAACAACTTTCATGTTTATAATAATTTTGCATATAGTTTATTTTCTTTTGTAAAGATAATTTTACATTTTTATATAATTTTAAATCTGAAAAATTATAAGAACATAATAAGGAAATTCTCTATACCCTTTACCAAGTTTCTTCAAACGTGCCCCACTTGATTTGTTTATATTTTGGTCCCTTTTTTAAATACAGAAAAATAAATATTTACAAACATATGTAGATTATATATGTATATGATAACTGCTTTTTATCCCCTTAAGAAAGTAATTGAAGATATTATCCCCCTTTTCTCTTTCATAATCTAATGCATATATCCCCCAAATAAGAAAATTCTCTTAAATAACCACAGTAAAGATGAAAAAATTAGAACACATCGCATAAATTCTAAAAATTTTCTGTATTTAGAAACTTTATATTTTCTAAAATTTCAGGCTCAAATTTCTTTAATTACACAGGTAGAGCATTAATGTCTGTTTCCCATAGCCAGATTTACTTTTAACACAGCATTTATTTTTTTTTTCCATTAAGTTTATTGGTACATTTTAGGTATAAAGTACAGTTACATTCATCATTGGGATCTTGTACCTTTACATGATGTATCTTG
>NW_004624749.1:25376157-25415279 GCF_000247695.1 Heterocephalus glaber
CAATATGCATTATGTAAAGGTACAATTCCCAATGAGAAATGTAATTGTGTTGTATACCTACAATGTACCAATAAAAGAATTTAATTAAAAAAAAACTAAGTTAAAACAAAACCACACATGGTAATAGACATAATTTTTGCTGAAGTCTAATGTGACTTCCATAAGCTTTCCAAAATAGTTGTTTCATATGATTAAAGTTCACGTTTTAAATACATTTTTTGTTTTGTTTGTTTGCTGCTTTTGTTTTTTCTTTGTATTCTTTTTATTTATTTCCATTCTCTTTTTACTGAATCTGAGAGTCTTGAGTGGAGTGCAAGACAGGTGAACTTTGAAGTATGTGCACAAATAATTCTCTCTCTGTAAATGGAGAAGTGGTTTTTGAAAGATTCTTGGGGAACACTATTGACATGTTTCAAAGATAGATATATTTCAAATAAAAAAGAGAAGGAGTGATGATAGAAAGCTTATACTTTAGGTCATTGCTGGGTTTTTTTTTTCCCCTTAAGGTTAAAAGACTTTTGAAACCAGAGTCAAAATCTTGAGGAAACATAAATGAGAGTTCAGGAGTGGAGAGATTCAAAGAGTTGTTTGAGGAGTTTTCCTAACCACTTATTCTGATGCAGGAGATGAAGCTTGTACATCTATAAGGAGGTAGGCATTGCCCTTAACACAACTTTTTGTTGAAGCCAGAGACAGCAGAGGTAATGTCACTGAGCCTTTCATATGTCATCACTGGGAAACATTTCACCTGCCTGATGCATAGATTTAAATGTAAAGCACAGCTTTTAGATCTTAAATTATTAACACAAACCTTGGGAAATAGAAGATAAAATTTAGAATGAGAATGTGTTCAGACTGTTCTCAAGAATCCTAAAATGTTGGTAAAGAAAAGTTAGATTCTGACATAATATATCAAGATAATGGGAACAAATTTGCAAACCATCACAACTAAAGGATTTTCATATAAACCACCATATAAGGCTGATGTTTCTAGAATAAATTCATGTGAACTCACTATTTATTTTTCTGACAAGTATCATATGAACTAAATTTACAACCAAAGATAATAATCCCTTATAATTTTAGGTGCTGTAGGTTACATATAGGAAATCTGATGATAATAATACATCACACACAAAAAAATCCAGATTTTTTTTGTACCAGGGATTGAGCTTGGGACCTTGTGCTTGCAAGGCAGGTGGTGGAACTACTGGGCTAAATCCCCGGCCCCCAGATATGTTTTAAAGAATAGACCCACTTCTAGCCACTTCTAGTGTTTATGTCTCTACATCTCATTATAAGAGAGAACGGGACTAAGAAAACTTGGATAATTAATTTTACATATTTATACACTCATGCAATTTCATGGTGTTATTAAAGCACACTCTTTCTGCTATTGATTCTCTCCAAATATATATTCCAATAGAAAAATAAGCATAGAGATGATTGTATTAATTACTTAATACCTAATATTTCTAAATATTCCTTTCAGATTTCTTAAATTATTAACTTTAGAATTTCTCTTTTATTTTTATTTCATAAAAATTTCCTGAATATTATTTTCTTCCAAACTTGTTGATCTGCAATATATAGAGAATTATACCGTGATTATTTCCATTGCAGTTTATTTTGAGTTTAAATCTTGTATTTTATTTCCATTATATAAATCTATCAACAAGGAATTTGTTCTTACTTTCCTCACCTTCTGTTCAAATAAATTACATCATGACCTTTATTTCACTAATCAGTGCCACTTAAGACTAGAATGTGTCTGAGCCACAGTATTAAGGACTTGTGGAAAGAAAAATTTAATTTCCACAATATCTGAATTACTGTGTAAGTGGAATTATTCAGGATCAAAAAATATGGTTGCAATATTAATTTCATTCCACCAGAGCTCAATTTTAACTTAATAACATTCTGTATTATGCAGAGGTAAAGGTCAATCTAAAGATGAATAGGAAGATTACAAAGAAAACAAAAATTACCTGAAATTATCCTGTACACCAAGCTAATATGATTCCATTTAGAGAAGACACTAAGTAAAATAGCTCAATGCCTCTAAAAAAGGGATATCACAGTCCACAACCCTTTTCTGTCTTGCAAAAGAAAATTATTAAAATAAAAATAAAATTCTCCTTTGTACATTAAAATAAAACAAGTGATATATTATATAAATTGTAAAATTAAGAATGATTTTCTTTAAGAACATTTTGTTATCTGCATTTTTATCTTGTATACTGTTGGAAAAGAAAATGTAGTTATTGTTACATTAAATTGTTGCATGCTTTATTAAGAAAGGGTTGCATTTTTCCTGTAAATGAAGAATAAATCAATTATCCTACACATCAAAAAGACCAAAGCAGGGCCGGGGATTTAGCTCAGTGGTACTGTGCCTGCCTTGCAAGTGCAAGGTCCTGAGTTTGATCCTTGGTACAAAAATAAAGTCCAAAGCAATAGAGTATTAACAATCAATATTACATACAACATCATTCACTAAGTTTAAAATATATAAATCATCACATATGAATGTTCTATTTGACACTATAAAGAGTGCTCAACCATGCACTACCCAGAAAAATTCCATCTCACTTGAACTCTATGTCTATGTCAATTACGTTGCTTTGGGGCTAGCAGTATCTCTCAATGGCATAAAACCCTGGCTTATGTTAACTGGGCATGAGAGTGTCATCAATGAGCCAATCATACCATTTGTCTGGAAAATAAGCCAAAAAAGAAAAATGATAAAATCTCTTAAAAATCAGATCCAATGATACTAAGAACCACCAAAGCTATGAGTTCTTAAAGACACCCAAAAGGTCAAGGTAACATAAACAGAAGTATAAAAGAGAAACATAATATAGGAAGGATCCAACAGATAATTTTTCCTTCCCTTCCTCTTGACTGTTATGAGAAGAAAGGTCTTTAGAGTAGATATAGTATATAACTTAACAATTATTTGTTTTCTTAATTATATAAATCTTTAGTACTTCTCCTAATGTGCATTTTCTTTGTTCACTCTCCTCAACTCTTTATCATTTTCCTTTTCCTCAGGAATTGCATCTCTTAATACAATGTTGGTTTGAAAATTTTCCTTAGGATTTGTTTTCTGGGAAAACTTCCTAAGACTATTTTTTTGCAGGTCTTGTTGATGAAAAGTTCAAAGTTTCTATGAAGTGATTCATTATTTTATGATATTAAATTAAAATTTCCTTAGTGATGCTTGATTTCTTAGTGTTTATGTTTCAGTCGAAGGATACAGAGAAGCAGTGTCAGTCTATGAATAAGGAATTTTCTACAGTAGGGCATTTTATTTTCCTAGAAAATGTCAGTAAATATTGTTGGAAAGATTTTGTTTTAAAATGTAATGAGAGATATCTTTGAACCACTTGGTATTAAAATTTTAGAGAAATTTTAATACCCAATTATTATTTAAACTCTTATCTTTAAAAAAGATGTGAAGCAAAGGACAATTAAGTATTTAATTCTATTAGTGAGTTTAAGGCAATATAAGCCAATAAAAAGTAATTTCTCAATCTGATATAAAACTGTGGTGTAATGGTGAGGGATATTTTTTTTAAGAGACAGGTTTTTGTAGCCAGTGGAGGCAATGCCATAAAACACCTCCTTAAATATTTTCCCATGTGGAACAAAATGGCTTTCTGTGAGAAAAATTTTTTTTCAATGTTATATCCTCAGCACTATCTGAAGACAGAGAACATCAAACTACAAATTATAAGGAAAAAGAGAAAAAGAGATAATAACTCAGCTCCAAGTTCTCATGTTCTCTCAGTGCTCCAACTTGACAGAAAGGAGTAGAGTTGATACGCTAGGGTAAGAACCTGAGAGACATACAGCACACTCTGAAGAGATTAACTACATCCTAAATATCAAAATTCTAAAGAGAATCACCAGAAATATCAGATTGTGAGCTATATATAAGTACTATCCAAATACAGTCATACCTTGGTTCATGAATGCTTCTGTTCCTGAATAATTCAGTTGGCAAACAGAAGCATTCAGCAAAATTTTGCTTCCATTCACAAACTGCACTGGATGATGAACATGAAAATGACCATCTCCTACAGAATCATGGAATAAATTAAATTTGAGGCCTGAAGGATCACTATATGCAACCCTTAAAGGTGCAGACATCAAAAAATAATTTGGTGAGCAAGTGATTTAAATGGACAGATTCTAGTAATGATTTAAGCTGAATGTTAAACACAAGCACAATTTAAGAGACAGCAGAAAAAACCAAAAGGAAGGAAGAAGTGGAATTGGTGACTGGCTGACAAAGAAAATAATAATAGGTCAACTTAGGAGAATGGAAGAAAAAAAAAAAGACCACAAAACTGGATGATTCACAACTCATCTCCCTTAGTACATATACATAAATTAATAAATAAATCATGCTAAATTATCTAGATTTTTATATCCTAACATAAAAGTGTATCATTGAATTAGGGATTATTTAAAGTGTCTCATTATATTAAACATAATTGAAGTTCATAAAAAAGTATTGTAGAGGAGTAGGAAAGGACGCAGGCTCGAGAAGCTCTAGGATGCCATAAATGGAGGTGGGTGGGTGATTCTGGTAAGTATTCAGAACTTGAAATGCCTAACAGAAATACCCACAATAATGATCAGGTTTAAAAGGTTTCATTTTGGAATAATAAGTACATTGGCAGTTGGACTAGAGGCTATAAATGTTACTCTGTCAAAAAAATGTTGTCTAATTTTTTCCCATGTCCTGAGATTTTGCCTGAGACTTAGACATATTTAACTAGTGGAGGAATTTCAGGGATGCCTGACATATAAGCTATAGCGTAGATACTGCTGGCTGCTTTCAGTCTCTTCTACAGCAATATGCATGAACAAAAGGTAGAACCAAATATGTAAAAAAATTCTAGTTTTGCCAGGAAAGGGAAAAGTAAAGGTCAAGCAAAGAAAGCATACTTTCTGAAAAGATTAGCAATAAAAGGAGTCAAGTATTTACATCAGGACAACAAGAAAATGGCTTGAAGACATCTCAGGAAACAGCAACATTCTGCCTATCACAGGCTCAAAAGTGCAAAAGTGCCAACCTTTCATTTGAGAAGAGATCTCCTGGGCCCGTTCCTCAAGAAGGGACACCTAGTAGGTTTGTTCTTTGAGAATCATTTCACCATGCTCAGCCATGAAGGTATGCAACCACTGCAAGCATGGTCCAAGGGAAGTCAGCTATTGCTTGAGCTGGTGTCAGATCTAAAATCATTCACATGATACTGCTTTTGTAGGAATGTAGAGGTCAAGAGTAGTGGGATCATGGAAACATCACCCAGATTTCAGAAGAAGGCTAGTAAGCCAGAACATTTAACCCCAAGATGGCAGCAAGATACTGCTGTGACGGTGAAGCCAACTATGGTGTGGAGACACTAGGAAGTGGGTTCCCAGGAAAGTGGAGGGTCTGCTGAGGAAAACTGTAGACCATAAACAAAGCTAGCTTAAAAGAGACCATGTCTGCAACTGAGGACATAAGGGCAGGGTCACCCAATCCCTTTGAAGCTTGCATATCACTAAAATCTACCCTGGGTGCTGTGCATGGAACTACAGGATTTAATGTTTGTGTTGCAGAGTTTTTATCTTACTTGTATTCCCATTCTTTCCATCCTCTTATTTCTCTCAGAATAGGAATATTTTCCCAGTGCCGCTGTATGTTATTAGTGTTTAACATTTTTGGCTCTATAGAGGAGCTCATAGCTACAAATTTGCCTTGAGTCCCAAAGAGATTTTGGACTTCCACTTGTCAGCAGTGCTGAAACTGTTAATAATTTGATTCCTCTTAGAGATGTATTAAATTTATTTTACCTAATGAGATGGATAGGAGCTTTTTCAGGGTCAGAGGTAAAATGACGAGGTTAGAATGTAAAATGTTCTGCAAAAGTCTCAGGTTCAGATGAGGGCTTGGTCAGAAGGTGTAGGTCTGTGGAGGTGTGACTTGGAAGGATGTATTCTTGCCTCTAGCTCTGCACTTCTCTTATTGCTTCCCCACTGGCATAAGTTGATCACTTCCTTCTTGCATGCCTTTCCACCATGCCATATGTGTTGGAGCAAGGTCACCATGGACTGAAACCTCTGAAACCAAGAGCCAAATACCCTTCTCTTTTATATTTTGTGTGTCGAGTATTTTGTTCCAATGACAAGTATGATAATTACACATTCTTATTGTGTAATTGTTGATTCCCAAGGATTTGGATAAATATTCTTTCTTTCTTGAATTTAAGAAGAATACACAATCAAATGAAGTAGAAGAAGACTGAATATCTTAGATAAATATATTTAAGGCATCCCTATAATGCAGAAGTATAAGTATATTAATTTAATCTGAAAGTTTCCAATGGGAAAATCATATGCACTTGCAAGTAGGTAGAAGCTGTATCAAAATGTATACTAACATGTTGCCAAACATAAACATTATTTAATCATCCAGAAAACATGATTAAAAAGAATGTCTGAATAGTACCAGGAATTAAATGAGAGAAAAATTGTGAAATGGTATCATTTTTACAACTGTATGTTGCAAAATATATTACTAAGTTTTATGGTTGATTTAAAAATGATTAAATGGTAATAAAGGACAAAGTCTTATAAGATAGAACAAGAAGATGTCTGAGAAAGATCCTCCAGTGATTGTCTCTCCACAGACATACCTATTTGATCACCTCTTATCTTACCAAGCTTTATGATAAGAGCTGCAGAAGTTAAGTGAGAGAACAGAGTTCATGACTTTAGCATAGAAAGGATTCATTAAAGGATGAAAAGAAGGAAACAATTGCACAAATTATGCTCCCCTGCTTGAGGAGGGAGAAAGAATTAAGTACAATTCTTCAACTTGAGTCCCAGTACTAGGCACACTATGGTAAAAACTAGTACCACACAAAGCCCCATAATTGCTTCCATAATTCCTGAATCCCTGAACTGAGCCACTGCAATTGCATTAGCCAAGAACCTGAGTGACTACCTCTACTACTCTTCCCCCCAATATATAGCAGTAGAGAAAAGAACAGGGCTCCTTTTCTGGGGAGCAGGGAATGGAAGAACTACACAAGACTTTGGCATAGAGATCAATACTTGGTTATTCATGGTGAAATGCAGTACAGAAAACAATGCAGACTGAAAATGAAGGCCTCTAACACAAACCATAGTTTGGAGATGGAATCTCAAGAACTTCCTTAACATAGGCATTGACTTATGTGAAAGTGGGACATACTTGTGTTTTGGTTTCTATCATTACCAGCCTGGGACAAATGACCGTTCTTTCATTTCCAAGACTGGACAGGACCCTATAGCTGTGACAGTCAGGTACAAATCAAGTCAGCATCAGTCTTGGGACCACCCATTTGCCAAACTCAGGTAGCACAGTCATCCCTAGGCTACTGTTTGTAGATGAAGTCTCTAGATCAGCGATGGCACTACACAGAGACCTGCACCTGGCAAGAAGAACCTCTATTTTAGTCTGTAATACCACCAGCTATGACTTGGGCATAAGTGAATCTTTGAGAATTTCCGGGGTTTTGCAGCTATGAGATCACCTCAGCATCAGCCTTGGTGGTAAAGATACTGGTTCACTGACAGTAACACAGGCCCAGGAAAGATAATATGGACCAAGCCTTTATTCATTGGGGTCATAAGCATAGGATTTTTTTCCTGGACCTTAGTGCTAATGTGGAGCAGTTAGTAATGGCCTCATCTCCAAGCCAAAGCTTTCTTTTAATATGATTTATTTCTTTTTTCTAACTGCCTTTATTATTTTGTTCTTCTGTTGGATTTCTGGAATCCTAACAATTATATGTCTATGTGTAGATTTTTTTTGATCAAGGCTAGTTGGATTCCCATATGCCTTACTTATCTGTATGTCAAGTACTTTTCCCCTGCTTGGGAAGTTCTCTACCATCACTTCTGTGAACAGTTTTTTTTTTAATATCATCTCCACTCTCTCTTGTGTCTTCATGGACTCCAATCAGTCTTATGTTATTCTTCCTTGCATCATCTAGGAGCTGCTGGATTGATTTCTCATGGTCCCTTACTATTTTAAAGAAATTTTTATTTTCCTCTTCACTAATTGCAATCTTATCTTCTATGTCTGAGATTCTGTCCTCACATTGGTTCATTCTGCTGCGTATACTTTCACTGGAGTTTTTAATCTCCTGGAAATCTGTTTGTAGATGTTTTATGGATTCTATTTGTTTCCTATGTTGTGATTTCATCATGTTCCTCAGCTCCTCTATTTTTTATCTGTGTCCTCTCCAGACTTATGAATCAATTCTTGCACTATGTGCACAATCTCTGCTTTTATCTGAGAAATTATTTCTGATTTTATTTTTTCCAGATCCTCTTTTTTTGCCAGTTCAGGGAGTCAATGTGGTTGATTGTCAGATTGTTTCATCTCATTTCCCTTTGGGGTTGCTTTTGTTGATCTGGAAGTCTGTTTTTGAGACTTGTTTACATGTCTTCTCTTTTCAATAGGAGGCAGGAAGGATGTGTGCTGGTTTTGCCCTCGTGACTCACCTTCTAGGCACTCTGGGTGGTGGTAGGATGGCCCAGAAGGTTCACCTCCTCTGCACTTTTGGCATCTGTGCTCCTTGGCATTGGGGGCAGTGGTACGGTGGCCTGGAAGGTCTGGTTTTTATATATGTTAAAACTTCTTAGTACAAAAAATTTGAGGGTATGAAAAGAAATAATATTTATAGCTTGAACTTACTAAAGAAAAAGCATTGATATTTTTTACCATAACTTATGGTGTTTAATTTTCTATCTATGCTGCTAAAAGAAACCCCTGTTTTGTTAGCCCTTTTTTACTGTGACAAAAACCTGAATTCATCACCTTACAGTGAGAAAAGGCATATTTTGACTCACGGTTTTGGTGGTTGCAATCCATGGTAGATTGTCCTTGATACCTTGAGCTGTGGCAGCACATCATGACACTAGGTGTGGTGGAGGATATCTGCTCCCCTCATGATTGGTAAGTGAAAAAGGGAAAGAGAAATTAACCAGAGTCTCACAGTGTCCGACAAGGGCATATCCCCAGTAACAGAAAGACAACTCATTAGTTCCCATCTGTAAAGGTTCTACTATTAACCAACAGCTCCATACTAAGGACAGCAAACTATAGCAAACTTCAATAAAATTTTATACTCCTGTCAATTTTCACAAAATAGCATCTTTCATTTTTTAAAATGATCCTTTACTTCTTAAAAATACCCAACAGAAGTCAAAAATTTCTACCTCTGACAATAAGAATGGTCGCTATGGAAATAATTATGACTTTTAGTGTGAAGAGGATATAAAAGCTAGAGAATTTGAAATGTTAAGAAATAAATACACTATTATCATGCAAAACTCCTCAGTAGATACAGATATTTTAAAAGTATATACTGCATTAATTAGTATTGTTTCTAAATAGGGCATTTTCCAAAATCTTTAAAGTTTTGACAGTTTCAAAACTTTACTGTAGTAAGCATTTTACACTTGCTTTTGAGTTGAGTTACTTATATGTATTATCAAACCATTTTTAAAAAGTGAATTAATTTTTCCTATAAAAATCCAAATATTGTCATTACATAACACTTTTACTACATGATTATAAAAATAACATATACATTATTTTCAATTGTAGGCTATATTTTACTTAGATATTTTAGTGTAGCCATATAGTTTTCTGCCCCATTTAATTAAAATACCTTATACATGAAATAAAATCAGTATAGTTGCCTCGTTTTAAAAACATATTGATTTAAATTTAAAAAAGTGATACCTCTTCTACTTCTAACCAGAACTGCCTACTAAATATATTTTTAAAATTATACATAGAGCAAAAGAGCATTAATAGATGAATATTGCAAGACTTTTATTTTATAAGGATTGCTTACACTTACTTTTTTTCTTTATTACATACCATGTATCTCTTTATGTTAGTGCATGCAGATTTGGCTCACTCTTTTACGTGGTTGCAGAATAATCACTATTTGTACATTATTATTAATTAATTGGAACATTATTTTGATTAAGAATTTAAAATATAAATAATATATATGTAAACAAAGTGTGGTAGTGCATATCTGTAGTTCCAGCAATGTGGGAGTCTGAGGCAGGTTCATTGCAAGTTCCAGCCCAGTGTGGACAACTTAACAATTTAGCAAAGCTTTCTCTGAAAGGAGAAAATAAAAATAAAAAGACCTTAGATGTGGAACAGTATGAAGCCCTTAGTTTTAATCAATATAAATATATATATATATCACTAAATAATTTTCTTTTAATAGCTTTGTTAAATCTATATTGTACACTTCTTTTTGGACACATGGAAGTTATTTTAATAGGATAAATTTCTAAAAATTTAATCATATTAGGAAAATAAATATCTACAGAAAGACTTAAATAATACTATTTTCTGTCAGTAGAGAGTAATTTTAATATCTTGGTTCTTAAATTGATTTCCTCAATAAATATTTTAGAGTGATCATGAAGAAAGAAATATTTTTTGATCCCATACATGAACTAGTTAATTACTAGGTATAAAACATATATTTTAGAAAAAAGTCCATTTTTTTAAAAATCTAAAATCTTAAATAAAAGTTACAATGCAAACTATTAAGCTGTGAATAAAATGGATGGATAATTGTGAATAAAATATTTGGAGCTGTATCTGAGATAACCCTAGTTAAGTACTCCACCAATATATTAGCTTCTCAGTATGATTTTTGTATACAGCATAAAAAATACTTGCAGTTATGATTAATATGAAACAATATACTGAAGTGCTATTCTGAGAATATAGGAAAAATTATAAAATTTCCAAAACATCAGTACTAAGCCTCCAATAAATCAGTAAAATAGCACAGGAAAAGCAAAGATTACATAAGCTGAGCCATCTTCCTGCCATACAGGAATGAACTTAACACTCTCTGTTCTTTGTCTAAATTTTTCTTCATATTGTAATATTACTTAAAATGCTTTTGCTCATACACGTGAAAACCCATCTTAATGACAGATAAATAAACACAATCAGAGCTATGGTATACGTAAAGCCCCAGAGCAATCTCAGGCTCACTTTAGCAGTGCAGTGTTCTCATATGTACAATCATTAAAATCAATTATCACAGAGACTTGAGGAGAACACGAAGAATGAGTGTACTTTATTCAGTATCTTTTCAGATGAAAAGTCAATGATAGGCCCATCAGGAGCGGGCTTCTGGTGTCATGGAGCCCAAGCAAGTGTCCCGAGTAGGGCCCTGAGAGCCCCCAGTGGGCTAGACGGCCTTCTGTGACTTCTGCAGGCTGCAGGCTACATGGGAAGGACTCTGGGGACTGGGAGCCATGCAATGGAGCCAGTAATTTTTGAGGATGTGGCTGTGAACTTAACCAGGGAGGAGTGGGCTTTGCTGGATCCATCCCCAAAGAAGCTCTACAGAGATGTGATGTGGGAAACCTTTAGGAACCTGGCTTCCATAGGAAGAAACGCAGATGACCAGCAAATTGAAGATCAGTACAAAACTTTCAGGAAAAGTCTAAGATTTTCCTCCATTCTTACAAAGAAAATTTAAGCACCAAGAACACTGATCTTCACCAAAACCATAAACCTCAAAGTGATTGTTTCTCCCATGGTGAGGGGCACATGTTGGCATTGGTACTTCACATATCACAGATGTGAAGTTCAAATATGCTGCTCATGACTAGTGATTTTATGCCATCTTAGAGACACTGAAGACAACAATGTCAATAAGTCTACCATGTACTATCCCATAAAGCATTCCTATGTAAATACAATAGAATCAAAATTATTGCATGCATATTATTAGATCATAGGGGAATGACACTAGAAATGTCAGAAATGTATAGAAACTATGAGAACTCGAGAACACTATCTTCTATTAATGAGTCTGAGAACAAATTAAAGAAAACATGAGTTTCTAGAGTCCAGTAATAATACCATTTGTAGGAAAATGTAAGCGCCTTGAGATCATAATATTAAGTGAAGTAAATAAAACACACAAGCTTAAATGATACCGAGTTTCTCATAAATGAGAACCACAATATATAATTGAAGTGCAGAATAAAAGATAGACAGTAGGAAAAATCAAAATGAATGTTTGGCAGGTGGGAAGTGAACTGAGAGATAGGAGGAAGGAAGGGAGGGAAATGACAATGGAAAAGAGTGACAAATTGTGAAGTGCTGTGAACATGCACCAAGTCCCTATCAAGAATGTGCTCATCATGTACTACAAATATACTGTATCTATATACAAAGAGGCCCAGAGGTTTCAGGGAGGGGAGGGGAAGGGTTAAAAACATATTGCAAATTATGTACATGTACCAACTCCTCACCATACATGTAATCATCATGTACTACAAAAGTACTACCAAGAAACAATTTAACAATTAAAAACATCTGATGTGGGCCGGGGATTTAGCTTAGCAGTTCTGCTGCCTGCTTTGCAAGCCCAAGGTCCCAAGTTCTATCCCTAGTACCAAAAAAAAAAAAAAAAACCTCGGACTCGCAAGCTTAAACATCACATGGACTGTCTTATATGAGTAACTAAAAAATAAAAGTAATTTGAAGAGAAACATACAAAATACATAGTAGAAAAGAAAGAGAAAGTTCTTTTTCCAGAGTTGGGGTCAAGAGATCGATGGAGGGAGAACGATGGAGAAGTGGATGAAAAAAGATGAAGATATGTTATATTTATGTACCAACTTTCCACAACGAATATGATTATTATGTACTGTGAATATTTATTAATACAAATAAATAACAAAAAAGAAAAAAATTTCAATGATAATAAAAATGTTCTTGTCAGAAATTTGATACACATATAGAATCAGATGTGTTATTTGTGAAAGTCCTTTTACTATTTGATCATTCTCTCACAAGGTACAAATATGCAAATTTTGCATCAAGATAAAAAGATAAATTTAGTGTAATAGCCCTCCACAAAACTTACTATTTCAAGTCTTAGTCATCCGTCATTCAGCAATCATTTTAATTTCTGTATATTTGAAACTGCATTTTGGATTGAGGAAGCTTTCAAAATCTTGCTGACAAGGGCAATGATCACATTTTCTTTTGAACTTCCCACTATTTCACATCAACAAATTTTGTGCAGTTTAGACATTTTGAGAAAGGTAAATAGTCTCAGTGCTCATCAAATCATTCTCAGTCACAAAAGAGAACAGCAAAATTAAATTCTAAAATGTCATAATTTGTTGTCAGTGATGATGGTAATAACATTAGCAACCATAATAACTAATTATAATAATATATTTATTTCTTTCCTTAAATGTCCACAGTTTATGTGGTGTGCTTTTTAAATTAGATCATAATAACTTTATGTTAGTAAAACACACACACACACACACACGTGCATGCATGTCTATTCTTTGTTTACACCAAATAATCTAGAGATTTGTGAATCTAGAAAGCATCTAACCTTTATGAAGTTGCTCAGTCCCTGACTTGCTGCAATTCTGTGCTCCCTCGATGGCCACACATTACATGGAAGTGGAGGTATACAAAAGACAAACTAGCATCCACTCTCACATACTTTGTCCTGGAGAAGCCACTCAGCACTTTTTAATAGCTCACTCTCTACTTGGCTCTGCCATTTCTATATGAGAAATGAAAGAAAGCAGGGAATATCTCAGGAGCAGACTATTTCCATAAGAACTTTATGTGATGTATCACAATTAAAGTTCCTGAAATTAACATTAGGTCCTGCATTGGAGAAGAAAACTACCTAATCCATTCTGAAAGGATCTGTTTAGAGATACACAAGTTTATTTTTCTGTCCCCTATTTACGTTTTCTAATTGAAAAGAAGTAAAAAAAATCTCTCATTTGGCCTGTGTTCACACAGGACATATTTTTATGCCTTACTCTAAGCCTCTTTCAATATTTGTAATATAGAAGCATTTAACATATATAGTAAATATCAGCTTAGATTAAATAATATAAGCCTATGCTTTTATTATATAGGTATAAACACATAATAAAGAATTAAAAATCACTAATGAGACTAACAGTTGGATAACAGTTTACAAAGTACCTACAAATTATGCTTTCATTTGATGAAAACCGGAAGAGTACAATGATTAATAGCACAGGCCCTGGAGTCTGAGTGTCTGGGGAGTACATCAGATAAACACGTAACATTTGTGTTTATCTATTTTGTCTGTAATATCTCAAAGATAATATAACCTAGCTCTTAAGGCTATGTGCAAATTAAATGTATGAGAACAGATAATGTTCTTAGAACCATGCCTGGAACATGGCAAACATCCAATAAAGGCCAACTGTCTTTGTAACTATTACTGGAAAACCCCAGGTTCTGGTGGGATTCATCTTAAATGCCTAACTGTATTAATGAAAACATCCAGATTTAGAAAGTGGAACAGTTTGCCCAGATATCACACAAGTAGACAGAATTAGAACAATAGTTAAATCTAAAGGTTATTTTAGCATTAAAGTCAGCTCTCTGATCTTTTCTCTATTCAAGTAAAGAAATCAGTAAAATTTCCAATTTTCTTTTGTATTCAGGTAATTATGATTCAGGACCTATGATTTCCTTTAAAGTAATCAAGAAGGAAAACTTATTGCCCATTTTTTTTATAGCTTATAAGATTTTCTTTGTGGCATTATGCACTGGAAAGTGAATACAATACCTCAGTGTATAAATCTTCATTCCTCCTTTTTTTATATTTTATTCATCCTTTGAGGTCAAGTACATGGGGAGAGGCAATGTTTTTTTAAAAATAAAATGTTTTCTTAGTCACTCAGTTCTAGATGCAAAATATAATTCCGTCAATAACCAGCTGAACAACAATAGAAATGTCCTTTAAATTCCAGCCCTCCTCTGAAGAGCTGGAATTAAAATAGCTCTCCCACATGTTATTGTGGAAATTGAGAAGTAGTTTAAGTTTCCTTTGGTCAATTTAAAAAGATTCCAATTCTCCATTGAAGTGCAGATTTTTATGAATATATGAAATGGTAAAATGGAAGTCAAACTATAATTATTCATTAAAGGAAATAATCCACTATTATTATTAAAATAATGATGTTTTAGGAGTATTTCAGAGCTCTGGCATAGCTTGCCCTTTGAATGAACTAATCTCAGGTCAGATAAAGGAAAAATATAATTTGGCTTACTTTACTTTTTTGTTTAATGAACACAGAAGGTTCTTAAAATATTAGAGTAAATTTCATCCAAAGAAAGAGCAGTGGCTATTAGCTGATGCAATCTGTCCCAATTGCAAACTAAAATTTGTCTACAGAGAATGAAAAATTATGAAAATAAAAAAGACTATGCAAAATAAGATGTATGAAGTATCTGTTCTGCAGTTTTGGAGTCTCTACTCACTTAAAAGGCACAGAATATTAATATATTTTTCCATATGCAGAACCTTAATTAGCAGACATCATGGGAAATGGGAGTAGGCAGAAGTATTCTGTACTCTTTCCATTTCTAACCCTTACTGAGACACACAGAGATCTACATTTTAAATTCTCTAACTCATTGATGTATCAAACTTCCTCATCAGACACCAGTTATGTGCACCTATTATATATTTCAAAAAATAATAGGGCAAAAATGTAAAGTTGATATTAAATTTTCAGATATGATACATTTATTAACAATATTTTTCTGAAGTGAGATCACAGAAATTATGTAGCATTTAATCTCTTAAACAAAATGTTGTACTTACTTGGCTAAACTGATATGAAAACTAAATGAGAGGGAGAAAGTTAAGTGAGACAACACATTTCAATTTATTGAGTACATATTAATTAATGTTAGCTAATATCAGCATTAATCCATACAAAATTTGCTTTTAGAAAGAATTGAAGACAAAATCGTAACATTACAGGCTAGCTTTTTCCTTAACCATTTCTGTTAGAGAAATCCATCAGAGTCAGTTTCACCTCAGTAGAATTGAACTGGTGAAGGCCTAGTGAAAAAGTAGTAGGAGGCTTGTTTTTGAACCTTTCATTAACTACTTTAGCATAATAGAATGTGCATATACACATATATGCAGATTCCCTCCTGGCAATAGTTACATCCTATGTTCTGTCTTAATCCAAAGGACAAGTTGGCCTCACCTCTTCTACTGTGGAAGGTCAGCCCTAGCCTAGGTTCCTTCCATTTTTCCACTATTCAAGAAAAACTCTTGCCACTTTTCATTGCCTTGCTGCACAGCTTTGTTGTTTTGTCACTTTCTGTGTGATTGTTAAGATCCTGTCTTCTCTCATACATTAGTTTCTGAGATATTAAATCCACTTCTCCTCTTACCTTGATGGCTGCTCAGTCTCATTTCCTTTGCTTTTAGCTTCCCTTTATCATAATCCATGAGGCTCCAGACTCTTTGGGCCCCATGAATTTAGCTACCACGATTTTTCTTTTTACTCATGCTCATGAATCACTTTAGCCTCCTTTCTGTACCCAGAACACTCTTTATCCAGAAATGTTTTTCACAGAGATATCTGCATTATTCTACCTTTTATTTCTTAGAAGTTGCAAATACTATCTCTTAATTTTTTGAACATAAGAATGCAAAAACACTCATACACTCACTCATTCTTCTCTTTGCCATGATTTACTCCTTCCACATGGTTAACCACAAGTTTCTAATTTATGCTACTTAGATTGGCACATCCAACACATGGAAATTCATACAGGGAGATATGTCAACAATTGTTTATACTGGGGCAATTATAGTGCATAGAAGAGAATCGGGAATATAGCAGAGGACAAAGTATACCTGTTAAATCAGTATTCACAAAGCAAACATTTTTTTCACTACAGTGTGCAGAGTAAAGAGCAAGATAAAATTACAAAGTTCAGTGATAAAGCATGTAGTCAAATGTACAAAGTCCTAAATTTGACCCCCAACGCCAAAAAGAAAACAATATAAAATATTGCAAAAAATAAATAGTCATTTACATACAATCTACAACAAACATCATGTAAAAATAGAGATCAGTGATGTAGTGAACATGTATAAGCTGGGCTTTCAAAACACAAAACTAATATCATATAATTTACAATTGAAGGCTTGCTATGCTGGGTGTGTAAACATATATAGTCATTTCAAAATCTTTTCAGGCAGGCATTATCTTTACTTTGAACAAAATGAGACCTTATTTGATTAACTTGAATGATGGCATCACTTCATCATGATGGCATCTCATCTCATGAGTGTAGAGCTAAAAGGAGTGCACATGGTGGTCTGGTTTCAGAGCCTGATGTTCATAGAAGCATCCAACTCATAGGTTATGTGGGAGGATTAATGAGTTAGTATGTTTAAAACTACAATGCAATTCCTATACATAATCAGTGGTATATGGCTGGAGACCCCTGCAGTTAGGTAACAATCTCCTGCCCAGTATACAACGCAGGCCTGAGGAAAAAACAAACAAACAAAAAATTAAAAGACAGAACTAGGAGAGTAAGCAGGGTGCTAGTATAACCAATGCTGGTGCAACTGACAAAGGTGCTGGCCAGTCCAAACCACTGATTTTTATAGGTAATCAATTGAAGTAAAGGCGAGCTACGTGCAAGGGCAGGACTACATGAGAAAATGTGCAGTCCTGTGGCTTCTATTGAATTTAACGTAGCAAGGCTCATAAAAGACAAGATTAAAGGATTCTCGAATTAGGAACAGAATAGACAAAAAATACGGTTATAATTACACCATTGTTCTTCTAGGAAGAAGGTTTTAGTTGTGGGAATAGAATTTGGGTGCAAAGTACTCTAATCTTGGCACAAAGGCTTTGACTGGACTCACTTCTCAAAACAAGCGGATTCTTTTAACTCTTTACAGCCTGCACTGCTCACAGCATGCTTTAGGGCATAATCAATATTGAAGTCTCCCACAGTACACAAGTTTTTTTCTCAATTGTATATTTTTGTTTGTGATTACTTATTATTTATTATCTGTATTTTAATACATAGGACACATACTGCCTTTGCTTCATGTGAGGGCTTTTATATGTGTGTGTATATAGGCAGTTTTCTACAGTCAATTTTAAATGTACAAATTTATAAATCATAATATTCTAACCTAACTTATTTTAACCCATAGAAGTGTTTTATTTAGTTCCCCTATATGATCACAAGTAATATATACACACATTTTGTTTTCCTATATTGATTTACAGTTTAAATTTGCAATGCCCAGAGTTTGTTATTCCCCACAATATTCTTAGATAATAAAGATCTCCCATGAGAAAAAAATAGATAAATAATGAATATAAAAATTTTATTTTTCCTGGAGTTTTGGAAATGTGAGAATGGCTTCATATAGAATTTACAGTTGACAAATTGTAGTTCAAAATCTTGTGTTTTGTTTATTTGCCTTTCGAAGCAATATTGTACAGAGGTATGAGAGAGCCTGATTTTGAAATTAAAAAGTAAAAATTGTCTACAGTTAATTTCTCCAAACTTTTCATTTTTATGAATTCAAAATTGAGCAGGGAAATGTATATAAATGGTAAACTACTAAAAGTTCACACATTGTGCATGGGAAAAAAATGTTAATAGAAGTAACTGGAGGAAACTCATATGGCCTAAACTCCCCTAACCTTAGATTCGGTAATCCGATCACTGGCTTTTCTTGCTAAGGCTATATTAGGAAAATGCAGAAATATAGAAAAAAAATATGTTTTTATAGTAATGCAAAACTAAAAATACATATTCAATAATTACAAAATACATAAGAATAATTTTCAGTGACTAAAAATAATTATATAAACAATACACAAATAATTTCATGGAAAATTTTTGAATATGCTAATAATCTTCTTCAAATAGTTTTTGTAACATGATCCCATTTTACATGTATTATTTTACTTTTACAATTTCTTGAATGAAAAGCAAAATACAATGAAAAATTTCTAGGTCTCAATCTTCAGGCTATCTATTGTATTTTATTTTTACTAATGACCTTTGAGATGGGTCTCACTTTCTTAAAAAGTTCAAGAAAAAGAAAATAAACTTTTAAAATCAAATAAACAGGGTATTTTGTATGGCTTGTGGTATTTTTTACATGAACTGATATTTTTCACTCTTTTTATGAAATGTCAAAAAAAAGTATTCATTGATCATAGTCATATTACTTGGAAAATATTGTTTAAATAAATGAAGCTCTTATTACAAATGTAATAATCTCTTATATTCTATTTTAAATAACAAGTAGATGAATGTTTTCTAGTTTGTGCTTGTACAGTATACACTTTTGTTGGTTTTACCCTTTGCTTTAAGGAAAGTATTTTGTCTGTTTTTCCAGAATTCTTCTATACATCTACATCACTGCATAGGTCAGTATATCTAGGATTTTTGTTTGTTTATGCATTCCTAAAAAATTAACATCTTTCCCGATCAGAGTAATTTTCTCTGAGTTTTCTTACAGACTAATTATCCTTGAGTAAGTCTTTAGTCATAAAAGGGGAAAGAGTTAAGTTTATATTTTCTCTGATATTAGTTTTAGAAGTTGATTAAGTAGCAGGGAAGATTTAATGTAGAGGTAACCTTTCTATACATAGAGATTCACGTTTTGTGTTTGTATTTCACAACCACCATCATAAGTAACCTAGTGTAACAATACTCTTACTTTATTTGGTATGTGTTCCAATGAAATCTGCATAGAAAGTTTTTTAGTTGCTAGATTTACAACATAGTTGCCCACAAATGTCTTTATCATATGCGTTGTCTTTGGTCACCTTTCGCTTTACTTCCTTCTACTTTAGCATCAAGATGTTATTTGTAAGTACAATTCTTCTGGTGAGTATGTTGGGATTGTTCACTTTCTCTTCATTCGGTCTGCATCTGCAAATTTATTATATTAATTGATCATCTTTCAGGGAAACAAACCAATTATATTTGAGATTGTTCTGTTATTCAGATGTTTTCAGTCAACAGTTGTACTTTCTATGGTAAAGACTAGCTGTGGTATAAAATTCTATGATGCAGTATAATTTTAATCTACTCAGATGCCCTTTTTGCTCTTCAGAAATAATCAGTTCCTACTTTGTGTTTTGGTCAATTCTATCACAACTTGACTGAAATTTCATATTTCAATCCAATGAATAAAATTAAATGAATATCTTGGATAAAGTAATTTGTATTATTCAAATCTTCACACTAAACATGTATCATTTTTATTAGAGTAATACACTTTTTAAAAATTAAATCACTGTTTTATTCTCTTTACTTAAATGTATTCCTCAACTCACAGATTAGTTGTACATCAGCTCAAGAGTATAAAAATATAAAAATGAGCTCCTGATGTTTGCTGTTTTCTTTTTCATTGAGAAAATTATTGTCTTTTTCATGTGAACTTAAGAGCTATAATTTTCAAGAGGCTTAATCACATTTTAAGTTAAAGGTATGTCTTTTCACAACTTTTGACCTTTCTAACAGTCAAGACAAAATATGTAATTGATGCTTATACTTTAAAGGCTCTAAAGAAATGAGTAAAAGTGACCTTTTGATAGCTGCTCTACTCAGCAATGGTGCCAGCGCTGCAATTGGCACACAAGAATGTACTAAGTGGGGCCCATGTGAGTGAGTGTGTATGAGAGTCTGTGTTCTTTAAATATCCATAATGAAATTGAAACACTAACTCAACATAGAATTTCTGCCAGGTGGACCAAGACAAGTCATATTCAGGTTTTTTATATTTCAACTTTGGGTGATAGACATTTACTTCGTAATTTTTTTAAGGGAAGGCACTGTATCCAAATTGGCAGTACAATGGAGTAACAATTAAATAATAAAATCAATTATATATGGTTTCTCAGTTTATGAAATCACTTCTCCACTCATCATTCCACTTATTTCTTTTAGCCTACTAGATATTAATACAAGCATCATTTTTCATGTTAAAATACAGCAGAAGCTAACTTAATATACAGATGGATTTCACGCACCAGTCTTATGCTTATAGATTTTTGTTTCCTTGTCATTACAGCATCCATCTTTACAAAAATATGTAATAATCTTGTAATCTATTGCATAAAACAGCAATTCTCCAAGGAAATAAATAAAACTTTCACAGAAACTGATATATTTTGGCTGGATTACAAAACTGTATTTTAGTTCATAAACTTACATACCTGGTTAAAAGTCTACCTGAAGTATAATGAATGAGCAATAGAAAGCATTATAGTGGCAAAGAAAATCATTTATTCCTTATTTTTAACTGTATATTTATACAATAATAAAAGAAAGAGATAAAGAAAAAAGAGGATACGAAGAAAGTTTAAATGAAAATTCTTCAGCTTTCTCACTTCTGAATTTCAGATAATGAGAAACAATAATAACATTAAAAATACAAAAATCAAAGATTAACCAGCTACAGTTCCACTTTTGATGAAAACAAAACTGATCTCCATTATAACAAAGTAAAGGGACAAAGATATGAAATGTGTCTCAGAAGTCAACAGAGTCCCCTTGCTTCTGCAAAAAAGATGTGCCTTAAATTTAAGAACAGTGTTTATATTTTATCTGTATTTAATATATAATTAATTATACTTATATTTAAAAACCATATTTATCACAGGAAATATGGCAATAAAATTTATTTCAGAAAAGTTAAAAATTGGCTTCAAACAGATATTTCCATTTATAATTTTAATAGTTAAGATATTTATCTACATGGAAATATTCAAAATTCTAGGTAAAAGACATATGAAAGAGTGCTATTTAAAAGGAAAGCACATATTAGGTGAATTCCAGGCCATTTATAAATGATCAAAGAGTGAGGATAGCTTATTAAGTGGCAAATCCAAGGTGTCAATACAGGCAAGCAGGTGATAGGGTTTACCTGAAAATGATATGAGTTTAGGAGAGGCTCTCCTAAATTATTAGTAAATCTGAAAGGCAAGTGGATTTTAAGAAAGTCCAGAAGACTTTAAAATACAACAGTAATCCCTCAATTCACTCAAACACCAAAATTTAAAAGTTGGTGTTTTGAGTAATTTTTTAAAAAATCGATAAATTCTTAATAAGAACTATCAACATCAGTGATGATAGAAGGATAGCATCACATGCTTGCAAACTTTAAAAAGTACTAAGAGTGCTGGGCATGGTCACAGACACATGTAATCCTAGAACTTGGGACGCTGAGATAGAAGGATCACCATGTGTTACATAGTGAGTTCAAGGCGAGCCTGAACTACATAGTGAAAAAAACAAACAAACAACATCACAACATCAACAATAACAACAGCAACAAAACCACAACAAAACAAAAATAAACAAAAAATGTACTACGAGAGTAATATAAAAACCTTTATGTCAAAAAATCAACAACACACACACACACACACACACAAATACTATGGGCTGGCACTTTAGCTCAGTGGTTCTTCCACCTGCCTTGCAAGCACAAGGTCCCAAGTTTGATCGCTAGTACCAAAAAACAAAACAAAACAACACAACACAAAACATAACTCAACAACACAGGTGAAATGGACACTTTCTTGAAAAATAAATTAAGTCAGATACATGACGTACATAACTTTGCAAACCCTATATATCAGTTAAACACATTGAAATGTTACACACACATATCTACACATACAGAAACATTCTGCTCCAAAATTTTAAACACTGGATATTAATGAAAAAAATTGCACATAACCACTTCAAAAAAATGGTAGATGAGAAAACATCTTAATCTGTTCAATGATCTGCTATAATCCTAGTACCCTACCACTTCCAGGATATTTTATTAAACAATATGAAAAGCATACTTGCCTAAACTGTTAAAAAAATTACCAAATTGATTTTTGCAATATTATAAAAAAGAAAATACTTTTGATATGCATGTTTTATCTGCAGTGCCTTTTTGTTTTAGTAAGGAGATTGGTTCATTCTGAGGCAAGAGACTGGGTCATGGCAAAGCAGCAGGACAATGGGGTGTGACCTGCCAATCACAGAAAACTGTCCATCAAAGCCAAGATGCACACAGAGCAGCTCTGGACCCTATGTGGAGCAGCCTGCGTCTGACGTCACAAGGAGGATAAAAAAGACAGGCCTACTGGCCTCATGGACATTGTCTTCTTGCTCTAGCAATCACCCACTCAATACAGGGCATATTTTCTCTTCTCTCTTCTTCAGAGCACTTCTTCTTAGGATCATTTCTTTTTCACTTGTTTCACCTTTAACAAATGTTAAACTATTATGTTCTTCAGTTGTCCTGGCTACTTCTTTGAACAGGACAACAAGAACCTGGAAAAGATCAATGGGTACCTCGGTAACTAGTAACAATTGCTAGTGAGGGAGCACATTTTTCCCCTTTGCTGACAGTTCCTAGGCCCATAATTAGGTACAATTTTCAATAAAGACAAATCCCAAGCCACCAAGTAGATGAACTTTAATGCATCCATTCTTATTAGCAGTGTTTTAGCAGTGAAATGTGTTCTGTTATCCCATTTAATACAGAATGTCATCAGTTTTTCTATTCCTTCCAACAATCTTCCCACTCAATTTCTCTTCCTCCTTCATCTTCTTTTTCTTTGAGGCAGAAGTTTCAGGGCTTGTATCTTCCTCTCTTTAGGGTGTATATAAATTTTCACAATTAGCTGGCTATTACTGGATGAAAGTTCAGTCTGTATTTACAGTACTGGGAATGGTATATGCTTATTTTATTTTATTATTATCTCTAAGGCTAGCTTTAATTATTCAAAAATAGAACTTTTAAAAATATTTATTATGAAAAATATTACATTGAACATTTTTGCATATATCTTTATACTGTTCCTATATAAATAGCTTTCTTTAGGGTAAAAATTAGGGAAAAGGACTGATTGGCTCAAAAGGCATACAAATTGATGACAAGGTGTATAGCTCAGCCTAGATCAAGGGTAGCAAGCTTGTCTACCATAGTCAAGGCTCTGGGTGATTTAGTTGAATAATTGTAATCTTAATGATATTTTCATACTAATGATAATGGTGTATAAATATTTACCAGGCAAAACAACACCTCCCAAAAAAAGTTATTCCAGACTTAATGTTCTTTCATAATTTAAGCATTTGATAATTTAGTGTTAAAAATTTATTTATTTTATTATTACATGATTGCAGTACCTAATGATTTAATTTATCATGGAGAATTGGTACATGTACATAACGTATTTTTATTTTCTCTTCCTCTCCTACTCCTTCCATCCTTCCCTGCTCTTTCCAACTCTTGCCCCTTTTCCACTGCAAAATTTCTATTTCCACTTTTTTTCTTTAGTTCTTTCTTTCAAACCCTTTTCTCCCACTCCTTCCATTTATTGTATCTCTTCCCATTTGAAAAAGGTCTACGTTTTCATCATTATCAGTCTTGTGTTTTGACCTTTATTTTTAAGTATTTTGGATTTCTTATATAAGGAAAATCATCCAATATTTAATCGTGTGTGTCTGATATATTTTACTTAATGTTATGGTTTCAAGATGCTTTCATATATCTATGAATGCCTCAAGTTTAACTTTCTTTATGGCATAGTAGTATTCCATTATATAAATAATATATTTTATTTATTCATCTGTTGATGAGCTTATATGGTGTTTTCAAGATTTAGCTATTATACATTGTGCTGCTATAAACAATGAGTACACATGTATCACTGTAATATGATATCTTTAACTTATTGCAGAATATGCCTAGACAAGGAATAGTTGGGTTAAATAGAATTTCAAATTTTAGATTGTTGAGAAATCTCCATTCTGATTTCTATAATGATTGTACTAATTCATATTCCCTCCAAAAATGTCAAAGCATTCCTTTTCCACACAGCCTTAAGAACATTTGTAATTATTTGATTTATTGATAATAGTAAGGTAATAACTCAGTAATGTTTTAGTTTACATTTCTGTAATGTCCAGAGATGTTGAGAGATTTTTCATCTATGTTGGTCCTTTTCACTTCTTCTGAGAAGTTACTATACATTTTAGTTATCCATTTTTTGACTGGGTCTTTTATTTGGGGGATGGCTAATTTTTTGTGTTCTTTATATATTGTAGGTGTTAGTCCTCTATTCAAGGAATATCTAGCAAAAATCTTTCCCATTTTGTAGGTTGCTTCTTCACTCTATTGTTTTGCTTGCTGTGCAGAAGCTTTTTAAATTTGATATGATACAATTTGTTGATTCTCAGTATTATTTCTTGTGTCACTGGGGGTCTGTTCAGAAAGTCATTGCCTATAACTATGTCTTCAAGAGTTTTACCTATTTTATCTTCCAGCAGATTGTGTTTATATATGAACATTTAGATCTTTTCTCCATTTCGCTTTTAGTTAGTACATGATGAGATATATGGGTCTAGCCCCAATATTCTATATGTGTATAGTCAATTTTCCAGGTATCATTTATTAAAGAGGATATTTTTCCTCCAGTGTATGTTTGTGGCCACTCTGCCAAATGTCAAACAGCTTAATGTGCCTGGAGTTATTTCTGCTTCCTGTATTGTTCTATTGATTCACAGTCATTTTTATTTTATTTTTAATACAGCTATTGGTTAATAAGAGTATTTTAAATGTCGTTGAAATTTTGTAACTGCATATCCAGGTATTTTCAAGTTTAATGTTGGTTTTTCATTTTGTATAACAAATAGATATTGGTGCAAGTTGATAGACTTGTCTCAGTTCCAGTGTATACTTTCATAGATGATGTCCATATGGCTATATTTTCATTTTTCTATTTACTTCAACTAAAAAAATCCACTTGTTAATATTATATAAAGATTATAAATAAGGTTGAAAATATTTTTTCTAGGCCATGTTCCTTGTATATAGGTTTATTAACTGCAATTTTCCAATATGTTAAATCTCACATAAGACCACTTCAGTTCTAAACAAGAGTATAATTGAGTTATGGCACTACATTGAATATCCTTGCAATGAGAGAATGAAAGAAATCAACAATATTTTTAAGCAAGATACATAATTTTAGCAGTTTTCAAGGTTTTGTGAAAGTCTGATATACTCATAAACACATTAACATGTTTTGTTTTTCCTAAAAATCAATCTGTTACTATCAAGATGAAATCATCTGTTGAGTGAAAAAAAAATCTTTTAATATGAAGTTCCTCTTGCTACTTATTCTGTAGAACATTGCTGTAGATCAGATTTGGGGAAACATTTTCTGTATAGCAAATACCACTTATTGGCCATATACACTCTGTTGCAGTTAATCAACTCTGCAGCAATAACAAAAAAGTAGCTGTAAACAACACATACATTTCTAAACTAATAGGAGAGCTAGATTTTGGTTACAAGTTTACTTTAGTGACCTCTGCTTTAAAATAAGGAACAGAAAAAGAACCAACACTCACAAGAGAAAAAAATATGCTTTTAAACTATACCAGTATCTGTTTGTCAATAATGTAAATGTTTAGGTTAAAGAAGATCCCTAGCAAAACCAACAAGATAACAAGCCACAAGACAATTTGAAGTAGAAGTTTTAATGCCTCCTGTTACACACCGTTCATAACTCCAGGAGGACTTGGGGTTGTATAATGGGCTCTGGGTTTAGGAGACGTGGTTAAGAGTGATTGGGCAAAAGTACACAAAGCAGGTAAGGTAAGGGTGATTGAGCAGAAAGGGACAAAGTGGGGTTACCTGATAGGTTGAGTTAAATTCTACTTTCCTAAGTTAGGTTTTATCTCTTAGAAATAATGTAGTCTCTCTGCCTGGAAGGGGTTGCTGCCTTCTCTCCTTACATACATGTATTAAGATATAATATACACTAAGGATATGAACAAGTGGAGATCATTATATTTTATAATAAGTACATATGTAACAGTTGTTAATGAAACAGGACTCAAGGATCATAATTGAAAGCAGTTTGATGTTTTAGAATTACTATCCCTTTATCTTTCTTCTGTGTTAATGATTCTTTGGTGCTCATGAATTAAAATTAGACTAACCTTCATTTTTTTTGGACACTTTCAGATAAAGAAATAATCTCATTTAACGCATAATACTTCTACTCCAGCATACTCACAAAATCTCTACACTTCACTCAGAGTTGTAGCAGCCACCCTTGCTTGGCTTGGACTAGAAACAAGTAGGTCTCTTGCGGTGACAGAGGAGAGACATGATTTCCAGATCCATTTCCCACTCAATTGACTCATGATGTCTAAGCCATTCTAGTATGCCCAGTGCAGACAGAGGCAAAAAAAAGACCAGAAGGTGAACGTGGGGGCACATGTCTATAATCTCAACATTTGGGAGGCTGAGGCAGGAGGTTTGCTGCTAATTCAAGGCCAGCCTGGGCTACATAGTGAGTTCAAGCTCTGACTGAACTACAGAGCAAGACCCTGTATCAACAAAACAAAACAAAACAAAACAAAACTACCAGATAATTTTCTGCTTAAGTAATATTCTCATTTTATTAAGTTCTTTGTGTGTGAGAGCTATTAAATGAAAATTGGATTTTTTTCTGTGAGGCCCTATACGGGAGCATAAACAATGTCTAACCCTTTAGCTGAAGATATTAACCCTGAAGTTAGTGTGAAGTATAGAGAGGAATGCTGTTTCAACAGTTCTTGATTACTCATTTCTTAAGACCCTTGGCAATAGAGGTCCATTTTCACTCTTCTGAGATATGACCCCCTTTCTAGATGAAAAACACATGCTGGAATTACAACCACGGAACTCATGTTGGCCAGGAAAATCACTCACTTTGTATCAGAAGTTATTTGGAAGATCAGATCTATTCCTATATAGCCATATCTCCTTGAGTAAAGAATTGAGGCCACCAGGCTTCTCAACTTTCACATGTTAGATTGTCTGAAAAGACAGTGTATTATCTGTCTTTGCCAAAACTGGAGAAACCATTTATGAAGTTCTATAAATGAAAGCGCATGTCCCTATGACATAATCATTTCATTTGAAGTAAGAAGAAACATCAAGAACTTTGAAAATATAAAAATGCTTTCTACATAACTTCCAACTCATAATTTTTGAGTAAACATTTAAGAGTTTTGTAATTAACTCAATTATATTTTCTTTAAACTCTGTATCATAACTTATTTTACCTCAGAATGACAATTATTGATTTATTGACCTAGAAACAAGGCTGAGCCTTTAAAGAGAACACAGTTCATACACAGAAAAACTTTAAAATATGTACAAAGGGCACACCATTGAGCTTCTATATAGGGTAACACTTATCCATTAAAAATGAAATAGGAAGAAAAGGTCCAAAGGGGTAGGGGTAGTGGAAGGGCAGGGGAATGGAAAGAAGGGAAAGGAAAAAATGATGAGAAATGGAAAAAATGGAAATAAAGCCTTTGTAAATAGGGAAGGGTGGAGGGCTTGAAGGGAGGGCTAGTAATAGGGAAAAAATAAGAACGAAGATGCATTATATAAAGGTACAATTCCCAATGTAATTGTGTTGTATACCTACAATGTACCAATAAAAGAATTTAATTAAAAAAATGAAATAGGAAAAAGATAGCTGTAACATCTAGTTGTACATAAAATATTTAATATAATTGGGAGTTTAATATTCACATACCAGTGTCTTATTTATACATTAGATCACTCATTGAAATCTAACATATTTTACTTCTTGTCATATTCCATAAGGCATTTCAGACTGTTGGACATTCTCTCCTTTTTGATAAGTTATATGTCTTCAACATCATGTCATTTTCTTCATGTATCATTACTTTCTTTTTTTCTTTTTTAAATTAATTTTATTGTTACATTTTATGTATAAAATATAATAACATTCATCATTGGAGATTTGTACCTTTACATTATCTATCTTGGTTCTTAATTTTTCTCCTTCTGCTGCCCTCCCATCAACTCCTCCATTCCTCCTTATTTACAAAGACTTTGTTTCCACTTTTTCATTTTCTCATATTAATTCCATTCCCTTCTTTCCATTTCCCTACACCTCCCATTTCCCCACCCCTCCCATTTCCCCTTCACCTTTACACCTTTTCTTCATATTTCACATTATCTATTATACACTTTGACACTTATTTACAGTTTCAGTTTCTCACACCAGAGAAACTATTTGGTATTTACATGTGTGTCCTACTTATTTCACTTGAGTATAGACTCAATGTGCATCCATTTAGCAACAAATGTCTCTAATTTCTCATTTTTTTATGGCTGAGTAGAACTACACTTAAAAAAAAAACATATTTTATTTATCCAATCTCCAGTTGATGGACAAATGGGCTGCTTCCAAGTTTTAGCTATTACAAATTGTGCCACTATGAACATGAGTGCACATATATCACTGTGGTATGATTCTTTCAATCTTTGGGGAAGATACCCAGTAGGGGAATCTCTGAGTCAAATGGGACTTTCAGTCCTAGTTCTTTGAGGTATCTCCATACTGATTTCCACAGTGGTTGCACCAGTCTACACTCCCACCAGCAGTGGAGCAGGGTTCCTCTTTCCCCACAGCCCCACCAGTATTTGTTATTGGTTGATTTCTTGATAGCAGCCATTCTTTCTGGGGTAAGGTGGAATCTCAGTGTTGTTTTCATTTGCATCTCTCGAATGACCAGTGATGTTGAACATTTTTTCATATGTTTATTTGCTCTTTCTACTTCATTGTCTGAGAAACGTCTGTTCATTTCAGATGTCTGTTTTTGGATTGGGTCTTTCAATATGGGAGGTCTGATTTTTTTTAAGTTCTTTATAGATTCTACATAGTAGACCTTTGTCTGAGGGACAGCTGGTGAAAAATTTTTCCTACCTTGTGGGTTGTCTCTTCACACTGTTTCTCTGTGCTAGTTCACATGCAATTGAGGATTTGTTCCCAAATTTTTTTCTTACTCCAGTGTCTTCAAGAGTTCTACCTAACCTCTGTTGCAGGCAGCTTAGCATTTATATTTTAATATTTAGATCTTTATTCCATTCTGATTTTAGTTTAGTGCATGTTGAGAGATATAGGACTAGTTTGAATCTTTGGCAAATTGAAACCCAATTTTTCCAGCACCATTTATTAAAGAGGCTACTTTTCCTCCTGTGAGGGTTTTTGGCTCCTTTGTCTAAGATGAGGTGGCTGAGTGTGTCTGGAGTTGTTTCTGCATGTTCTAATCTGTTCCACTGGTCCTCAGGTCTGTTTCTTTGCCAGTACCATGCTGTTTTTATCACAGTAGCTTTGTAGTATAGTTTCAAGTTGGGGATTGTGATAACCCCTACCTTGTCTTTATTGCTTAGAATTGCTTTTGGTATTCTATGTCTCTTCTTGTTCCAAATGAATTTTTGGAAGGTTTTCTCAAGTTCCATGAAGTATGCTGCTGGGATTTCAATTGGGATTGCATTGAATCTATATAGCAGTTTTGGAAGTATGGCCATTTATTATTCTCCTTACCCAGGAGCAAGGAATATCTTTCCATTTTCTGTTATCATCTTCAATCTCTTTTTTCATAGTGATATACTTTTCAGAGTAGACGTCTTTGATTTCTTTAGTTAGGTTGATTCCTAGGTGTATCGATTCTTTGGATTCTCTTGTGAAAGGAATTATTTTCCCCATTTCTCTCTCAGTGAGTCTGTTGTTCCTGTAAAGAAAAGCTATTGATTTTTGGGGTTTTGAACTTGTATCCAGCTACTTTACAGAATTTGGTAATTAAGTCTAGAAGATTTTTGGTGGAGTTCTTGGGGTCTTCTATATAGAGTATCAGGTCATCTGCAAATAGTGACAATTTGCCTTCCTTGTTTTCTATCTTTATTTCTTTCTCTTGTCTAATTTCTATGGCTAATGTTTTAAAAACTATATTGAATACTAAGGGTGATAGTGGACATCCTTGTCTTGTTCCTGATTTTGGTGTGAAGGATTTCATTTTTTGACCATTTAGGATGATATTGGCTATTGGTTTTTCATAGATGGCTTATATCAGATTGAGGTAGAGACCCTCTATTACATTTTTTGTAGGGTTTTTATCATAAACAGTGGTGGATTTTATTGAATACTTTTTGCTGCATCCATTGAGATGATCATATGGTTTTGTTTTTGACTCTATTAATATAGTGTATTACATTTATTGATGTTGAACCATCCCTGCATGCCTGGCATGAATCCCCCTTGGTCAGGATGTGTGATCTTTTTGATGATCTTCTGTTTTCTATTTGCCATATCTTATTGAGAATTTTTGCATCTATGTTTATTGGAGAGATTGGCCTATACTTCTCTTTTTCAGTTGACTCTTTGTCTGCATTTGAGATTAAAGTGATGCTTGCTTCCAGGAATGAATTTGGGAGTATTGGTTCCCTTTCAATTTCATTGAAGAGTTTAATCAGTAGTGGCAAAAGTTCTTGTCTAAATGTCTTATAGAATTCAGCAGTGAAGCCATCAGGGCCCAGGCTTTTCTTAGTTGCTACATTTTGAATTTCATTGATTGATATTGGGTTGTTTAGAATTTTTAGATCTTCTCTGTTCAATGTTGGTAATTCATGTGTATGTAGAGATCTGTCCATTTCTTCTGTGTTTTCCATCCTACTGGCATATTGCTCTTCAAAGTATCTATTAATGATCCCCTGGATTTCTGCTGGGTCCATTGTAATTTCACCCTTTTCATTCACAATTGGATGGATTTCAGTCTTTTCTTTCCTTATATTGATAAGGTTGGCTAAGGGTTTGTCAGTTTTGTTTATTCTTTCAAAGAACCAATTCTTTCTTTCACTGATTTTTTGCATCATTCTCTTAGTCTCCTTTGCATTGATTTCTGCTCTGATCTTTGTAATTTCCTCCCTTGTATGAGCTTTGGATTTGTCCTGCTCTTCTTTTTCTAGAAGGTTGAGTTTCAGCATCAGGTTATTTGAGCTTGCTCTGTTTTCCTAATATGAGTATATACTGGTATGAATTTCCCTAGGGGGACTGCTTTCATTGTGTCCCCTGGATTCTGATATGTTGTATTGACATTATCATTTAATTGTAAGAACTGTCTGATTTCTTCTTTAATATCTTCTCTGACCTACTAGTTATTCAGAAGTGTTGTTCAATTTCCATGCATTTATGAAATTCTTGAGGTTTCTTTTGCTATTAATCTCCTATTTCATCTCACTATGGTCTGATAATATACAGTGGATTACTTCACTTCCTTTGCACTTAATTAAATATGTTCTTTGAGCAAGTATGTGGTCCACTTTGGAAAATGCACCATGTGCAGCTGAAAAGAATGTGTATTCTGATTTTTGTGGGGTGGAACACTCTGTAAACATCTCTTAAGTTCATTTGCTCAAGTGCTTCATTGAGTTCTAATATTTCATTTTTTATTTTCTGTCTAGTGCATCTATCGATTTGTGATAGTGGTGTATTTTGGTCCCCCACTACTATTTTATTAGTGCTTATTTGATTTTTCATGTCCATTAGTATTTGTTTCATATTGTTGGTTGCACTAGTGTTTGGTGCATATATATTTATGATTGTCACTTCTTCCTCTTGGATTTTTCCCTTTACAAAAATGTAGTGTCCTTCTTTGTCTCTCTTAATCAGTGTAGGTTTGAAATCCCATTGATCTGCAGAAAGGATAGCTACTCCTGCTTTTATTGGATTCCTGTTGCATGGAGTGTTGTTTTCCACCCTTTAACTTTCAGTCTATGAGTTTTTAAAATTAAGTGTGTTTCTTGTGTGCAGTACATTGTTGGATCTTGCTTCTTGACCTATTCTGCCAGTCTGTTTCTTTTGATTGGTGAATTGAGACCACCGACATTGATGGTTACAACTGATATGTATTGACTTATCCTTGTCGTGACTTTTTCTTTTGGTTGGATTCTCCCCTTTTGCATTTAATTTCTTGTCTCGCCTGAAGGATTTATTCTGCTGGTCTTCCTGGGGTTGTGATCCTCATTTTCTTTGCCTAGGATATTGTTTAAACATTTTTGGGTGTTGGTTTGGTATAGTATGAAGTACCTCAGCTGTTCTTTATTATGAAAGTACCTCATTTCTCCATCAATTTTGAAACATATTTTTGCAGGGTACATCAATCTTGGTTGGAGGTTGTTTTCCTTTATGATTTGCCATATTTCACTCCAGGTTCTTCTTGTCTTCAGTGTTTGTGTTCAGAAATCTGCTGTTATTCTTATGGGCTTTTCTTTGTATGTGATTTGTTTCTTTTGTCTAACTGCTTATAGAATTTTGTTTTCTGTTGCGCTTTTGGAATATTAACTATTATATGCTTAGTTGTAGATTTTTTTTATCATGGCTATTTGGAATCCTGTATGATTCACTTATCTGTATGTCAAATTCTTCTCCCCTGCTTGGGATGTTTCTCCCAGTACTTCTGTGAATAGCTTTCTCATGTTGTTTGCATTCTCTCCTGTTTCTTCATTGCCTTTGATAAGTGTTATGTTATTCTTCTTTGCACCATCTAGCTGCTGTTGGATTGATTTCTCATGGGTCCTTATTATTTTTAAGAAATTTTTTCCTTTCCTTGTCACTAATTGCTATCCTGTCTTCTATATTTTAAGTTCTGTCATCACCTTGCCTCATTCTGCTGCATAAACTTTCAATGGAGTTTTTTCATATTCTGGAAATCTGTTTTCATCTGTTTCCATGTTTTCCTATTTGGGGATTTCATCATGTTCCTCAGCTCCTCTATTTTTTTTTTTTTTTGTCTGCATCTGCTCTAGATTTTTTAATCATATCTTGCTCTATGGGCACAATATCTGTTGTTGTCTGAGAAATAATTTCTGATTTTATTTTTTCCAGATCCCCTTTTTTCTAGTTCAGGGATTTCAGGTGGTTGAGTTTCAGATTGTTCCATCTGCTTGCCCTTTTTAGTTTCTTGAGGTGATCTGGAAGTCTGGTTTTGAGATTTGTTTATGTGTCTTCTCAATTTACCAAATGCAGCCTGTTGTGCCTTTGTTTAGGTGACTTTTTGCTCACCTAGTGGTCTTCAATTCTCAGCAAGCCACAGAGAGCCCTTTTCTCTGCTTCTCACTCCTGGGCCACTTCCTGGGTTCAGAAAGGTGGCCTTCTGAATCTCTTCATTGTTGTTTTTTGGCTGGGTTCTGGCTCAGGCCTGTGCACAGTTGGGATGGTATCTAGGTATGCCTCTGGCTGAGGCCTGCCCTCCTACATAGCTGTTGTCTGGGAGGGGCTTTGGCTAGGGCTGTTTGCCCTGGTCTCTGTTTTCTGATCTGGCTTCTGGCTGTGGTCTGCATGCATTTCCCAATGGTATTGCAGAGGGCCTCTGGCTGTTGCTTGTGGGCCTGTGCAGCTCTTTTCCAGGCAGCCATTTTGCTAGGCCTGTGGGTCTTCACTGCTGTGGTCAGAGCAGGGGCTCTGGCTAGGATCTACGTGAAGCCATGCCACTCTGGTGCCTTTTGGCTTCTTGCTGGGATCTGAGTGACTCTTATTAATTTCTTGATTTCCACTATGGCACACTTGCCAGTTCCTAAGTTTTAATTGTTGCACACCATTATCACTCATTCTTGCACACTCTTTTTTTCTGTGGTTATACATTTTCTGATCTAGTTAATTCAATTATTATTTATACACTGATATATTTATAATTATAATTTTATGTCAAGCAATGCCTTTTCAAATCTAATGGCTAATCCAAAATGTCTTCCTAGGACTTTTTAGTCACCTCAACTTTAGCACATCAATAATTGAAGCCATGACTGATGCCTTCACATCCCAGGCTTCTCTTTTTCTTCTTAACTTTATGTGGTCAATACATCATACTCTAGTAATATGTAAAATGCAAACCTGATTCCACACATGATCTTCTGAAAATTCTCCATACTTTCTCATTATTAGAGAAGCTCACATAATTGTTAAGGCCTGTAAGTTCCTTTCTTGTTTTGATAATCTCTGACCATGTAGTCAGATATTTCTATGAATGTTCATTCAATCATGACATTATTTTCTTATAAATTCACCATTATATATCCATTAAATGAAGGCCTGTTGTGGTTTAACTATGAAGCATCTCCTGCACACTCATCATTTGAAGGGCTTGCTCCCGTGCAGTAGTGTCATAATGTGGAACCTAGTTGGAGAAAGCTGGTCTCAGAGGATATGACTCTGAAGGGTGTATCTCTTATTTGGCTCTTTCCTTTTTCATCTGCTTCCTGGCTTACAGATTTCCTCTACCACGTCTTCCCCCATGCTGTTTCTCCCTTGGAGTTAGCCAACAATGAACTGAAACCTCTGAGACCCTTAGCCAAAGCAAACCTTTTCATACTACACATAGCTTCTGAGTAAATTCTTTGACATCTACTAAAAGCCTTCAACTGATTTTTACTGTAATTCTCGTCATCCTCTAAGTTCCATTAGGGTAGAGACTCTTACTTATTCTTCACCATTTCCAACTGTTATAGCTTGTTTATAGATGTTCCCCCAAAGCTTCATGCAATCATAGGTGGGGCTTTTTCAGAGATGGCTGGATCTAGAGCTTGTGATCCTGGGATTAAGGGTGTGTGATCACTATATTGGTCTACTGGTTGTTTTGGCATAGTTCTGATAGGATTAAGGTTACCCCACCTCTGGTGTCAGTGCTATCTGCCCTAAAGCCAGGTAGCCTAGATAAGATATATGGAACAGAAAATGGGTCACTACTTCATGCTTGTCACTTGCTGCTTTGTTTCTTTACTACTTTGCTGCTTTCTGCCCACCTCAAACTCTTTCTCCTCTGTGATGCCCCACTGCCATGTCAGCCTGACTTGGAGTTAGCCAACTATGAACTGAAACCTCTACAAATTGTGAACTAAATAAACCTTTCCTCCTTTAATTTTGGGTGTTGAGTATTTTGTCTCAGCAATGAGAAAAATAACTAAGACACAAACCTAATATCTAAATTATTGGTTAATATATAACAGGAGAGTATTTTTGAATGAGCGAGTGAATGTGTTTCTACAGCATATGGCTAAACTTATGAAAAATATGAATAAAGCTCAATTTTTATACTTTTATTTTCAAGACAAATTATGTAGAAATAATAAACAGTGACTTGTAAAAATGAAGGCAGTTAATCTTTTTTTAGAAAAAATACAGTATAAGAAAGAAAAAACTATTTTAAAAGATATAACTAAATATTAAATTATATAAATATTAATGTATTTAAAATATAAAAAGTACCTATTTCTTAAATGTTTGGTAATTTAATGATCACATTTAATCACAACAGGAAGACTTTGCAACAAATTTTCTTTTGAAATATGCTTGTATGCATTTAAAAACCATTAGTAACTTAAAATAATATAAAATATAAAAATAAATAAATACTTGGGTAGACAATAAATGAATACACAAGTAAATATTGCCTTTCTATGACAGTACATGTAAATAAATATATTACTTTTTTTAGTATTGGGTATCAAACTCAGGACCTTGTGCTTGCAAGATGGGTGGAAATTTACTACATTTTTTTAATTTTCTTTCTTCAAGGATTATCAGAAGAATATTAAAGATATACTGTAATGATGCACCCTTATGACATTTTTATTATAAATATTTTGTCTAAGGTTTCTATATCAGGAATGATGCTCTATGTGAATTTTTGGTAATATATTTTATTAAGATAAAGAAAAAAATCTTTCTATGCCTGTGTTAAAAATATTATCATAAGTAGACTTTTAAATATTGTCATATGCTTTTATTCTGCATTGAGTTGATATTTCCCTTTAAAAATCTAATTTGTTTTTTTAATCTAATTTGTGAATTACTTCGCAATGTTTTAATAATAAACCATCCTTATATTCCTAGAACATAGTCAGTTTTGTTACATTCTGTACATGCAAACACATATGTATGTATATACAATGTGCAGTTATTTATGGATGCTCACGTGTCACATTTTGTTTCAGATATGATACATTTGTATAGATATTATAAGTGTATGTATACATGTATATATGAAAAATGTAAACACATATATGACTTATATGTGCTAATACTCTGTTACAAGTTACTACTCTAGTGCTTAAAAGGGTAATCTCTACTAAGCAAAAAAAGGAGCAATATTTCCTCAAACTCCCCTAGCCCTGTTGTGATACCTAAATTATATTAGACATAAAATGATATATGTCTTTTCCCTAATCATTTGGTTTTTGAAGATTAAAATTAAAATTTTCTTGAATTTCCTGTAGAAAATTTCCTGTAGATTTGAGAAAAACAGATATATAGGAATTTTGAATAAGGGACTGTTTACAATATAGATTTAATTGTTTTATATCATAGGAATGTGAAGATTTTCTAAATTAAATTTTTAAGAATATAGTAAAATACATTGCTTTATAGCAATCACTTGGGAAAATTTATACAACTTCACTGAAATCAAGAGTGGTACCTAAGTTTAAAGATATGCAAATAAGAGGTCTATTCTTTAGAAATTGTTCTTAGGAATCTTTGATAGAATATTCAGTTTTTCATTTGTCTAAAAATATCTTTAGTTAACTGACTATTGTATTTATTTTGAAGTATAGATTTTGAGATTGAATATCATTTTCCATGAATTTTAATATAATCTATTGTTTTTGCTACTGCTTGTACCAATTTAGACATGCCCACTCAAATAAATTATTTTACCTTTTCTAGAAATTTTTGTATCTCCCCAGATATTTTTAAGATTGGTTTTTCCGTGTGTGTGTGTGTCTCTGTGTGTGTGTGTCTGTGTGTGTGCACTGTAGCATATTATAGGTAGAGTGATCATTGAAAATTCTTACTAAGAAATTATAGGTATAATGATATTACCTTTTCCCCATTTACTTTTGCTTCTTGGGTAAGAAATATTTACAACGCCATTAATGAATTGCTTAATTTGTGTGTGATACATCTCTGAATTTTTCTGAATAAATTAGATAAAACCCACAGTCAGAAAAAAGCAACAACATCCACAATAAGTGCAACATATATGGCAAAGCAAGAATTAAAAACAAATTTGAATTTTATAAATATAAGAATTGAATGAAATCTGCAAATATATAAGCAATGTTTTATGATAATTAAGAGAGTAAGTAAGATGGAGAGTAAGTACAGATAACTAATAAGGCTAGATTTAGTTACCTAAAATTTAGTCACAAGAAATAAAGTGTAGACTAAAAGTAGGAAGTGTGAGTGAAGATAAGGAACTGAAGAAACATCCAAGTGACCTACCATATATATAATAAATATCAAAGATGAAAATAGAATAGGTTAAATATACAGAAACAAATGAATGATCACTGAATTAAACAAAGTGTGGAATCTCTAACCTGATTGTGTCATTGATGTCTGAAATACTATAAGACTAAAGATTTATCTTAGGATATTTGATAAAAATCCCTTTATTCTATTGAAAATTGAAAGTCATACGTGCATATTGAGAAAATAACCTCATGGGTAAAGAATCATAGTCATCTGGTTTGAATTTGTCATCTTCAGAATGAGAAGCTGGAAAGCTATGGGATAGAAAGCATGACACCTGAGAAAAAGGTGTAATGAACACAGACTGAAAGTTAACTAGAAGTGGAAATGTTTAGTAACATGCAAGAATTCTAAGAACTAGTTTCTCATTCTTTATGGCTTAGTAGTACTCTATTTTATAGAAAAACCACATCTTCTTTATCCAGTCTTCAGTTGATGGGCAATTGGGCTGTTTCCAAGCTTTAGCTATTGCAAACTGTGCCACTCTTAAAAAAAAGAATTCTAAGAACTTACCATACAAATAAAAAATGTTTTTAAATATTAAAAGACAATATATTTTAAAGGAAAGAAAATGAGACATTACTAAAAATATTTGAATAGGAAGCAGTAGAATCAATAAGCCTAACAAAACACTCATGAAACAATAGAAACTTGTATAAAACACAATCTAGAAAAAAGACAACTACAAAATCATGTATGGTGAGAGGTCAAGAAGACAAAACTGAAAGCATTTTAAAGGTCACATAAAAACCACAAATGAGAAGGAGATGGGAAGAATGGGAGAGAAAACATTTTAAAAGGATAGAAGAGAATGGGATTAATATGAGAAAATGGAAAAATAGGAACAAAATCTTTGTAAATAGGGAGGAATGGCGGGGTTAAAGGGAGGGCTGGGCAAGGGTGAAAAATAAGAACCAAGAGAGACTACGTAAAGGTGCAAATTTCCAATGATGAATGTCATTATATTGTATACCTAAAATGTACCAATGATTAGAATGAATAAT
>NW_004624749.1:25426018-25437850 GCF_000247695.1 Heterocephalus glaber
ATATCATGTATATTTTATAACATATTTATCATGTATGTTTTTCCAAAAGAAATTTTGATGCAAGAGTTATTTTTGAAACACTTAAAATCTGTGTATGAGAACCTATTCCACAGAACCTAATATTTTAAAATATTAATTAGTGAAATTGAGGTAAAAGAAAGTTTAAGTGTCTTCCCATGACTGCTCTAACCATCGAGTTATGCTAAAGTGACCACTTGTTAACAATGATTCCAATAAGACTCTTATTGTAACAGCAAAATCACCCACCAATAATTTTGAAATAATAAAATAGCAACAAAAATTTTTCTGCAGTACTTCCATAGAGACAGTGAACAGCAAAAGCATACTATCAAATGAAAATGTATTACAGATTATAAAAATTCTTATGATGTATTTAGGTATCAAAGAATGAGCAATGCAATGGTAAATGGCCACAAATTGCTCTGTTATTGAGATTTTAGGCTGAGAATTTACCAAGAGGGTATAAATTTGATTCAAACTATAAATAAAAGTACATGCATATTTTCCTACAATAATTTATGTTTTGAAATTGGATATTCATATGCCCTAAAGGAAAATTAGAATTGGTACTGAATATTACAACATTTTGTGTACCTAGAGTTTTTGTTTTTGCTATGTAATGCTGAGAATTTTATCAACTGTTTCTCAATTTGAAATTGGAGAGAAAATCAACTTTACAATTATGGTCAAATGAATTTGAATTTTGCCTAATTCAAGGATTTAGTTATTAATTATTTTACTCTACTCATTCTTTTTTTTTTGGTACCTATGATTGAACTTGGAACTTTGCCCTTGCAAGGCAGCCACGGGGCCCCTGAGCTAAATCCCAGCCCCTCTATTCATTCTTAATACTATTGAAAACTTAAGATACAAATAATATTTTGGAAAAGAAATTGAATATATTCAAGGACAACAGAAAGTTACACACACACACACACACACACACACACACACACACACACACAACTAACCGAAAAGAAAAATTAGGATTTCATAAAATTGTTCATGTCTTTGACAAGAAAATCTCCATATTTCTTTAAAAGGTTTAAAAATTCTTGAACATGATATCCTTGCATTATCCCGGAAATTCTCACAATGGAAGAAAAGGTGACTTTGAAAGCATGTTCTCTGCATGTTATCTCATCAACCTGCAGTCCAGGCTGGTAGCATCTCGATGGTCGTGTTGGCGAATCTACATGGAGATGCGCACTTAGAAGCCTGTCTCTAACCACTGTGGAGGGTTAGCATATCCTGGAGCAATCTCTGGCACTTTCAGAGGTTGAGTTGCTATGCTATGGAATCACTATGAAATTGAAGGAACTATTAGTTACAAGTTCCGGAGTATTTCATACATTTTCCTTGTTGAAATTGGACATGGTAAATGTAAAACATAGTTTGAAACTAATTTGACCTGATTAATTTAACAATATGGATGCAAGTTTCATGCAGTTTTATGTGCAATTGCTCTAAGAATTTCTGCATTTCAAGTTCTGCTCATTTTCTAGGTGTTTTTGTAAATATGATTCATCTTGAGTTTAGATGAAGATCTGTAAGAAGATATACTTACTTTAAGAAGAGATCATTGCTTCTAATTTGTAGATTAGATGAAAGGATGGAGTTTGATTTTTCTAAGTTACACAAAGCTAAAGGAACCAGTTTGTCAAGCCAATGTCCCCTTTCTCTTCCTCTTTAAACATCGTTTTTCATCAATGTTTCTCAATAAATATTTTTTTCAGAACAAGATGATTTGTAAAAATGTTCAAAGTTAATTTGTCTTCTGTACTTACACTTTAATATATCAAAATATTAAGGGTGTGAAAAATTCTACATTAATTTTATAAATCATATTAATTTTGTTTAATAGGATTATACAAAATTATTTTGTTACAGAACTAACTTTTCACATAATGTCTATGGATATTCTATGAAGAAGAATGTTAAACCAAAAATATATATAACTGAATTATTTTCTTGTTTCAAAGATTTTGTTCTTGCAGTATTGTGGACATTATCTGAGTATTAGGAAAAATACTTTGATATCTATCTTCATAATATAACTTTTCTTTTCCTCATAACTTTGTAGTTTGTCCTGATCTTACATGAGTCCATTTTATATAGAATTTTATTCTAAATTTAGGTGCAGATTTGTTAATTACTTGCATAAAATAATTTAGCAAATACATATATTTTTATCAACTATTCTCTGTCTCTCTTTTCTTTCATCATGTTATAGATGTTCACCTTTGGAGATGAACACAGACATTAGGAGATGAACACAAACATACTTGAGAGCAATAAGTCTAGTGTGAAAATAGATATAAGTTGCTAACAGCTTTAGACCATTTACTAAGTCCAGTGGCTATGCTATATACTGTACTTTATGTATATTATGTTACTTAATATTATATTACTTTGATATGTCCTCTTTTTACTATTGCAAAATAAAGCTCTCAACATTTAAATAATTTCCCCAATATCATACAAAGTGGTCACTGTTGAGCTAACATTTGAGTTAGCATATCTATCTGAATAGTAAATAATAACGTAAATAAATTACTAAATTTTAGAATTTTATGAATTGAATTTACAAGTAGACATATAGTAGAATAATATTTGATAGACTTCACCCATAACATGGCCAGAATAAAAGAGTCCCATGGTATGTCTGATTCAATCAACAAAACTATTATCTGGTTTGGTTCTGTTTTTATAATGTTAATGACACTGGTATCATGCTGTGCCACTAAAATAGTGATAAAACTTGTATTACACTGGAAATAAAGAGTTATATATGTTATAAAAGAAAAAGATATACCTTTCAGGGTAGGGCTCAGCTATTCCTTCCATGAACTGTGTTGCTAGAGTTGAAATGTGATGTATGGACCAGGGTATGTACCTCAGCAGCACAGCATCTGCCTGACAAACGCAAGTCCCTGAGTTCAATTCCCAGTACCAAAAAAGAAAAAAAAGCCCCCTGAAAGCCCCCCTCCCAAAAATAAATGTGATGTATGGATAAGATTTAACAAGGACCAGAAATGTGGGAAAGCAGTCTCAACAAGGAGGACTGCACGTGAGCAAACCCATGTAAGACGATGGAACTTAATCAGCATCAAAGGACTTGATTCTAATGAAGAAAGGGAAAATAGGTTTGTAATAAATGTTGAAAGTCACAGTGGAACCTCTATAGCCAAGCCTTTCTGGGCATGAAATTACTTATGACCCAAATGTGGTGGAATGCAATCATAGCGTTTGAAGTTGTGTGACATGATCAGCTACATTACATAAAATGTCACCCTGGATGCTAGATAGGGAATTAATTGGGGAGGCTAATGAAGGAAGCACAAGACCAGTTGGTGTGCCACAAAAATTTAAAGAAAAGACAGCACCAACCTGCATTAGGTGGTGTCAGTAGATGAGAAGAGAGATCGTTCAAGAAAAAGACATCCTGGATTCTAATGTAGGAAAATGAAGAAAATGACATGTCAAAATATCTAGTACTGTTACTAGTATAAGGAATAACATTCCTGCCTGAGATAACTGTGGAAGTGTAAACTTTTTTTTTTTTTTTTTGGTACTGGGGATTTAATTCGGGACCTTGCTCTTGGGAGACAGGCTGCAGCACCACTGAGCTAAATTCCTGGCAAGGAAGTGTAAATTTTTAATGAGAAAATAAAAATTAATTTTGGATTTTCTAAGTTTGAGAAGTATATGTAACATTTTTAGGAAAATATGAATACAACTTTTAGATATATACAGTTTGCAGAGAAGTTTGGGCTTGATGTGAAATTTGAGAATCTGGATTTGTTTATTTACTTTTTCTAGAGATCTGCAAATGAGTAAGATTCTGCATAATGAGAAGCAAGTTTCAGGGAAGAATCTGTGGGATCTTATTTTAGTTTCAAGTAGACACAGAAATATTGTAACCAAAAATGTAACAGGAGTCTAGATAGTATTAACTCTCAATATATGCTGTTAGGAGATCAATCATGTGCACCAGACTTTGTAGTGGGTAACTCTCTAGTGATTTCCTAGGGAAACATTTTGTTTAATGTTAGCATTGTAATCCTAGCAAAACAATTTGAAGAATACATTGGTGGAAAACAATTGAAGCACAGAGATAATATAACTTTCAACTTTGCTAAGAGCCTTATCTTGTAAAGTGTTGAGAGGTAAGAACTATATGGGATGGCTTTCAAGGTCAAGGGGACCTATGGTTTAAAGTTTTGTGTTTTATTTTGAATTTCTCTGTGTTACTTTGGATATACAAGAGAAAAACACTTATGACCTTTTTCTATGTATGCAATACAAGAATAGAAAAAGTAAAATTTCATTCAGATCACTTTCCTGTTAAAAAAAGTGCTGCTGTCTGCAAAACATTTCATATTTTCTCTGCCTTGTCTCTCAAAAGGCAACACCATAAAATATGTCTGTCTCATTCAAATGAAAATTTTACATTTAATTTTTATGAAAGAATAAATATGAAGTTTTGACATATCCCTTGATAATTATTAAAAAACCCCTGTCTCATTCTCATAACATTTCATATTTGGACACAGAGCTAACATCTTTGACATTGCTTCATATATGCATGTAGATAAATCATTTAATCATTATGTACTATTGTATTTTTAGAATAAGCTGAAATATAACTAATTTGTTCACCTTTGAGTAACATTTATGTGGGGTTTTTTTGTTTTTTTGTTTTTGGTACTGGTGATCAAACTCAGGACCTTGTGCTTGAAAGACAGGTACAGTGCCACTGTTTTTGTTGTTTTTTAACATTTAAAAAGTAGATAAAATGAATTTTCTTATACAACTCTTGTGAAACATAAGAGATTCTCTATGGTAACAGTGTAAATGTATAATTCATAGGTTGCATGTTGAGTTTTCTTTTTGGCTTTGCAATTTTAAATTACTTTTAATATATGAGTACCAATTCTGGTATTTCGAAAATACATGAATTTGTATCTCTTTATATGTCTTTTAAACTCTAGTGTTATTAGATATTACTTTTCTGATCAGTTTGTTCATCAATATATTACATTTAACCATTTATTATACATGACTCATAGTAAAGTATGAATTTATTTATTAGTTATTAGTCATCAGTACTTAGAGTCCATACAGGCTTAAAAATATTTTTCTAGTTGTAGATTATGTGGCTGTTAAACTTTAGAGTATCCTGGGTGCAGATGTATATAAGCAAATAGTCAGCATCTTGAGACACTTTGGTAAAGCTAAAACTCTCTAGAACCAAAAAATTTGAATAAATGTTAAAACTATGATAGCAATAATAAGAAGAAAAGAAAAATAAAATATGTATAATTCATACCTATATATATATAAAATCTACATGTTCTCAGACTTAATTATGAGAAGTTTAAATATTGCTTGATTTCACTTATATGAGAAACCCAAAATATAAATAAAGAGCAAAAGAAAAGATAGATAATATGAAGTAGCAAGATTTTTTTCAAATGGGAAGGAGAACAAGAAATAGAGGAAGGATAGTGGGAAGGGAGAGAAAGAGAATAGAAAAAGAGAATTGAAAAAAATGGAAATAGAGTTTTTTCAAATGTGAAAGGGACCAAGAGTTAAAAGGACCTGGGAAGGAATAGGGTGATAGGGGATGAAGAATGAATACAGATGTGTTATGTATATATTCCAGCTCCGCACATTAAATATAATCATTATGCATTACAAACAAACTAATAAAATCCAGACTAAAAACAAATAAATAGCACACCACTGCAAGGTCCCAGATGCGGCTTGGAGCCCCTGCCTCATCCGGCGCTCTGCTCAGTGCAACCAAACAGTGCAAGGGGGTGATCCAAGCAGTGTGGAGCCCCTGGCTCCATTCTGGGCTCCTCCCATGCCACGATGAGGTCTCAGACACGGTTTGGAGCCCCTGCAACATCCAGCGCTCCACTTAGCCATGTGGGGGCCTGGAAGGCCCAGTCCCACTCCCCCCGCCCCGCCCCCACCTCTGGCCTCCTGACTCTTCTGCTACCCGGTTCCACACTGCAGAGGCACGAGGGATTATAAAGGCCTTTGCCCTAAGCATGACAAGATAGAGCAGAAGTTAGTAACAGAAAGAGGGCCTCTCAGGCTCCTCGATGAAAACTGAAGTTCAGCAGAAAAGTAAAGAGGATCTCTACAATAAAGCACACCAGACCACCATACTTGGTAAGTTGGAGGGAACATCACCTGGGATCATCACCTCCCATCAATGCCTGCACTATCTTCAGGGGAAGGGCAACTGGAACCTGCAGTAGAACTTTGCAGAGCTCAACCATGCAGGAGGACAGGGCGCTCAACTAGGGACAAGCAGCCAGAAATCTGTCTGAATCTCACAGGTCTGCTACTGGCTTGCTGAGACTCATTGACTTGTATATGCACACAGCTGCCTACACTGCCTACTGTAACAGCAGAGACATAGCCTGAAGGAGGCCCATCATTTTTATTTTTTGCTGTTTGCAAAAAAGAAAAAAAAATTCTCTTATTTTTAATTCTTAATTTTTATTTTGTTCTTTTTCCAAATTTTTACTTTTTTTCTTCTCTCTCTCTCTCTCTCTCTCTCTCTCTCTCTCTCTCTCTCTCTCTCTCTCTCTCTCTCTCTCTCTCTCTTGTTCTCTGTCCCACACTGCTCTTCATCTCCCTATTTGTTCCTTTTGGGACTGAATTCAGATTTCTCCTTTATTTTCTTTTCTTCTTTTTTTTTCCTTCTCTTGATTATCATTAGTTTAAAGGAAAGTAAACACAGTATTTAGCATCCTTATTGCTGAGAAGTGGTCCTGTTCACATCTGTGTTCTTTCATTCTGCCTTTTCCTCTTGCCTTTAATAATTTCCTAGAGTTTGTGTGATCTTCCTGTATCTTCTGGCCTCACTACTAATCTTTCTTGATCTTTCTTCCTGTCCCTCCCTCCCAAACTCCTTCTAACTCCCCATCCTGAAGGATGAAGTTGCTATATTGAAGAGTTTATTCATTATAAACATATGTTCAGTTTGTCCTCAGTTTTGGTTTAATTCATACAGTTAAATGTGATAGATTAATAACTACCACAAATTGTCATTTCCTAAGCTATGTTTAATGCTATGGTATTGCTGATTGCATCATTTGTGCTAACATGTTGTGACTGATTTAATCAGTTTTCCTTCCTGGTATAATGAAAATAAAGCAGCCTCAGAGTCATTAGAGTCTCAAGACCTAAACATAAGCTATATCTGGAAGACACCTCTGAAAAACAATCATTCCACAAGAGTTTTAAACACAAGCAATAATGATACCTACATTAAGCAATTTTCAAATATCAACCCAGGAATTAAGCCAAGGACAGTACCAAAAACAAAAATGGGAAGACATTTAAGCAAGGCACAAACACAGTCTTCCATGCCACAAAAGGCAAATTCTAGGGGAAATGAGGTGGACAAGTCTGATAATCAACCACATGGATACCCTGAAATGATAGCACAGGAAGTAATAAAACAGATACATGAAGCTCTAGAAAAATTCAAAGCAGAAATAATCTCCCAGATAAATATGGAGATAGTGAGCAGAGTAAAGACATGATTAGAGGCTTTAGAACAGAAACAGATAAGAAAATAGATGAGACCAGAAACATGCTGGAACCCATTAATGCCCAGCAAAAGAAAGAAATGGAAACCACGATCGCCCAACATAAGAAAGAAATGCAATCCATGAAAGAGATTCAAACAGATATTCAGGAGATTAATAAGTCCATTGAAAACATGCAGAGCACACTAAGGGAATCTGAAGACAGAATATCAGCTATAGAAGACAGGATTACAGTTAAGGACCAGGAAAACAGATTTCTTAAAGATAGTAAGGGACAATGAGAAATCAATCCAACAGTGGCTAGATGATTCAAAGAAGAATAACATAAGATTTATAGGAGTCCATGAAAAAATGGAAGAAACTACAATTGACGTAAAAAAAATGTTTACAATAGTACTAGTAGAAAACTTCCCAGACAGAGGTGGAGAATTGGACATACAGTTAAGTGAGACATATAGAACTTCAACTAGCCATGACCAAAAAAATATCTACACCTAGACATACAATAATCAAGATCCTAGAAACCAAACAGAAGAACAAAATTCTACAGGCAGTTAGAGAAAAGAAACAAATCACCTACAAAGGAAAACCCATCAGAATCATGGCAGATTTCTCAACACAAACCCTCAAATAAAGAAGATCCTGGAGTGAAGTATTTCAAGACCTAAAAGAAAATAACTTCCAACCTAGACTGTTGCATCCTGCAAAATTATCTTTCAAAGTTGATGGGGAAATTAGATACTTCCATGACAAAGAACACCTGAGAAATTTCATGAACACCAATCCAGCACTCTAAACAATTTTAAACAATATTCTAGAAAAAGACAATGAAGGTCACAACTCCATGAGAACCAAAAGAGAGAAGCCACCATGCAAGGTAAGACATTAAAGGGAAAAGGGGGAAAATAAGAAATAAAAGAGCCAAAGACAGTAAAACATCATGACAAGGATGAGTTAATATCTCTCAATTATAACTATCAATGTTAATCACCTCAATTCACTAATCAAAAGAAATGGACTGACAGAATGGATTAAGAAGTAAAACCCAGCAATATTCTGTATACAAGAAACACACCTAACTCAAAAGGAAATTCATAGACTGAAAGTAAAAGGATGGAAAACAGTTTTCCATGCAACAAGAATCCAGAAAAAAGCAGGGGTAGCAATCTTATTTCTAGACAAAGTAGATTTCAAACCAAAATTAATTGAGAGAGACAAAGATGGTCACTACATCCTTGTGAAGGGAACAATCCAAGAGGAAGAGATGACAATCATAAATATATATGCACCAAATATGAATGCCCCCAACTATACAAAACAAATATTAATGGACATGAAAAACAAAATAACCACTAATACAATTGTAGTGGGGGACCTCAACACCCCTCTATCACAAATAGACAGATCATCTAGAAAAAAAATTAACAATGAAATTCTAGAACTGAACCAAGCTATTGAACAAATGGACGTAATAGATATTTACAGAGTGTTCCACCCCACAAAAACAGAATACACATTGTTTTTGGCTGCACATGGATCATTCTCCAAAATAGGTCACATATTAGCACATAGGACATGTCTAAGTAAAAGTAAAAGAATTGAAGTTATCCCCTGTATATTATCAGACCATAGTGCAATAAAATAGGAGGTCAGTAACATAAGAAACCACAAAACTCTCACAAAAACATGGAAACTGAGTAACACCCTCCTGAACAACCAATGGGTCACAGAGGAAATTAAAGAAGAAATTAGACAGTTTCTACAATTAAATGATAATGCCAGTACAACATACAGGAATCTGTGGGACTCAATGAAACCAGTTTTATGTGGGAAATTCATAACAGTGAATGCCCATATTCGGATAATAGAAAGAACTCAGTTAGATAACCTAATGCAGAACATCAAGCTCCTAGAAAAAGATCATAACAAACCCAAAGCTCATACAAGAAAGGAAATTATAAATATCTGAACAGAAATGAATGCAATGGAGACTAAGAGAATTATACAAAAAATTAATCAAAGAGTTGGTTTTTTGAAAGAATAAATAAAATCAATAAAACTTTATCCATCCTTATCAAAAAAAGTTAAAAGAAAACCATCAAATCCATGCAATTAAGAACAAAAAAGGTGAAGCCACAACAGATCCAGCAATAAATCCAGAGAATCATCAATACCTTCTTTGAGAATTTGTACTCCAATAAAATGGAAAACACAGAAGAAATGGACAGATTCCTAGATACATAAAAATTGCCAAAGTTAAATGAAGAAGATATAGAAATTCCAAACTCCCCAATTGCAAGGAGTGAAATTGAAAATGTAATAAAATATTTACCAACAAAGAAAAGCCGAGGTCCTGAAGGCTTTACTGCTGAATTCTACAAGGCATTTAACGAAGAACTATTGCTGTTACTCTTTAAACACATAAAGGAAATTGAAAGGGAAACAAGCCTTCCAAATTCATTCCTGGAAACAAGTGTTACTTTCATTCCAAAACCAGGGAAAGACCCAACCCAAAAAGAGAACTACAGACCAATCTCCCTAATGAACATAGATGCAAAAATCCTCAACAAGATGCTGGAAAACAGAATACAGAGTGCCATCAAGAAGATCATACACCCTGACCAAGTCGGATTTATCCCAGGGATGCAAGGATGGTTCAACACACAAAAGTCAATATATGTAATACACTTTATTAACAGAGTCAAGGACAAAAACCATATGATCATCTCAATAGATGCAGAAAAGGCATTTCACAAAACCCAACACCCATCATGATAAAAGCGCTACAGAAAATTGGAATAGAATGTCTTTATCTCAACCTGATTAAGGCTATCTATGAAAAACTAACAACCAACATCGTACTAAATGGTCAAAAACTGAAAACTTTCACAGTAAAATCAGTAACTAGTCAAGGATGCCCACTAGCACCACTTCTGTTCAGTATTGTTATGGAAATTTTAGCCATAGCAATTAGAAAAGGGAAATAATTAAAAGGAATAATGATAGGAAAGGAGGAAATGAAACTGTCGTTATTTGCTGATGATATGATACTTTACATAGAAAATCCAAAAAACTCGATCAAAAGTCTTCTAGACCTAATTAGCAGATTCAGTAGAGTAGCTGGATACAAGTTCAACACTCAAAAACTATAGAATTCTTATTCACAAATAGCAGACTCATTGAGAGAGAAATTAGGGAAATAATCCCTTTTACAATAGCATCTAAAAAATAAAATATCTAGGAATCAACCTAACAAAGGAAGCAAAAGATCTCTACACTGAAAGCTACAGCACTCTGAAAAAAGAAATTGAAGAGGATATAAGAAAATGGGAATATATCCCTTGTTCCTGGGTAGCAAGAACCAATATAGTGAAAATGGCCATACTTCCAAAACTACTATATAGATTTAATGCAATGCCAATTGAAATTCCAGCAATATACTTCACAGAACTAGAGAAAATAATCCACAAATTCATTTGGAATCAGAAGAAATATAGAATAGCAAAAGCAATTCTAGGCAAGAGAGACATGACTGGGGATATCACAGTCCCCCATTTGAAACTATACTACATAGCTACTGTGATAAAAACAGCATGGTATTGGAAAAGAAACAGTCCTGAGGGTCAGTGGAATACATTAGAAGATGCAGAAACAACTCTAGACATACTCAGCCATCTCATCTTTGACAAAGGATCCAACCACCCTCATTGGAGGAAAGATACCCTATTTAATAAATGGTGTTGGAAAAACTGGATTTCAACCTGACAAAGATTAAAACTAGACCATACCTATCACCATGCACTAAAATAAGATCAAAGTGGATTAAAGATCTAAATATTAGACAGAAACACTAAACTTGCTGGAAGACAAGTTAAGTAGAACTCTTGATGTCATTGGCATAGGAAAAGCCTTTGTGAACAAATCTTCAGTAGTATGGGAGCTAGCACAAAGTATCAACAAATGGGATCACATCATATTAAAAAGCTTCTGCACTGCAAGAAAAACCACCAACAGAGCTAACAGACCAACTACAATATGGGAAAAAAAATTTAGCATCTGCACCTCAGACAAAGGAGCACTATCTAGAATATTTAAAGAATTGAAAAAAATCAGACCCCCCCAAATTCAAAGACCCAATTCAAAAATGCACATCTGAAATGAACAGACATTTCTCAGACATAGAAGTAAAAGCACCAAATAAATATATGAAAAAATGTTCAACATCACTGGTCAT
>NW_004624749.1:25446514-25465077 GCF_000247695.1 Heterocephalus glaber
ATAATGGAATACTACTAAGCCATAAAAAGGGTAAAATCCTGCCATTTGCAACAACATGGGTGAATACTTAAGACATTATGTTAAGTGAAATAAGCCAAGTACAGAAAGAAAAATACTTCATGTTCTTATTCTTATAAGGAATCTATAAAAAGTGATGTTACAGAAATAGCGACCACAGGATAGGAGTGGAGAGTAGTTATTGGGTGCAATATTAATGTTAAACAAAAAGATCAATTTTTATACTCCATTGAACAGATTTATGGCTATATTTAACAATAACATTTTAAAATAACCAGAAGAGAGGAAATGTAAAATATTATTACAAAAAAGAAATGATAAATCTTTCAGTGAAGGATATACTGGCTGCCCTGATATGTTTACTACATAATATATATTTGTACAGAAAACACATTGTGCCTCATACATATGTACAGTTAACATGCAAATAAAAAACCAATAAAGAACTGACATGATGAGAAGGTTTAGGAGCATGAGGAACTCTTTAAATAAAACAAAAATAATAGCAATAAAATGGTAATCATTTAAACCACAGACTATGCATTCCCAAGAGATTTGATGCATACTTTGAATTCTCTATTAGAAATATCAAGATATGGGGCTGAGGATTTAGCTCAGTGGTTTCGCTGCCTGCTGTGCAAGCACAAGGATTCAAGTTCGATCCCTGGTACTAAAAAAAAAAAAAAAAAAATCAAGATATGAAAATCTATAATTTTTTTTAAAATTACAATAAAATGCATAGTCATTAGGTATGTCCTAATCCATCTTATTCACCAGATCTGGCACTGTACCACTTTGGGCTCTTCCATAAGACCAACATGACTCTGAAAGGTAAATATTTTGAACTGATTTAGGACACAGAGACAGCCAGTACAGGTTGCCATTGATGAAAACTGTCAATTCTTAGCCTGTGAAGTAGTCAGTTCAATCAGTTAAACTTGCACTCAATAATGTGCAATAAATACAAAAACACACAAAATGCATCAGTAAAGTTTGTTTTTTGAGTTGTAGAGAAATCTAAAATTATACCTGGATCAGACAACTATAAAATTGTGCAATATTTTAATTAATGAAGTCTTGAAATGTCTTGACAAGGGTGAAGTCAAGTCAGTAAAATCTGCAATTTAGTCATTGAATAATGAATATTGATCATTTATAGCATTATGTACTTGATCACTAATGGGTAACTGCGTGTTAAAATTCATTAGTAATTATTTATCTATTTAACATTACAACCTAACAAAAACACTAACAAATTATCATATTGGACATATAGTTTTACAAATCATACATGTCTCAGATTTCATCACACACAAATAGATATTCAAAAATTGAGTTTGATTGTAATCTTTGAATTCTACAATCATCACACAGTTTAGAAGAAAAGTAAACCCACCTTGTACTTTGCAGCTGTGTAAAAAAATTTAATTTCTAGTTCCTACTCTTGAGTTACATCTATAAATGGTTCCTTCATCACTTAATGAATCCATTAATTTGCAAAAATATTTAAAACTGTCACAATTGTTTTGTTGTTTGGTTTTATTGTGGAAAAATACAACTGTCCATTTAAAAATATTAGGTTATGCACTTGGAGAACACTAGCTTTGTTTCTTTTGTAATGTAAAGTCAATTCTTTCATGCAATCCAAGTTTTATAGCAGAGAAATTATAAATGTGAAAGGTAAAAGCACTACTCTCCTTTCAATGTATCTTTCCACTAATAATTTCCTTAAACTATTACATCACTACTCTTTTATTTTTAATTTTTTACATTTCTAATTTAGATGATAATCACACATTATTCTTCTGAACATATGAGCCATCACATAAGAACATACTGTAATTTACAAATATATACACCTACATGCATGAACACACACTTTTCTTGGGGCATCAACTTCCAAAAATGTCAACAATATGATTGGAGATATGAGTCACGAAGCATGTAAGAGCCTTTAATTTTAAAATAACATGCTCTGTAGGTTGTTGTTGGTTCCCAAGGCACCCACATACCCTTATTCAAAATGTATGAAGACAAGAGAGATGTATCAGAAAAAGAAGTAAAGGTATAATGATATAAGAATATAGTATAAGAATAGGAACAAGTAGAATAAATATTTTAAAATGGTTAAAATCTTATTTGAAGCACTTTTTTCAACTTACAGAACAAACCTTCTTTGACCGAGGAGTATTTACATCTTGCCTTATTATTATTGTAATAAAAATCCCAGGCAATTAATTGTTAAATTAAGTTGAACATTAAGATTCATGCCCTGTAGCAAACTAGTGTCTTGAAAGTATGTCAACATGAAACATCACTTCACTGATTTATAAATATTGCAGATAAAGAAAGAATAGGATGATTTAGATGGTATAAAGGCAATACAATGAGCTTCCTGTGAAGTGCTGTTCTTTCTAGTATTGAGTTCTGAAAATGTCAGGTGTTTCAAAACACTGATGGTATATAAAAGACAAAGTGTACCTACTACCATTTATGCTGTATATCAGGTCCTGAAGATTTGTAATAGGTGAAAAACTACATCACAGTCTCTCAGAGAAATTTATCCACATGTAAAGAATGATAGACAAACTACAAACCATGATGGGGTACTTAAAAGAAAATTGTGAGCTGGGGATTTACCTCAGTGGTTCTGCCACCTGCCTCACAAGCGCAAGGACCCGAGTTCGATCCCCAGTACAAAAAAAAAAAGATACAAAGAAAATTGCTCCTTTGAGCTGAAGGACTTCAAAGAAATTTAGCTTGAATCATATAATACACTTTGACCATACTAATGAAATTTCTGATTTACTTCAAACAAAATGAATAGTATTTATGACACAGAAATTATTATGTATTTTTGTAAGTTGAAGGGATGAATATTTGATTAGCATGGCAGGACATTAATTAAAACTAGAAATGCTGTGTGGAATATGATAGTAAGGATTTCTTCATATTTGAAAGTCCTACAATTGAGAGGAAAATCATGCATTCAAAATTTAGGAAATAGAGTATCTGTTTATGTTTTCTCTTTTAGTGTTTCAATACAATGAAGTATATTGATCTATTTTCTAATGTTGACTGATCTTTCTATTTCTTAATTGGTTGTGATATATTCATCTGATTAACTTGACTCAAAATTTTGATAATTTTTTGGATGTTGAAATCTGTAAGGTGACAGAGTGGTATTTTATCCATTTTATCATTATGTCTTTAGTAATATACTTATTTAGCTGAAGCTTTCTCACTTAGCATATATTTGAAGTCTACATTCATCAGTTCAGTGTACATTATATTTGCCATGTGACTATTTAGTCAATAGTAGATGAGAAGTGTATGCAACTCTCAGTTCGTTAATCTTGATGCAAGATGCTCAGTCTCCATGAATATACTCCTTATTTTCCCAGCTTGGAATTTGGATATGGTGATCATGGTGACAAATTATTGACTATGTAAGCAAGGGAATTAGAAGATGGAAGAGCAATAAATAAAGAAACCTTAGTCCCTAGAAAATCGAATAACTGGAGAAGATCTAATTCCCTTCCAGAATCCAAATACTGAAACTTTTATACAAAAAGAAGAAAAAATTTACAAAGCTATTTCACCCCTTTCACTACTTCATAGTAGTTTATACACCATACAAATTATTTAGTCCTTAAAAGTTTGACAAAATTTGGCTACAAAATAACAATAAACTCTCTTGGGCAGAGATCTGTTTTTAAAGGCTTTTAACATAGTTTAATAAAAATTGAATCAAAACAATATAATGCTTATGAATTCATAAAACATATGAATTTCTTAATAAACAACAATAATTATAAACCTAAAACCATGATACTAGAAGCCTGATCCTTTATGATGTGCTCATTCTCATCATCACTAATCTTACCCTATACTCAGTTTAACAGTACAGTTACTTAAATTATCATTTTTCTTCTTCAAAGGTAAAACAAATATGTAGCTATATTTTAAGCTCTCTTCTTTATTGAACATTTGGGAATTTATATAAAGTCATGTTGAATATATTCTACAAGTTGACATTTATTAAAATTATATTATTTAGATTCACACATGATTTTCTGTGCATTATAATACCTTCATTTTTACTGCTGTTATGTGGAAAATTATATGATCTGGAATTATTTTCCACACTTCTCAATATTTTTTCTTAAAGATGGTGCAATTATGAAATTATTGCATCCCAAAAAGCTTATTTACAGAATTTCTAGGAAGTAAATTAAACTAGTACATTAACATTTCTGAATATAGATGGTGCATATATTTGATTTTATGAAATTATACCAGGTTTTGAAAACTGAAATGGATACAATTCCAACAGGTAAACAGTAAATATAAATGCCAGTGTTTGATGCTCATTGTTGGATGTTTAAATATTGGTCATTCTCTTGAAAATAAATTATATTTTTAACTATCAACTATCATCTGTATTGTTCTAAATACTAGCAAAAGTTTATTTCTCTTAGTGTATGTACCATAACTTCATATATCTTTCTGTAAAGTGAATAGTCAAGCTTTCTGCCCACTTTTCACTCATTTAAAAACTATTCTTGGTTATGGCTAAGCTATGCATTGTTAGCTTATCTCATCTCAGTTTGTGTCTTCTTTATTAACATTCTCTAATATTTAATACTTTAGCCTTAATGTGTTGGAACTTATCAATCATCTTCCTTACAGTATGGCTTGTGTTTTATTAAAGTATATAGAGATACTTTGCTCTTGTTAGGACTACAACTCTTTTCCACTGGTTTCTAAAAATCTCAACAGGTGACAGGGCACACAGTTGAATCCCTAAGTTCTCTCACTAACACTTTTCAGGATATTTGTTGCTGACTGATGAAAGCTACATAGACAAAGGTTTTCTTTCTTCCCTAGAAGCATATTGTTTATATCTACAGATCATCATAGGACTTGAAACCCGCAAACCTTTGTCCCGTAGTAGGATAATAGAAAGGGCTATCCTAGTCTTAAAGCTCTCTCTGGGACAAGCTGAGGCTATGTTGAAATTGGACCACAGTTAAAATCTTTCCTCTAAACAACCCTGTTTCTTTGAAGGGTAACTAATAATATTGTTTCTGGTCTTAAGCTAAATTTCAAACTTGAACACCTTTGACTGAAGAGAGGTGAAGTCCTAAGAGTAGCTGAGGTTTGGTTCCCCTGAAACAATATCATTTTGAGTGGATAAAAATTATTCCCTGAGACCTTCTTCAAAGAATCCTAATCATGTTACCCTACACAGTGGAAAGGAGAATACTCAGACATTTTGAGAACTGTTAAATACAATATGTATGGTGATATCCATAACTGTGGATTACTCATTATAGTTCCCTGATAGACTAGGGGAATATGAGATAGGTAAAAAATTGATTTACGACCAAGATGCAGTTAATATTGACCTTACCAGGCTCACTGGTCCATTAACACATCATGAGTCATTTCTCATTCTTGAAGTTTATATTTGTAATAGACATATTTAGTAGTTGATAGGATAGTTGGCTAAATTGGATTTTTGACCAATAAAAGGTAAGTGACATAATGATTATTCTCTAAGTCTTGCCAGAAGAGTACATCAGAATCAATAGCATATATGGAAGCAATACAGAAAATAGTAAGAACCTAAAGAACTAGTAGCACAAAATTCATAGTCCCTTCACTTTTAATTATAGTCCCTTCACTTTTAATAATCCTTTCACTTTTAATTCATTAGTGTGGCTCTTGGGGGGAAAAAGCAGATGAATCTTTGAGGAGATAATTAACAACTACAAACTCAAACAGAAGTAATACTAATTATATACACTGCAGAAATTATGGCACTTTTATTAGATCAAATAAGAAGATTGAGGCTAAGTATGATTAAATAAACTATTGTTGAAAAATTGAGCCAAAAAATTTAGGGAACAGCATTTGAATGAAAATCCTATGGACATAAATAGTTTGAAAGACTTCCCATATACCATCAATTTCTTATAATAACATCCACTTTCATAGGTTCATCATTCTATTGTGGACCTTATTGGTAAAACAAAATTTGATTATTATTGGAAATAATAAAAAATATTTGATAATTTAAAAATCACATAAAGTGTTTTAAGTAAAAAATAATCTGTGCCACATTGGCTTTTCAATGTTTTTATTAGGAAAAATTTTTTAGAAGCAGGTGAAAGTGGAGTTAGAGTCTGACTTTTCTCTATAAAAGTCATTGTAGCTAGTACTTTATATCACTTCAAAGTCTTTGAGAATGGTGGCCAGAGAACAAATGTTGCAAATCTAGGACCAGCTCATTGACACAGTAGTGAATGGATCGTGGCAGCTTGGATAGTGTACAACTTAACAACTTTTACTGTAATGGAGTTTTGGCTTCCTCAAGTGCCTACATTCACTAGATTTCAACTATTATTTGAGCCACTCACTATATTTTTTTAAAATTTCATTTTCTTTCATTATTCTTCTACCTTCCTTGAACTAGATTTTGTTTTTGCACATAAGAAAAATAATTACTTGATAATCATGTAGAATATAGACCACACTGAAGGCAATAGTTTAAGTGCAAAGCAACTGCTGCCAGAGAACCAAAAGGTATAAAACACCAACGACTCTGCATTCCACTAATATTAATTTTGTTAATACTTAAACTAGTATCAAAGTCTGATTTGGCTTATTTGATTGGCTATTTTTAGTAGTTGCTCTCAGAAAATAAAATTTATTTTATGTTTTAAAATATTTTATTAGTATATATTTTTGATATATAGTTAATGGAAAACAAAATTTAAAATGACAGTAATGGGCACTGTTGTGGTATCTGAATCCACATAACAGAGATGCGAGGGGGAGCATAAAGGCCATGGTTATGAGCCCCAGAAGATAGAGTAGAAGTGAACAACAGAGAGGGCCTTTCTGAGGCTCCTCAATGAAAATTGAAGCCCACTGGGAAAGAAAAGAAAATCTCTTCAATAAAAGCACACTGGACCATCATGGTTGGCTGAACTTGAACTCATTCTATAGCCCAGGCTGGCCTCAAATTCCTAGTAATTCTCTTGCTTCGGCATCCATGGAGTGCTGGGATTAGAAGCATGCATCACCACATCCAGTGACACAGAGTTCATGGCACTGCCTGCAAGGACAACCCAATTAAGAGTAAGAGTGGTCTGGTTGCTGCCTCTGAGACTTTCATAGCCCAGTATTGCCCAAAATGCCCCTTATCTGGAACATAGGTCAGGAGTTTCCTCAAGCAGCTAATCTCCTGAACTCCAATCTATGAGGACAAAACAGAAACTTCTGCTGCTTGTGGGCATAGGTAATCCTAAACCGCAATATAAGGCACTATTTCTGTCCACAAAATATTCACACATTAGTTGAAGAAATACATAAGCACATTTAAAAGTAGAAAACAGTTGGTGAATGTCTCAGTAAATAACATAGTTCAGGAAGAGAACAAACAACAGAAAGACAGGCACGTCCATACAGCTGTGACTATCAAGAGGGAAGCCTCATGAGGGTGGTAGAGCTTGAACTGATCCTTTAAATCAGGAAGGAGTCTATGTGCTATAGTAGAAAAAGTAGGAGCAATGGGAACAAATTGGCCTTGTTTGAATTTTGCTTGGCTACTTATTGGCTGTGTCACCTCAAATTAGTCACTAATCTTTTCTGAATCTTAGTTTTCCCTGAGAAAAATATGCTGAGATGCATAGTAGGTGCTATGTAAGTCATATTTTTTTTCAGAGTGTGAACAGTAGGAAACTGAACTAGCTGAGCAAAGGTGTAATGTTCAGAGAACAAAGTCTGTGGTGTGGAAATGAAGCTACTGATTTGCTTGGAGCAAAGTTGATCTGGTCAGAAGTAGAAAATAAGGTGAGGAAAAATGGAGGAAATAAAAAATGTATAAGTCAGATGTTCTTGAGTTATTTCAGTTAACTAGAAAAATTCAGTTCATCAGAGCACTCAGTTTTCCACTGTGAGTTCAGGGGAACCCTCTGATCTTTCAAGTGTAGCTTACATGTGTGCTCTTACTAGTGTGTACTGCAGTTGCTTTCCAGTGACTGTCTCTTAGTTTTGAGTGACTCATACTGTGCCCATTTTATGTATGTATTATTGTATTCCCAACACAGCAAGAACTTGACACAGAGTGGGTGTCTAATAAATATTGATGCATGAAGAGAAGGAGGAAAAGAAGAACTAAAGAGGAAAAGAAAAATACAGAGAAGAGAGGAAGGAAGAGTCAATGAATAAATATGAAATGAAGAGACTCTGGTCCAATGGGGACAAAAGCTATGAGAACTAGTTGATGAATAAGGAATGAAAACCAATCTTTTACATACATCCAACTTTAGGTTTTGATTAGAACAGGCAAGGAATTTAATTTTCAAGTACCTAATTGACTCAGAATCACTCTGCAACTTCTAAACACAAGTGCATTTTTCCTAAAAGCCCAGATCCTGTCTTTTCTGAAGCTATTTTCAATGACTTACATGTAACTAAAAAGGGAAAGGAAGTCAACAATTGAAATAGACATTTCTTGAAAAAAAGCAAGGAATAAGAGACTACTGTCTTAGCTGCTTTTCTTGTTGCTAAAACAAAATACCTGACACCCAATGTTAAAGGAGGAAAGATTTATTTAACTCACAGTTTGTAGAGGTTTCAGTTCATAGTTGGCTGGCTCCAAGGCAATTGCATGTCAGGGACATCACAGAGGTGCATCAGTTCATGGCAGGCAGCAAAGCAGCAAAGGAGCAACAAGCCACAAGAGAGGACAGCAGCAAGCCACCTTCTTTCTGTCCCTGATATCCTACCAAAGCTACTTGCCCTTAGGGCAGGTAGCATTCATACCCAGAGTGGGGCACTCTTAATCCCAGCATTGCACCTTGAATCAATATGAGCATCACATATTTAATCCCAGCATCACACTGTACATGCAGCCACCTCTGAAAAGCCCCACCTATGACTGCATGAGACTGATGTTGGTGGTGGGGATCTAGACACAAGCCATAACAACTACTATAGAAGGATGTTTTAGCAACCCTTTATCCCTCAATTATATAATTCATCATTGATTCTAAGATGCACACTCTTCTTGCATATTAACATCTTTGCAATCAAGATGTGTTTTATAACTAGAGGCATATTACAATTATAAATGGCTGTGTTTTTTCTTTCCTGTTGGTAAATAAAATGCATATGCATGTTTAAAAAATAAATAAAATGACAGCAATCCTGTTATAATTTCTAAGACAGAAAGAATAAAACTGTGGATAACAGGGTACTGTAAATAATTTATTGTGTTAGAATCACTTGACAGTGTAACACCAAAGGATGCAAAGGATACTATACTTAGAAATTATCTGAGAACTACAATGTAGGGATGAGCAATAGAATTTTTAATGAAATTTCATTGACAATTCTCTATCATTAACAAATACAATAATTCCTATGTTTGCAAGCAGTGTGAGAAGTTTCAAGAACAACAAAATGCAATGAATGGAATTTAAATGTAAGAGGTTATAGTAGGAATGGCTTGGGCTATAGATTTACTTAACAGCTAAAATACAATGACTATAAAAGAGTATCTTATAAAAGCAAATATAAAACAAAATATTAAGCTAAATGAACAAATACTTGACTTAAATAGTAACAGTAATTGTCAGTCTTGGTAGGTAGTTGTATTCACGATGTAGGCAAAAGTTACAACCTTGACCTCCAGGAAAAGCAAATGGATTCATATATTTTTAAATATCTAAGAATCTTTTGTATGTATCTGCAAGTTATTCTGGTCCCAACAATGTAGATCTCATCCCAAATGCAGAATTAAATGAGGGTCCATAGTACCATTGTCCAAAGAAGAACATTGAGTTACAGATAATGAGAACATAGAGCAGAACCTTGGTTCATGAACTTAATTTGTTTCATTCTGATTGTGAACCAAACCAAATTTCCCCCACAAGTTTCAAGGTACATATGGGTCATCTATTCTGAACTATATGTATTTTTTAATAACAAAAGTATGAAACAAAATGCAATGCAGTATGAAGACATAGAAGGCTGACCTTTCTTGAGACTACTTCTGGTGTGGAGGACAGGAAGGTGAGTAGGGAGGAGGTAATTGTTTGCAGGAAGAGTCCCTCTCTGTGAGGAGACTGGGGAGATCTCATTCAGGGGATTCCTCTCTTCTTGTCTCTTAGCAATAGGGTCAATTTTGAGGAAAAAATTGTCTAATACCACTTGTTATTTTTCCTGTGCTGCATAACTCTACCAGATATAACACCATAACGCTATTCATTGCAGTTATTCGGGAGTAGTGCTTCTTAAAGAAATACTGGCACTTATTCCATTTTTCCAAGATAGATTTTATCACATCACTGCTAACCTCCTCCCTGTTTTCCTCTTCCTCTGTGGAATGCTCCTCAATAAGCACCGTCTGCTGCTCACTGTGGAATGCAGCAAGATCTTCCATTGTCAACTCCTCCTTATGATCCTCAACAAGCTCCTCTGTCTACACTGTTGATGTCCACACACATAGAGTACTTTTGTCCATGGACACAATCTCCTCCACTACCCATGCATCAGACCCTTCAAAGTCATGGTGAGTGACAGTCTGGCAATAGTGTCCTCCAGGCTGAGTTTAAGGTCCAGTATGTGATGTCTTCCAGGCTTTGTCAATGAGGTTGATGCAGTGGAGGACACTTCCAGAACTCCTTCAGAGTAAAGGATATCTTTTCACTGACATTAAAACACCTGGGGAAAGGTGCCTTTGTGTACAACTTCTTGAAGTTGCAGATCACTGTTTGGTCCCTGGCCTGCAGGAGAAATGTCATGGCAAAAAAAAAAAAAAGGAAGAGATATCATGTTGTGGGGCACTGACTTTTATGAAGACGTACTCTGTGTCCACATCATCCACCCAGGGTGGAGGGTTTCCCATGGCATCATCCATCATAAGAAGGCACTTTTCAGGCAGTTGGTTGTCAGGAAGATATTTCTGGTGCAGCCATTCCATGAACAACTGTCTTGTGACCCAAGCTTTTACACTGGCCTTCCACATGACAGGCAGTGTGGTCTTGTTCGCATTCTGTTCCTTGAATGCAGGAAGGGTCTGGGAAAGGTACACAAGTAGTGACTTAATTTTCATACCTGGTTTTGCACACAACAAAAGAGTCGGGGTAGGGGAGATTTAGCTCAGTGGTTCCGCCACCTCCCTCACAAATGAAAGGACCCAAGTTCGATCCCTAGTACCAAAAAGAAAAAAAAAAAAAAGTATCATGGGCTTTTGCCCCTGCAGTGCCTTTTCCTTCTGCATGATTTAGGTTCTACTTGGTATCTTCTTCCAGATGAGCTCTGTTTCATTGCAGCTGAACACTTGTTAAGTGAGAAATACTTCTGCCTTCATAAATTCCATAATTTCTTTATTATAGTCTTTGGCAGCTGCCTTGTCAGAAGCAGAAGCCTCACCATATCTTATCACACTGTGGATGCCACTTCTCTTGTGGAATTTATCAAACCACCCCTACTGGCTTCAAGTTCATCACCTCTTCTACTTGTAGAAGGGTTTTCTTGCAGTAAATCACAGTGCAATTCCCTGGCTTTTTCACAGATTATAACTTCACTAATGCTATCACCTGCCAGCTGTTTCTCATTCAACCACACTAACAAAAGTTTTTCCATCTTATCCAGCACTTGAGTCCTCTGCTTAGTTAACATTTTTACCCTTTTTGTCACATCAGCTCCTTTGATGGCATCTTTATTTTTCAAAATAGTTGATATTGTCAACTTTGCCATCTTGTACTACAAGGCATGATCAGTCATACAAATATCATGATCTTGTTTTGTTTTTGTTGCTGTTTTTACAATATTCATCTTCAATTCAATGGTTATTTTCTTCAAAACCTTCTCACCATTCTTGCCCTGCACATTCTTGTCACCTTCATTATTGCTCTGCACTTTATTTTTACCAGTATGCTTGCCCTGCACTTTCTTTGGACCATGCTGGATTGAATAATACTGTACAGTACAGTATGTGCAAAAAAGCACAGAAAAATGCTTGTGCAAGTGTGCATAGATCAGTCTGTGACTGTAATCTTGAATGGAGGAAGCCGCAAGCATGTGTCAGAGCAGGAAAAATTGCCATGTTCATGTTCATGCAGGAAACATGGCCACGGTCCTGTTTGTCAGCTGATGCAGCATTCACCAGTAAGAGCAAAATTTTGAGGTATGGTTCTGTTTGTGAACTGAATTGTTCACAAATAGAAGTTTTTGTGAACTGACCATTAATGTATTTCATTATTAAATGTTTAGTTGGTTTCTACCACTATCAGTTTGCTAAATTGCTTTGTCACATACTTTGCATGACCCTCCACAACAGTTCTTTCCCGTGCTACACAAGGAAAATTAAGCGTATGGTCCTTTACCTCTATTACACATATTTGGATTGATTTGATTTTTAGTGGTATCTATTTTCTCTTTCTATTCAGAATAAACTTTGCATTAGCCCTACTTAACTCTGTCTCATGCCTCTCAATTAAATACTCTTCCTAATTCAAAACTGAAACAGGGGCTATTTATTTTTAACACATCATCTTGATCCTCATTCTTTGCCTCTTATCCAAGTTTCAATTGAATTTCTATTAGCCATACCAACATAGAAAAATCACATCCTATTCTTGTTAGTAAACAATCTTGTTTTATTGCTCATTGTGTTTTGAATCAGCTGGGCTTCTTAGACAGTGTTTTTTTCCTGGATTGTTACCTACCTCTTTATAATCTGATTTTTGGTTTCCTCATCTGTATAATAATGATAAAGACTTTTGCTACTTAACCTAAACTTACTGGCTGAATATGATAATGTTTATAAAGTGTTTTATATATTTAAATCATGTAAAAAGGAAGTTTTTATATTAATATTCACCAAATAAAGGTCCTAATTTCATAATATTTTACATATAGGAATTTCCTGAATTTTGTTTTATTATCTCATTCTCAGATCCTATTAAGTCATTGATCTAGTTTTTCTTTTTTGTTTCAGAAGAAATCAAGGAAAATATTTGACCTGTATTAAAAGTGGTAATGAATGTAATATGAAATCTGTTTCCAGATTCAAAGACAGAGAAACAAGTTATTTCCCAGTTCTTAAACACTTTCATCAGACTACTGTCCAAAATTTATTCTACACTATTCTCTTACAAATTTCATCAGAGTCAATTGGCTCCAGTCAAATTAAATTATTAATGTACAATTTATAGCCTAGACCTCCCTACATTGGCATATTTTCTGAACGAAAGTTTACCATGCCAACACTGTGCCCATCTCCATGTGTTCTCCATCTTTGTGTTCATCTCCTTTATTGAACTGTTTTGACAAATACAAACTCTTTCTCCCCAAGTCTCCAAGTTTTTATCTTTCTTAAGGCACTCATCTCATTCTTCATTCTGTTAGAACTGTATCTGTCTTCTTCCTACATTCTATAAAATTCTTTCAAGGTAGGGTCTACACTTCCAAATTTCCACATTTTCTGCAAAACTTACCATGGTCACAGAAAGAACAATTAACATTTTTGAACTGAATAAAATTGAGAAATAATCTAGAGTAAGGTACTGAAATTCATCTTTTAAGAAAGCTATTAGAATTTGTATAACTAAGCCAAGAAAACTCTTAAGCCTAGCTTATTAATATGAGATAGATTCCATTAGATCTAGAGCAAAATTTTGACTGGGAGTGTAAAAATAATAAGGATTCTGCAGATACCATCATTAACAGGACATTTTGCTACTAAGTCATGGCTCCTGAACTTCAGGTGGCAAGAATAATTAGCTACATGCTTATTTTCTTGTAGTCACCCAGCTATTATGTGGTCATTCCTGTGGCTCCTTCTGCCCAGGAATCTACAATCTAACCAATGCTGTATTTATAAATTACAAGGTCTCACCCACCTCCTTGAATTTTTTCAGTTTCTCTTGGCAGTTAGAATACAAGTAAAGACAATAAATTTTCTTTTGGATAGGTATTGCAGAAGGCATTCCAATATGCTGACAAAGTAACGAAAGGCAAATTTAATTTCTAAAGCATAGTTTTCAAGAACTTTCCAGAATAGCCTCAAACTTTCCAATCACAATAGTTGAATGTATCCCTCTGATTTAAGTTTACTTTTGCAGCTGATTTCTGATTTGGTCATTGTTGACTAGACCTTAACTACTTTATAGATCTTAAAGATTTTTAAGTCGCGACTATTCATGCAACGGGAACATACAATAAATTTCCAGACCATTTCAAAATCATTTGTTCTCTAGGTCCTGGAAAAACAGGAAATTTGGCTGAATTTCCACAGATAAAGAGGACAATTACCATTCTACCACGTCATACATTTCTATTTAAATAGAAGGATAGATAAGAGATAAAACTATTAAAGTCTCATAAATGAAACACAACATTATATAACTTTGGTCCAGAATTCTAGGATGAAAGGATTATTAGTATTTAAAATTTTCTGGTGGCTAAATTCTTGAGAACACTATATTCTTTTGAAATAAATAGCTGAACATATGAATTTTACATAATATACCACTGGGAATCTAAAATTATATAGAGATTTTTTTTTTGGAGCTGTGTTATAATGGGCCCTAATAGCTCTTCCCTGTAGTTCATCTGTTACCTTATTAAAAATCCAAACTTATAGAAGATCTATTATACAGTTTATTAATATAAACATTTGGTAAGAAGTTATGGTTATAATGATAATGAAGAGGAGAAAAATGATTATGATGAAGTAAAACTATATACCTCTTTAAGAACCCCTCACAGGACTTGTGAAAAAGAGGCTTTCATGTACCATGAGGTAACCATTGTCAAAACACAAATTTAACTCCGTGTCTTCTTGAATCCGAACATAATCTCAGTTTTATGCCTTTTTAAGTTACATGTTTAGTATAGTACAATCATATTTTATAATACAATATATATTTAATATATTATGATCATGTATGACAGGAAATCTAAAAATACATAAACTTTTAATCAAAAATTTAACATCAATTATTTCTTAAGAGTATGGTCTATTTTTATTTTTCATGCTATTGTATTCACCAATATATTCCAATAAATGAAAACAAGATTTAAGAAAAATTACTATATAGGTTTTATTATATAGACCAGAAAACTATGGCCCTAAGACAAAGTTTGCATCATCAACTGGGTTTATAAGTAAACCTTTATTGGAACATAGATGAGCCCATTTGTTTATTCACTCTCTAAATCTGTTTTCATACTATAAAAACAAATTTGAATACTGTAGTTGTTCAAGAGATCTATATGGACAGAAAATCCTAAAATATTTATGATATGGTTCATGATAGAAAAAAATTTTTTCCAAGCTCTGTTTTATACCACCACCTCTCTCTTAAGCCACCCGATATAAAATAGCTGAGAAAACAGTTCATATAACAATACATTCTTGAACATATAATTTTACTTTTGTAAAGAACAAAAATATTACTTAGGACTAAATTGTTACACAGCCTGTTTAAATTCACAGGTGGAAAAATATGTGAACAGATGTGAAATTTTGACTCTTGCTATATTTTAGTAAGCTATTTCAATATTCATTTTTATTTAGTTAAAAATATTTTTATTACAATTCAAGCTTAAATAAGCTCTGTGTCTGTCTGTTATGATACTTTCATTTTCTGGCCTTTCTTCTGAAGCCTTTTCTGAATAAAAACAGATGGGATTCCAAAACTAGAGCAACTGTATGAATATCTGAGTTACTTATTTAAGAAATAGAGAAAGAAAAAAATCTAAAAAGATCTTAAAATTAAATAGGTTACACAGAAATGTATTGTCTTGCAAGTATTCCCTTTATGAGGAAAATTATTGAACAATTGTTTAGTTTGCACTAATTTTGTTTTATAGATACGTAGGATTAAGCAATGAAAATCCTTCTGCTTTCAGTGAATGGATTATACAGATATATGACACACAGCAGTATGCCAAGGTAGACCAATCTAACAAAGTTGAAAAAATTAGATAAACGAAGGGAAGAGGTTCAATACTTTTCTCACAAGATTCTTAAAGATTGGCCACAAGATTGATTAGGATTTCACATAGTCACAGTGGAAATAGCTGTTTGCTCTGTTTTAGACTTCCTTGTTCCCAGCTGAAAATAAATCTATTGCCGAGAAGTAGCAGGACTATTCTTTCTTAGTAAAAAGATAGGCAGAAATTTTCTCAGGAAACCTCATAAACAATAATTTAGAGCTTCCTATATAATATTCACCCCATAGCTAGGGAAAAAAATTATAGCATTTCATTAGAAGTTAATGATGTCACACAACAAACGACAATGATTTTGTCTATCTTTTAGTAAAAAAGGTTCTAATGCAGAATGAACTCTGCTCTCTGCTCTTAATTAAGGCAGGGAAAATGTTAGACTATGTAAAAATAAATTTATGGAGTACTTTATTGGTCAAGCTAGCTTTAATATATATTGAATATGACACATGTATGTCAAAGATATGCATAAATGGATATTTTAATGGACGTGCTTGCATATATATTATATATATACATATGATTTTCTTAAAATTTTCCGTAAACAATGGGTAGAAATGACCTTTAAAAAGCTGAAATAATAATGCTGTTAGCAATAGGTTGTCCTATTCACAAGAGAATCCTGGACATTTTGATTTATTTCACTATATTTTCTAGTCTATTATGGCCTCATGTTACTTCTGAAATAAGTAAAGTAAAAGTCAAGAGTGGTGGTGTATATCTGTAATCCCATCTATTTATGAGGCTGAGGCTGGAGAATTACAACTTTCAGGCTAACCTAGATAACTTGGTAACTTATGTAAAAATTGAATGAATGAATGAATGAATGAATGAATGAACAAGGTTGGGGATGTAACTCAATGGCTAAATTCTCAGTACTGAAAAATAAGATACAACTTTAAGTTGTCATACACCTTAACCAGTTCATTATACTCCTTCAAAGCATTACTCTTTTTTTAATTTCTTAAATGTGTTACATTTTATGAGTTTTATTTTTAAATTTCCAATATTCATTTAAATTTCAAAGACTAGCTGATGAGAAAGTAACCCTTTGTACCACTAAGTTTTAGTGTACTAACATCACTTGTTTACACCAAATCACAGATGGGCTTAAGAGATCTAATTAACCTCAAATATGCACAAGTAATCCAGGATATAATTATGATACATGTAGCCACATTTAATTTAGGGTTAATTTAATTTAGGTCAGGATTTATGTAAAACCCTAAGTTACCTAATAAAAACACATCAAATGTTTCTTGCAACATTCGCAATAATCAAAGAAATACAAATTAAGCTATTAAATTATAATGTTGCATTTGTTTTTGACGCTAATTTCAGCACTGGGGAAGGTTTGTAAGAAGCATCAAAAATTCTCTTAAAACTATTACTGAATATAAAATTTCTGGATAGTAGTGTGGTGATATACATGAAAAATATGAACCTTGATCAAGCAATTTAGCAAATACTGTTAATATACTTTATACTAAAAATTATTTTACAGCCATATGATGAAAAGAATAACATGTAAGTATGAGATATTGTACATGAATACACTTGTAAAAATATTCAAGATGCATTGAAAATCCATAATATTTTTAAAATCTGTATTAGACATTATGATTCAAACACATTTTTAATTCTTAGAAAACCATATTACCCCTTTTATACTCTGCTCTTCTTAAAAATCTAGGAAATCTAATGGTTAGTCACATATCTAGTAAATAAAGTTGTTTTATTTTACTATGTATTTGGTATCTATGGGGTATGATTGATTCTTAAATAGGTTGATGGGAAGTATATACCCTTAATACATACAACATATTACGATGCATAGAACTGAAGTACCTTGAAAGTCACGTAAGTAGACTAACTTCATAATAAAATTAACAAGTTTGTTAATTTAATATATTCAAAATATAGCCACCAGCCGGCGGGCCATGAGGACGTCCAAATGGCCACTGGAGCCTCGTTCCATCCTGCTCTCTCCCTGCCCCACAGTCACCAGCTTACCCAGGCCGGCGGAGAGGACCTTGGCCATGTGGAGCCCAGTTCCATCCAACCTGCGCCAGTCCAGAGCAGAAGAGAACAACAGAAAGAGGGCCTCTCTCAGGCTCCTCGATGAAAACTGAAGCCCACTGGAAAAGTGAAGAGAATCACTGTAATAAAGGGACAGCAGACCACTGTACTTGGTTAGTTGGAGGGATCATCACCTCCCATTGGAAAATGGACTGTCTTCAGGGGAATGACAGCTGGAACCTGCAGTAGAGCCTTGCAGAGTTCAACCCTGCAGGAGAACAGAGAGCTCAACTCGGGATTTGCAACCACAAATCTGCCTGAATCTCATGGGTCTGCTACTGGCTTGCTGAGACTCATTGAGTTATATCTCGACATGGTTATCCACGTTATCTATTGTGACAGCAGAGACATATCCTGAAGGAGACCTTCATTTTTATTTTTTATTTGCTATTTTCAAAATTATTATTATTTTGCTCTTATTTTTTAAA
>NW_004624749.1:25476391-25515435 GCF_000247695.1 Heterocephalus glaber
AAAAAATCCAAAGGAAAAAAAAAGCACAGTGTAGGGGCACTTGAACTTTGTCACTTAGAATATACTATAAGATACTGCAAATTTTGTTTTTATAGAGAAAAATTTTTCCTATGTCATTTTTTTATCCTTGCTAACTGAAGGAACAGTATAGTATTATCATCTGATGCACTGGTATATATGAAATGGAATAAATATCAGTTGTTTGCAAATAAAGTCATTATTTGTTATAATGGTAGAAGAAATTTCAAAAAAAAATTTAATGTACAAAGTGATATTTTTAAAACAAAAATCTATCTGAGCAGATGTCTCATTTTAGAAACATGAAAATAATAATTTTGATTTTTAGAGACATCAGAACCTAGAGTATATTAAATTTTGAAATATGAATTAACAAACTAACATGATATTTAAAATTTTTATATATCATTTGACTCTATTTCTTCATTGATATTTTAGAGGAAATAGTTGAATTAGAGGTCACTTTTTTGCTACTATAAACCTCTAATTTTACCATACAAAATGTAACACATAAATGCCTATTTGTCCATTCTTCAAAATAAAAATTAATTGAAATATTTCACTTTTCACTTTGCCTCCTCTTTCATTGGAAGAATATGTTCACTGTATATATAAAAATTTTATTTCCTCATTGTTTCTGTAGGAAGTAATTTCTGATGCATGTAAATATTCCACATTTTTCCACTGAGGTTTTGCTGGTCTTTTGAAACCATAAATTTGAGTGTTACTGTATTTCTTTTGTATTTATTTCCCTAAAAATTTTACTTAAACAATGCAAGGCACTAAGCAAAGCAAAATAAGCAGCACCACAACTTTGATTTTTATATCTCAATAGTTTACTGAAATCAAAGTTGAGGTACAGGATATCTTATATTGAACATGTCATATAGTGTTTAGTTTCTTGAAACTTATTTAAACTTGAAAAATATCTAGAATCTTTTCTAGAAATCAACTTCAAAATTGCATATACGTTAGCAAACATACTTAAAATAATTGCTTCTTTTTTATATGAATCAAGGTGTTCATCACTTTATAGAATTAAATTGTAGGAAATGGTTTGATATTGTTTTGATGTTAGATACTGTATGCCAATATATTATAAAATTTTACTGTACATGTATAATTACTTAAGAATTTGAAAGGAAATGTGACAATGATTATACATTTTAAATATAATATTGCATCACTTAACACATACATTCTAAGAAATGTTTGATAAGCAACTTCATCATTGTACAAACAGTACAGAGTATACTTACACACACTTAAATAGTATTGCCTAATATATACCTTGGCTATATAGTATAGCCTATTGTTCTTAGACCACAAACATAAATAGCACCTTACTGTAGTGAAAAATGTGGGGAAGTAATTGTATTTAAACTTAATTGGAAATGGATGGATAATGTGGGCATAATACTTATTAATGAATGTGCTGTTAGGACAATTGCAGGAGGTAGGAGAGTGAAAGTGTGGCTTTGGAGAGTATGTTTCTCCCTAACATTATTCCCTTGTGGAAGGCTTCTGACTGTCATGAAGTGAGCAGTTTGTTCCACCATGTCTTTCCTCCATGTTTCTGCCTTGGAGATATTTAATCATGGCCTGAGTCCTCTGAGGAAATTAAGCTAATAAATATTTCTATCTTTTAATTGCCTGTGTCAAGTATTTTGATTATAGCAACAAACCAGTGACTAATACAGAAAATCAATACAACATAAGTGGGGTAATTGTTGTGAGAATATCCAACCATGCAACTTAGAAGCAATTGGAGATGGCTTATGTGAGGGGTTTGGAAGTCTGAGGAAGTGGGCTAGAGAATGCTTAAAATGCTTTAAGTAGAGCTCAGAAGACAATGCTGATGTCAATGGGGGCAGTAAAGATCAATCTCAGGAGGTTTCTTATGGGAATTCTATGGGGAATTGGATTAGAGCCTATTCATGTTATATTCTGTCAAAAAATAATTGTCTATGGGGCTGGGGATTTAGCTCAGTGGTTCTACCTCCTGCCTCATAAGTGCAAGGTCCCAAGTTTGATCCCCAGTACCAAAAAAGAAATTGTCCATGCCATAAATCTAATTGGTCTGGTAAAGAAAATTTCAAGTCAGCCCAATATTCAAGCTGTAGCATGGATACTGCTGATGGCTTTCAACCAGATTTCACAGAAAGATTTGAAAAAGTTAAGGTTTGGCCACCAAATAACTAAATATAAATGTGGAGACAAAGAAGATAATGTTGCTAAAGAGGTTAGTGTCATTAGAAATGCATCAAGTATTTTGAACCCCAACAAGAAGGAAAATGTCTTGATAGCATCTCAGGAATCAGCAGGACCCCATCCATTGCAAGCTCAAGAATGAAAGGTGTAACAACTTCATTTGAGAATACTGGCTACTGCTAGATCTGTTGCAGACCTTAATATCACCCATATGATGCTGGTTCTTCAGGAAGGCAAAATGTAAGATTTATGGGTCAAGGAGCAGGACCCCATCGATTGCAAGCTCAAGAATAAAAGGCATTACAACTTCATTTGAGAATACTGGCTACTGCTACATCTTGTTGCAGACCTTGATATCACCCATATGATACTGTTTTTTGGGGAATGCAAAATGTAAGATTTATGGGTCAAGGGGTTTTCTACATAGATTACAAAAAAAGATATGTGAGTCCAGGTAATGTTACTCTTAGAGGACAGTTTGTGAATCTGTGAGAATGAATACACAAGTGTGGTGGAGACTCTATTAAATCAGAGATACCATGAATGTGGAACCTCTGTCAAGAAAGTTGTGAATGCGTGTGGAGCCAGCCCAAGAGTGTAGCTCTTTGTGCTAAAACTGGCAAGGCTATAGAGATCCAGATACCCTGGAACTCACATGTCCCCACCATGTGTTTCAGATACAGATATGAAGCTATATGAAATTAACATTTGCCCTGCTTGGTTTCAGTCTTGATGTGGTCTGATTCTCTTCTATTCCTTGTTCCTCCATTTTGTAATGAAAATGTTTAACTTGTATCATTTTATCCTGGGAATATTTAATTTTTTCAAATTTTTACTGGGATTCACAGTCAAGAGTTTGTCTTGTGTCTCAGGGGAGACTTGGCTTGGAACTTTTGTGATTTTCAGATGGGGATCATTGTGTTTTTGGCTGTATGCTGGATAGTTGTCTCATGTTAGGTGGAGTTGGTACCCTGTTATTGTGTTTATTTGGAAAGTAAGTAGGACTTTAGAAGATGTGATCAAATATCAGATTCACTATCAGATTCACATGGGTTGGACTTTTGCTAGTTAACCTTCATTATCAAGTTGTCTAGATTAAGAAATTTTGGGAGAAGGGATTAGATCATGGAGCTCTATAATAATGGTGGATTATTTTATTTTATATTATTTTATGATTATGATCATGGCTGATTGTGCTTTTTGGAAGTGAGGATCAATTGGAGGAAGTGGGCTCTTAAAGTGTGTTTTTGAAAAGTATATCTGTCACTGATGCTCTTCCTTTGTGCTCTGTTAGTCATCGACCATAAAGTGAGCAGCTTTGTTCTACCACATCATTCCGTCATTATGTTTTTGGCTCAGTGTCAGCAAATCATGGGCTGAAACTGAAACCATGAGATTAATAAAGATTAATAAAACATTTTTTCCTTTAAGTTGTTAGTGTCAAGTATTTTTACTAGAGAAACAAAAATCTGGGTAATATAATAGACACAGTAAAAATATTTTATTAAAATGGCAAAACTGTGTAAGGCAGGTACCATGAACAGAGTTTGTAGGACTGGAGGTTGTCCTGGGTGAATCAGTGAGTGGGGAATAGAGTAATGAGTGAATAGGAAGGGCAAGGGCATTACTGCATGCTATTGTAGACTTTGTGCACCTTGTACACTTGGGCTGCACTGAAATAGTTTTAATTTTTTTTCCTCAATAACAGACTTAGCTTACTAATTTTTTCTTTATAGACTTTAAATGTTTTAACTTTTGTAATAACAATTTAAATAGCTATACAAAACTATTTTCTTTAACTATAGCCTCATTGTATAAGCCTTTTCCTGTATTTTGTATTTAATATTTTTCTTTAATTTTTTTAAAAAACTAAAATATGACACATGCACATTACCCTAGCCTCTGTGGGGTCAAGATTATCAATATCACTGTCTTCTACATCCACATCTTAACCTACTGGAAGATGTTCAGGGACACTAATAGGCATGGAGCTGTCACCTCTTAAGGTAACACTGCTGTGTTCTGGAATCCTCTTGAAGGACTTGCTTGAGGCTCTTCTTCTTTTTCTTTTTTTTTTTTTTTTTGGTACCAGGGATCAAACTCAGGACCTTGAGCTTGCAAGGCAGGTGCGGTGCCACTGAGGTAAATCCCCAGCCCTACCGAGGCTGTTCTTGAGCAGGTATCATTCTTTTCAGAAATGCATCCATGATGTATTTCTTGTTTCTTTCTTATTAAAATTTTTAATCCCAGATGGTCTTGAAGGAAATAGTGAATCAAGATCTCTCTCTATTCCTGAAAATAGTTTTGGTGGTGATGTTTATGTTTTCAAATATTTTAAAGAGATTGTTGAGATCACAGAAAGCTTCTGAGAAGCCTTTCCCTGTGTATTTTCTTGGGGGTTCTTTTCCTGCAGTTTCATTTTCTCTTACTTCTGTTTCAACTATGTTTCAATCAGTGATAGGAAGTTTTTAGTTATCTTATAGTTTTCCAGAATCATAACTGTATTTGTGGTTTCTTGTCTAGAGTGTTGTTTCAGAGTACAGGAGCATAGGTAATATTATACTCATCTTTTGTCAAAGATTGGAAAACATAATACATAACTGAAATGATAACATCTGGAGAAACATCAAAACTCTTACCCTGCCTCATACAGCTCTCACAGTTCTCTCATCTAGACTCCTTAGCTAGCCTTATGTCCTTTCTCCAAGTCTAACTCATTCCTGCAACAGGACAAAATTAATTCCATGGGATAAAGAAGATGTTTTTAAAGTTCATCCCTTAATTTAGTCTCAGTGCTAGAACACAAGAAATGTTTTCAAAACATTTGTATAAAACAAATACAAAGCAACTTGATAATATCATGAAGAAATTATAGACCCATACTGTATAAGAAAATAGATTGAAAAACAGCAATATATTTAATTAAATTATAGTAAAAGTAGTATATTAATTAAATAATTTATCATGTTCGAAATATACAATACAGTAGGAATTCAAAGTGGGATCAATAGTCGAAAATGGGCCGATACATTGATTTGACCAACAGATTTTTATTCAGGAACTTATTTGTGCCTAGCACAATTAAATGGTTTTGGGTACAACAGGAAGTGTATTTTTCTGCCCTCCTGGATCTTTTGTTTTGGTAACAGAGAAAGGATATGATAGTGAGTACATTTTATTTACACAGGGTGGTGGTTGATTAACTGATGGTCAACTTCCGAGAGAACACCCAGCTGGGCTGAGTTAGACTGATTCTAGGAGCTGTGAAAAGGGAGAACAGGAGGGGAGGATTGTATGTTGATTTCCCTCAGAGAAGCTTCTGGTGCTTTTTTCAGCTGAGCTCAGGTCTTGGTGGAGGATGGCTGTTGTTCTTTTGGGAGGAGCTCTGTCCCTCACCTGTACCTTAGGAGTCATCTGCCGGCCTATGGTACAGACACTTTGGCTGGGAGTCTGGAGTTGGCATTTACCTTTGGCATCCTCTCCTAGTTCTAGGCGGGGAGTTTTCTGCTTCCAGTGTCTACATTTCTGCCTGATAGCTCAGACTCTAGCCTCCTATGGTGGCCCTTGGACTTTTCAGCACTGATCCTTCAGTTTTCCTTGGCCTTTGGTCATGCATGGGACATTGCAATGGGCTTCAAGGCCTTCTGATAATTTCCTCTGATTTCTAGCACACAGACAGACCTCTCCCACTCTTCTGCATTTGACTCTGTGGACAAATATAAGCTTGTACATTTTTGTGTCCTATGTTGAATCTATTCTTTGCAAACATCTGACTTAACCATTGACTAATACATACAGTCTCTTAGAAATTGATATGTTTTTAAAAATAGAAGAAATGGGAAGGATTAGAATTATCTGCACTACTCAACTTGGCAAAAGCAAAACTATGAATTATGTTATGTTTAATTTAAGAAATAGGGATAAAAGGAAAATATTTCATCATGAAAATATATCCATCTTTAATTAATAGTCAATGGAAGTTTTTAGGTTACTGTGTTTAATTTATATCTTCTTGTTATACATATTTATCTTGACAAGGTATATTATTATTATTTTTTGTCTTTTGTGATAATCTTAGCTTGAATGCCAGTTTTCTTTCAGCTCTTACCATTTTTCCATCTTTTTGTTCTTGATCTTACAGTTTTCAATAAATATTTATTGGTATATCTCAGGCATAAATCCATTATTGAGGAATGTCAGTGAGTGAAACAGACACAAATGCTAATAATCATTAAAATTGAATGCAAACTATTGGGCCATGAGCAAAGTTATGGAAAAAAACACATTGCCATTTTAGTTGGATCAGGTAAAGCCTTTGAGAAAATGGAATTTTCACAAAGATTTAAATTAGTAAAGGCATATCCTATGATTATATCTAGGGTAAGATCACACCAGACTGATGATACATCCACAGTAGGTGTGTAGAAAGGAGAATACCTAGTATGTTTGAAGAAAAGGAGAAAAGACATGTATTAGTGGCAGTTTGTGATAAGATGTAAGTGTACACACAAAGAGCAAATACGGAGGCTTTTTGAATTTTTTTGATTTTAGTATATATATATATATATATATATATATAGTACATATTTTCATTCCTTGTGCAAATTTATACATGTACACAAGACATCTTAGTTCCTTTCTTTATCTCCTTTCTTTTCCCTCCCCTTAACTCATCTCTTGGCCCATTTCCATTTTGTGCATGTTTACAGCACATGATGTTTACAATCCTTGGGTGGGGTTGGTACATGTACAAAGCACATCCTGATTTTTTTTCTTCTTTCCTAATATCTATCCTCTATCTCTACTTCTTCACTCTCTTGATTCATTTACCCTTTGAGAAAAATGTATCTCCCTACTTTCCATTATCTGTCTTTTATTTTGCTCCTCAGTTTTCCTCTAGGTTTCTCATTTAAGAGAAGCTATGTTGTATTTAAGCTAGTGAGTCTGATTTATTTCACTTAATATTATACTCTCAAAGTGTATCTATTTTCCTACAAATAACCCATTCATCATTATAGCAGAATAATACTTCATAATGTGTAAATACCACATTTTCTTTATCCACTCATCTGTTGATAGACATATGGGCTGCTTCCAAGATTTAGCTATTATGAATTATGCTGCTGTAAACACAACTATGCATGTGTCTTTGTATTATGATGTCTTTAATTCTTTCACGAAGATAACTAGAAGGAGAATGGAATTTCTAGTTTCAGTTTTCTGAGGAATCCTCATGTGATTTCCACAGTGATTGTACTAGTTTATATTACCACCAACAGTGCAGACCCAATTGAAAAATGGACAAGCAAAATCAATAGACTTTACAGAAGAAGACGTTCAAATGACCATTAAATGCATAAAGAAATGTTCAACATCCCTGACCATTAGAGAAATGCAAACTAAAGCAACACTGAGATTCCATCTTACTCCGGAAAGAATGGATATCGTCAAGAAATCAGATAACAACCAAAGCTGGCCAGGCTGTGAGGAGAGGGAGAACTATCTTCTATACTTGGTAGGGATGCATTTCATACAAGTCCTTGAGCTATCACATGGATTTTGGCTTTTGCCTTAAGCAACATGGGAAATGGATGATTTTAAATGAAGGAAAACTGAAAAAAGATTCATATGTTAAAAGGGTCACTTAGCTCTTTTGGCACAAACAGAAAAGTGGTAGAAAGGAGGAAACAGGTCTTTATTGCAAACAAGCAAGCAAACAAAATTACCTGAGAGATGATGACAGGTAGGAAATATTAAGATATTAATTGAGTTTAATGTGATTCTGAATGTAATGTGAGGGTAGATCCTGAAATAATGGATTTGATATATGAGAGTAAATGAGGAGATATTAAGCAGGAACATTATAATGAGTTGTCATTAGCACAAAAGAGTATATTATATATGAAGTAAGTTTGAGAAGCATAAACAAAGCAGTCCAATTTAGGTTTGAAATGATGTTTATTGAAAATTCAAGTGGAGATGCGAAAGAGACAGTTGGGTATGAATTCAGATTTAGTGAACAAAATTTGAGCTATGAATATTAATAGAAGAGGAAGAGTTAGTAAGTTTTAGGTAGTGATTAGTGATGTCACAAAAGGAGATAATATAATTAATACTGAGACAATGATCAAGGTATGAATCTAGAGATGAAGCCCTAAATACTCACCCAGAAAGTCCTACTGGTAATGCATAATTGGTAATTTGTGAATAAAATCAGGTGAGCATTAGAAATCAGATATAAATAAGAGCAGAAAATGGCAAACTGGGTCCATGGATTCAGATAAGTCAATAGTTTAAAATTAACTATCTATGAAGGAAGTAGTAATGAAATTATTGATAACTTTGACATGAAGAGTGGAATGAGTTAAGTCAATTATTGATAACTTTGACATGAAGAGGGGAATGTGTTTAGGAGACAGACAACCAGAATAAAAAGTATTAGAAACAATCCAAGAAGTTACTTTTTGTAGGAAATTTCCCACACCACAGAAGAGAGAAGTGGGACATAACCTGGTAGAGAAGTGGAGAAATAATAGCACTTTTTTTTTTTACAGAATTGGAAGTATAATTGTACACTGCCAATTTGAAAAGAAAAAATAAAGAGGAAAAATTAACAGAGCAAGAGGGAGGTAAGTAACATTGGAACCACTTCTTTAACTGAGAGGGATGATATCTAATATTTAAGTGAAGATATTGGCTTCATAAAAAGCACAGATGGTTCACCATAGTAACAGGTGGGAAGGTAGATAATTTGGGTGCAGATGGCAGAGGCTTGGTAAATGAAATTGTGGGAGTTTGTGGAATTCTACTTCTGATTGTTTCATTTTGTTAGTGAGGTAGGAAAATTACATCAGTTGAGAGTGAGCACTGAAGAATATGCATTGCAAAATTTTATGGTGGAGAAAAGGTGAGAGTTATCTAAGAAACTATTGGCACATGTGGGTAAAGAAATCCAGAAAAATTTGTGTGCATTTAGAAATTTCTTCATGATCATGGTCATGATTTAAAGTGGGGTTTGTCTACACAGTTTCCTGGTACCCTCCATGGCCATATTCAGTTGCCTGGGTGTGGGTGTGGAGTAGGCTGAATTTTATTTAATCAGAGTTTGATTTTAGAAAATAAGCATGATGATGCAAGGGTCAGTCTGAGGGTTGGGGATTTAGAATATTTGCAAGGAAGTGACTTCATTGCTGGACCATGGAATTTAAGGTGAATAGCAGAAAAGAGTCAAGATAGTGAACGTATAGAGACAATATACTGAATATGTTAGTGAATAAAGACCTGAAGAGGCTTTAAGTGTGAGAAGGCTATATTAGAGTTTTGTCCTTTTGAATTAAACTTGTGAAAGCACTGTAGTTACTTGTAAACAAGAGCTGAAATTTGTGATTGAGACATGGCAATGAACAAGACCCCTGAAAGAGTTAAAGGAAATGGAAAAGTAAGGTGTTGGGAAGAACAACCATGTGTACATCAAAATCACTGAGCATTAATGTACGAATCATATTGAAAAGATTCATACATCTGGAATAGGAATCATTAAAAAATTTAGTTGAAAGACTCAGAGGTAAGAAACCACAACAATAAAGGGTAAAATACACCTACACTCCTAGGTGATTCAATCTTTTACTTAGAAGGTGGTTAGGAGAAAATTTCAGACACCACCCCCACTTTCCCATTATCTTTTATTTTAAGCTAACATTCTTGGTTTTAAAAAAATTATTTTCCCCTTCTGTTCTCCTTCCTTCCTCCCTCTCTCCATCCTTCCTTTCCATCCTCCTTTCTTTCCTTCCTTCTGTCCTTTCTTCCTTCTTCCCTTCCTTCCTTTCATCCTTTGCTTTTGTTTTTTTTCTCTTTTTTTCAAAAGTAAACAGAACCAGAGTTCATCTTTTCTCTCCATATCTTTTAGGTTTATCAGGATTACTTCCTAGTTTTTAGTATTTGAGTACACTATTCTAGACTTTTAAGGTAGGTCTCTGTGTGGTAAAGATTAAGGATATTTAATGCTTGTGGGTATTTAAGTATACAATAATATTAAAATAGTGATTTGGCTAAACACAAAAAGCCTGAATGAACTTGGTTTTGCTTGAACATTTTAGCAGTGTCATTTCTTTGTCTCACATGAAGAACAGTATTTGAAATTCTTAAACCTGGATTTTGTTCTTCTGTAGGGGATTAGTATTTTCTCTGTAAAATTATGACAATATTTGTCTCATTAGTCTCTCATTATATTACAATGGATATATATTGGAATTTTGTTTACCTTTCCCATTAGTATTTTTTTTTTTTTTTTTGGTACCAGGGATCAAACTTGGGTCCTTGCGCTTGCGCAGCAGGTGGCGAAACCACTGAGCTAAATCCCCGGCCCTCCCATTAGTATTTTTATGAACACATTCAATCTGAAGTTTTGTATGGGTCTTGAAGTTGACGTAAATTCTTATCACCATATCTTCAGGCGTTTTCCTCATTTTAGTTTTCCGAGAGTGGTTATTCACATCCTATCACTGCTATATTCTATGTTTTTAACTTTATTTGATTTCTTTGTTATTTTGTATTACTTTCTATTTTGCCTCTACTTTAATTTTTCCTATGTAATCAGTAATAGTACTTGTAACAAATCAGATGTTTTCTTTCCAGTTCTTACTTACAATGTTATTGTTCATATCTAAGTGTAACGGCTAGTAATCACAGGAAATGAAGAGTGTTAACAAGAAGCATTAGTTTAGTTCAGAAATGTGAAAAAACATTTCTATCATATTTCTCTTTCTATAAATTGTTAACCTTGAAAAATCACAGTAATAGATGTTTTTAATATATAATATATTTAGATTTATGGGGTAACTTAATTTTGACAGATTTTTGAAGCTAAATCTAGACCAAAATTTCGAAAATGTTATATAAAACGAGATATTACTTATGGTGAAAATCTTGTACTGAGTGTGTTGCCTGTTAGTTCAAAGTTGTATCTAGATAGAAATTGTATATGGGATATATCATATATCATGTCTACCATGAAGGGACACCTTGCAACTAGTGACCAGTCAATATGAGAGTATAAGGTCAGAGTCTGCTTCCTTCAATTTGTGACAACTGTAAAGGACCATATAGTACTATAGCAACCCATAGGAAACATTTAAATATCTGTTACACATAGATTAACTTCTTCCATACCCATCTTTCATCTGTCGTTCCTTGAAGGAGTTACGGCTGATAACATACTTTCCCCCAGCCATGCTGAAAAAAGGCATGCAGTGATGCCTCCAATATGTCAGGAATTTTGTAATTTGAATGTTAGTGCAATGGACAAAAAAACTATGGGTAATTAATCATCAATGTAAGGTGATGTGTGCATACAAGGGTTTCATCCACAGGCTGAGAGGGAAAACAGCAAAACTGATTGAGTTCAAGAATTAAGTATAAAAATAGCACAAATAAGCACAGTTGCTGGGAAGTTTATCTCAATTTCTCTATGTGTGCTATACCAAGGTCAGGCTCTATAAGGGAGTTGAAAACAGATGTAAAATGTGGTGTGCGGGTATTTGATTTCCTTCAACCAAATATCCCAAATATTCAACAAATGGTTAAATCCTCTCAACCATTTGTACTATAGGATGACTCTAGATCTCTTGCTGAAAGCTCATCCTCATGCATTTCTTGAAAATGATGCTGAGACCTCTGCCAGGAAACAAGATACAATAAAATCCATTCACAAAACAGTATTTCTGTAGGGCAGTGATTGTAAACCTTTTTGAAGCCAAGTCCACAAACTGCAACCCAGAACCCACTTATTTATTGCAAAGTTCCAACATTGTAATTAAATCTGAATGCTTAAGTTTTAGTTTAGAAAAACAACTTATACATTAACATCTTTTGTTTTAACACAAAAACACAAAAACACAGGTGCCATAGGTTTGCCACAACTGCTCTAGGGTATCTTACATTTATTGCTTCACATTTTCTGTTATTTATTTATTAATTTCTTCATATCTTTTTCCTGATTCACTTTGTTCATTTATTTTAACATGCTCTTAATTTATCCATTTTTAATTTCAAAATAATATTTTAAAATTTGTATTAATATCACATCTATGTTCTCATTGTATAGATTCTAATCAGTTGCTTGTATTTTATCCCCACTTTTATTTCCTTAACTTTTATATATTTGCTTTGCATTTCTTTCTGATTATGTCTATGGCTAAACTAATTATGGACTTTATTTTTTTTTTTACTTATTTCTATTTATTATGCGAGAATTCTATGCATGTTTCTTTGTTCAGAAATTATTTTCTCATTTGTTCACTGGACAAGTCTGGGGCCAGCCTTTGATCCTCCAGCTGCTTCTCTTTGGTTGCCAGGAGGCTGTTGTCACCTTGGAACCACTTTAAAATGAGTTCTTAAATGATTTCAGATCACAAAAAATATGCATATTTTAACTTTTAATATATACCAATGCTATGGTTACAAATGTTTATAGAAGACTGTCTGTTTTCATTCAGGTGCATAGCTAAGAAGACAGGATGCTGTAAGAAAGAATTTCCTAATTTTTTTTTCCATTATGGACTGAAGATATTGCAGTTTCTTCTTCTGTGCTATTGTTGCCCAAAAGATTTTTGTCAGGAAATATCTTATGGGCAACTCATGCTCGGTTTTCATTTACAGGTTTTCTCTTACTTTTCTGAGATATGAGTCTGTGTAATTGGTGGAAAGAGAGACTGGTGTATTTATCCCTGATTTTTCAGGTGTTCTGTAGGTGGAGAAGTTTTCAGAAATGCAGTTTGCTATTTTTGGGGGTGTGTAAATCCCACTGATGTCTAAGTTTTAATACTGTGGATGAGAAGTTGGTTCCCATGCTGATATTTTCTCTTTTAGGTATATGTATATATATGTATGTATATATATATATATATATATATATATAATTCTTCCCTCAAATATATTTTACTTTATCATATAAGTTCATAAATTTTAGCAAGATACAGGGAATTTTTTAAAAAGTTAGTATATCTGACATTCAAACTTTTAAATCTGAAAACCTAGATTTGTCATGGTGAAAACATTGCTTTGGGGACCTTATTTCCTAATTTCTTCTATTTATGACTTCTGTATCTGACCAATACTTTTCTTCAAGAACTGATCATTTTAAAAATGTCATTTCTTATTTTCTATTTAACTTATTTTTTTATTTTAGTAACTATTCACTTGTGCCTTTGTATTCTTCTAGATTAATCCTGTGTTTTAAAATACTCGACCTTTGGTTTATAGGTTATCTTCCAGTAAATCACTATTTCAGTTTTTCTCTAGGTGTATCCTGTCATCTCATTGCCTCTGAAAATTTCCATTGTATCTTTCAGAAGATAATTTTCCAAGACACAATTTCCTGTATCTTCCCAGAAGAATTGCCTTTTCTGGTGCTGTCATGTTCACTTCCATGGTCCTGAAATCTAAATATTACACTCATCATTTTAACCCTTTAAATTAGTCTCTCATTGCAAAATTCATCTGACATTATCAAGCAGCAACTTCATGATTACAACACTCATGTCAATGTCTAGTTTTGAAGCAATTTTCTCTTTGTGATCTTGTGTTGTACAGAAATTAAAACTCTCCAAGCGCAAGGACCCAAGTTTGATCCACAGTACCAAAAAAACAAAACAAAAAACCCCTCTCCCATTGCTTGTTTTGGTTTTGGTGGTGCTATTGTTGGTGTGTTTGTTTTAATATTATGAATAAATCACAAGTTTTTAAAAATTATATAATCAGGGCTGGAGATGTAGCTCAGTGGTAGAGTGCTTGCCATGTATGTCCAAGTCCCTGGTCCCCAGCACTTCAAAAAAAAATATCAATCATCAAAACAGATACTTTACTATGTTTGTTCTTCCCAAAGATTTGAAAACAGTGTTTCTGAGTCTTTACCAACAATGGGTTTGAGGGCTGAACTTTCTCTTGGAGAAGAGGGCATATTATAAGAGTTTTAAAAAGGTTAATCTTGAGACAAGAAGGAAACTGAATTCTGGTGCCTTATTGAGAGGCTCAGAAACTGTTTGTAGTCCTACTGTACCAGCTCTCTGGATCCTTCAGTGTGTGCAGAGAAAATATAGGAGATATAAATAATTCTTCTGACTTCTGTACATAATCTATTTTTTATTTCTATGAGCCTATGCTTGTAGTACATGATGATTACATTTCTCATGGGGAATTACTACATGTACAGTAAGTAGCACATCTTAATTCTTTTTCATTCCTTTCTCTCCCTCTCCACCATCTCTTGGTCCCTTGCCCCTTTGAAAAGATCTGAGTAGTTATATAAATGGGATTTTTCTTTCATCCTGTGAGTGTAGAATTTTAAAGTTCTGAATATTAATCCATTATTTGATTGTTGTTCAGATCTCATTTGCAGATAATTCATTAAAATATGTGGGTGTGTGTGAATATATGTGTATGGCTAGATATACCTAGATATACTTCAACTTAGGTTTAAAACTCAATTGTTTAATTTGAGGACTAGATTTCACAGACCTGATTTTGTTTCAACTAGTATTTCTTAAATATTTCTTCTTTTAGGATAATATTTTAATTTATATATATATATATATGCCTCAATTCATGAACTTAATTAATTTGTTCCATGATTCTGGGGCAAATGGCCACAGTCGTATTCTTCATACAATTGGGAGTTTGTGAACAGAAGCAAAATTTTACAGAATGAAGCCAACAGAATTGTTCACAGACAGAAGCATTGGTGAACCAACATAACACTGTGTGTGTATGTGTGTGTGTGTGTATGCATGTATATATGCACATAAAAATATATAAAGACAAATAGATTGACTGTTTAAAAAGAATTAAAGTAAAGGGACTAAATATGCATTGCTGAGACCGTAGATATCCGAGTCATTTGCTACTTTCACAGATATCGTGGTCAGACATACTTAAAACTTGAAGGCAAAATAATGTTTCATATTTATATCATTTAGAATTTTTATCTCATAGAGTGAAGGGGAAATATGAAAAATTGGTGAGACACCATTCCCCAATAAGTCAAGTTTTCTTTGGTTGTTTCTAATTGTAATAGTGATAAAACTAGTGGGAAAGAAGAGTAGATATAGATGACAGGATGAGAAAACATTTTAGCGCTTTGTTAGGCTGCTGTGGGTATCATTTACAATGGGAATTTGGTTGGCATTGAATACACTTAACACACACACCCTTCCTTTGTTTTGTGCTAGATTTCACAGAAGTTTGGAAAATGGAATTTAGCCATGCTCTTGCAGTAGGACACAAGGATGGCTATCTCTGTAGGTGTACATGTATTCAAAACAAAATAAAAACAATGGAAACATCAGTAATGTTTTTGGGAGAGGAAAAGTTTGCTTAGACACAGTGTGAGTGTGATTCGTTTTTCCTATGTTCTGCTGGTTACCAAAGATTCAGTGTATATGTCAGATTTTCTAACAGTCATAAAAGTTAAAAGGATAAAAAGTGAATTTTTGCAGTGTTTTGGATTTAAATGAACTCACTGACACAATCAATAAATAAATTCAGATACATCACACGCACACATATCCCATGTTTGTTACTTAGCAGATTCTGATAGGAAGTAAGAGTATTTAATAGAGTTACTTTCATTCTAAGCATAATTTTCCTTCATTTCTGATCTACTGCTTATTTGATATGGTATAGATTTTAAAATAGTTTCCCACTGAAATGCTAATGATTACAAAATAGAAATGAAATTGGTATAAGATGGCTTGTAACTGAAATGTGTACTCAAAAGAATACTTAAAGATAATTTCTTTTAGATTTTATAATATTTGAATTATTAGACACAAAATATTATCTGCATCAGAGTTGGTTGTGGTATTAAATACTCTGAGAGAAATCTTACTTCTGTTCCTTTACATATAACTGATAATCTTAGCAAATGTATTAAATATTGAATTGTATTCCAGTTATCTGTAGTTTCATAAAAAAATTGTCTCCAAAGTATATTGGCCTAAAACAACAATAATATTTTATACATTATTTTGTGGCTGCTGAATTAAAGCATGGCTCTGGAGGGAATATTTTTACTTCAACAAAGCATTGGCAGTGATCACTCAATAGTTTCTCACTATTGGTATCGATGGTCCAGGGAGTCTTCCCTCATGTCTGGCACTTCAGCAGGCATGGTTGGAAGACTGCATTTGGTCGTCGCTTCTTTTTCGCTGTGTAGTCTCTTGTTGTCTTATAAGTTTTCATTGTAGTTGTGCTTCTTATAAGGCATCTGTGGGCTCTAAATGCAAGTATTTTAAGAAACCCATGTAGGAGCTATGACCCTTTGTGGGACTCAATCTCAGAAGTCTTAGTGTAAAGTTACTGACACATCATATTAATCAAGCAAGTCTTTGAGGGTAGCCCAGGTCAATACAAGAGGCATTAAACTCCAATTCTCACTAGAAATGTCAAAGAATTCGAGGCTGCCTGTAATCTACTATAGCTTTGTTTCTTTATGCTTAGAACTCTTTTAGGACATTCTAGAGATGTAAGTATTTTTACATTTCTAAGAGAAACTTTTTTAAATGGATAATTATCTAGAGATAATGTATAGGTGGCACTTCCAAGAATCAAAACAATAGATGATGTTAAAAATATAACTCTCTTCTGCGGATGAGAACATTATTAATAAAGAAAAGAACATTTTAAATTTTGAAGTAAAAGAAACTAGGGAAGGAAAAGTGAATAGAAAAGCAGTTGTCATGGTGAACCTGAAATACATAATGGACGGAGAGAGGAAAGAGGCAAATTAAGACATCATGAGATTAAACTCAGCAGTAGCAGAAAATTAGATCCAAACCTACTCATCTGCTGCTTGGAAACTGTAGCCAATTCATTTCTTAAGAGTAAGACTTGCTTCCTAAGCAGGAACCATAGTTGTAGAGCTTGGTTATAGTTAGGCCCTGCAATTCATTTATTACTTGTAAGTTTTACTTACAAGTTTTAGTATTTTTGAGTTATAATTTATATTGTCTTCGTAACAATAAAACTAGACTATGGCTGCAGAAGTTGGCAGCACAGTCCAAACTGCAGATTCTAGGTCCAAGTAGATTTAGATAGGACCTTCCCAAAACCAAGACAGAGTTTGATAGCTGTATATAAGATAGTGTCATATAAGATTCAAAGCAGAGTGGTATGTAATAGTCAAAAATAAGAGATTTGAAACTAACAGCTACTAAACATAAGGTGTTACCCAGATTCAGAAAATATATACATTCCTTTTATTTGAGTATGGCAGTATTAAAGTCAAAAAGACAAAGTGAAATGTAGGTTCCTGTAAGCCTCAAAAGCCATGCATCACTGATTAAACATTCTAGCTCTCTTCTCTCCTGCCTGAACTATTATTTCCTTATTTGGTGATATATACACCAATATATAGACCACTGGAAGTGAACACAAAGTGGCTCCAAAACTTTTTGTCTACCCAGACATATGGCACATGATCCGGGCTTTCTCAGATAAGAGGCAGAGTGGCTTCAGCTTCATTTCACTACAACATACTTGAATTGATTGGATTATATTAAGAAGCACCTTTGTAAAACTTACTTGTTTAGAGATGACAAAAGAGTTAAAATTCTTAATTGTATTCATTAAGATACCTCATGACTGGTCTATTTATGTGTATTCTAAATTATTAATTTGGGTGAAATATTTTTGTATGAAAGTCTAATATTTAGTTGATGCATGTGCCATGTGTCAACTGCCATGTATAGTAATACAATGCATTGGATTTATTTTAAATAGCTGACTCCTGGTGAGGACATTTTGTATCCCAGTTGGTGAAATTCGTAGGGAACAATTGACTTCATTAGGTCTATGCACATTACACTTAATCTAACATATAAAAGGCAGAATGTTGAGTGTTTAATTAAATGGTACTCTGGAATTTTGATGGAGCTTGGAGGATACTGTTGAACAATAAAGAACTATAAATGTTAAAATCTAAAATGCTTAGAATCACCATGTAGATATGTCAGATCACAAAATTAGAGATTTGCCAAGCAAATCTTTTATCAATAATGTGTGGAAATTTTCTTTATTAAGCACAAAATTGCTTATTTTACTTCCTTCAAAAGATTTAAGTAGCGTAGAGATAGGTATCCAATTCAAGGACTTTCTTCTCTGTGGATATTTAATTATTTCACTGTCTTAAATTTCCTTAATAATTTAAAGTTTATAAATTGCCTACATACCTTCTAATTAACACGTTTAAAGAATTCTTTTAATAGACATTTCTGATCTCATACATAATAAAAAGCACAGACTTCAGTGCTTAATATCACAGAGATAGGCTGCAGATATATCAGGAATAAAGTCAGATGTATTTTAATCCAAGATAGGAATTTATGAGTTTATCCTCTGATATTTATTTTAAGATCCTGAATTTAGGTATTCATAGAATAGGTTCTTGTATAAATTTTGCCATTTGTTTTGATAAACAGAAGCTTTCACAGGTCTGGATTAGAGAGCAAAACAGAGTAGAGATGCCTTCTTTCCTAACATTTCAGAGTTCCTTTCCAAATTCTCTGCCACATAATCTGATCAGAGTTGAGACTCATCAAGTAACACAGATTTACTCAAGTATACATTTCTTCTTTACAACCCATTATTTTGCTCTGGATGTGGTAGGGAAATTACATATCACTTCTGTTATTTCAATAGATAAAAGGAACAAAGCTACCTAAAGTGTTAGATCAATAGTCAAACAGAGAATGATAAAGTAATTTAGACCATCAACTCACCAATACCAGAGATTCACCCTCAGTCAGAGTGAAGGTATATGAAATTTCAGTCTAACAATATCTTGACAGTATTTCCTACTTATAAAATTAAATTTAAAAGAGAATATGTAAAGGGAAGTAAATGTAGTTTTCAGGAACATATAGCAGACCAGGGCAATTATGTTAAATGAATATGAAATCAAATAAGTACACAAAAGTGTAGATTATAGTATATAAATTAAAAATCATGATCCATTGTCTAACAAAGATTCAGTGGCTAGAACTTTCTTTATGTGAAGGATTCTTTTAAATTATTATTTTAAAGAATCTATTAATTGAGTTTTGTTGAGTAATACTTTGTTCTTCATATAACAAAAGAGTATTTTAGGCCATATTAAAGGAATCACTGTGCTTTTAGGAGATAACCATATAGCTAAAGCCTGGGTTTGTTGATCATCTATGATTGAGGAACTTAACAGTTCATCAGTGGATGTTTGGTACTTCCAGGATAGGAAAGGAAGAAGTTTTGCCCTCTGGCATATCATTAGCTATCTTCATAAAGAACTATGACAAGCTTTAGTGAGAACAGAGAGAAAATTATAAGTCTGGAGATGAGAATTATGATGTAAGTGCTACCAGAATAAAGTACAAAAATGGAAGACCAATGCCAGAATAAGACCATTCTGCAGCATTATGTTGGAGAGTTCATAAAGAAGTTCATAGGAAAAAGGCCATAGGTTTTAAACTGAAAGGCTGCATGTGAAATTCATTTCCTGAATTCAAGAAAGTAATTTCCTGGATTGAAAAAAAATACACTGTTCTTACATGAAGGAGGAATAAAGATAAGTGAAAGGAAAGGAAGATACAACCATCCATCTTTCATTGCTTGTTTCTTTCTCTCTATCTTCAAGACCTCATGTAAAGTATGTGATCTTCTCTACCCAGTTTACACAATATTCTAACGCAGCAAATGCATCTATATTGTACTGTGGTGTATCTACATCATTTTTATGAGTTCCGTGCTAATGAAGATGTCTTCCTTCAGAAAAGGTCACAGAAATTGGCAGTTTTTCCTCCATATTTGCAATCCTAAAATTTTGCTTTTCAGCTATGGTCCCCTTTATAATCTGTGGTACATGCAGTCCTGGAGATTTCATTCATTAGGAGAAACTAATGCTCTGTTCAACAGACGTGTTTTCTGGAGAGTTTGTGACCTCATCATAGTCCAATTTCTTTCCAAGGCTTTACAAATTGTTATATTTGGTTCTAGTCAATTCCTAGACAAAGAATAATATAAGAGCAACCTCAAATCAGTAGAAATTTATTTTAAAAATTTTCAATACAGCACAAAATTATCTGAAAATAGAAATACTTATCAGTCTTCCAGTAGTAAATTCTATGAGATGAGAACCAAAAAGCAAAGAATCACAGAAATAGTCAAAGATGATGCTAAAGGTGACTAAAAACAGTGATTTATCCAGTCTACTTGTCAAACACTCACTAAAATTTGACTAGTCTTTATAAACTAATCTCATTAATCCAAGTTTTAGAATTATCAGTTCAGTTCAATGTGTGTATCGCATTCCACAATCCATCCCCAAATAAGCTCACTTTCTCCTATTCTTTTCCCACCCAAAATTTGGGCTAAATGTGTGAGTTTATATCTTTAATGTAAAGTTGAAGGGGATATCTGAGGTCATTCTTCTAAATCTTTATGTCTAGTGAAAAGTTCATTCAACAGAAAATTAGTTTTACACTACTAGTTTTAGTTTTAAACTTAAAAAACTGCCAAGACTATCTAAGCAAATCCATAGTAATTTCTATGGAGACGTGTTTTGAGAAAGACTGAATGTTGGTTGACATGATCTATTGAGTTTGAATAGCTAAGGATTATTTTATCCATGCAGTATTTGAATAATCTAAGAGATCAATTTTAAACTTATAGATGGAGTCTAAACTTTATGTTCTATAATAAATTTTTCACAGGTTAGAAAAGGCCTAAATGAAGAGGATATGTAGAATATCTGTTTTCTAATATTTTGGCTCATGAGAGAGGGAGAGTGAGGGACAACTCCTAGAAACTGGGTTCTGTTTCATACAAGTATTTCAATCGAGACATAAATTAGTTAGTGTGAATTCCAAAAGAACTGACCAGTGCAGTAAAGACCTTGAAGACTATGACCCATACAAATTGGCAAAAGGGTGTTCATCTTCTGAAAGTGATAAAATCAAACAGAAACTATTCCTTCAAATTCTTGGGATGGAGCTTACAGGAAAGAAAATAAGTTCTGCTGGCTGCATTGATAGTTCAAGTAAGAATGAGAAAGTGAAAATTTCAGAGAACAACGCTATACACAAGAACAGCTATGTATCAATCATCTATCAAAAATTAAAATAGGCTTATAGGGAATTACTTAGGAAGAACATAAGCAAATACATATTTGGGTATTACAGGAAGAATGAACCAACAGAGAACAATACATAAGTTGTTTAACTTTTTCATCACTCTACAATTTGTTAAAGTGACGTATCCAAGGATGCGACTTTATAATTGTACATACATTTTAGTCTATAGGTTGTATTCTATAACTGAACTTGTAACTAATTTAATCAATCAGAACAGCATTATCAAATTAATATAGAATAAATAGGGAAATTTCTTCTAGCCAGGCTAAATATTGCTTTGCAAATCTAAAATCTCTTGTTGATGCATGTGTTTGTTCTTTATGTCTGTTTTGTGTATGCTTGTACTCCATCATAACATAAATATATTTTTTCCTGTGGAATGTTCTAAAACTTTGGAAAAACTGTTTCACCTCATGATTGTCTGTATAAATCGCACAATTTGAATTGAATTAGGTGAAGAAATAATAGGTACCTGAATCCAGAACGAGGCTAAGTGTAAAAGAAACTCCCATCAACTTCCGTGTCCAGACTTCTTTCTACTTTGCAAAACTTGAACTCTATACCCATTAAACAATAGTCCTTCATTTTCTACTCCCACAAATCCTGGTCATCACACTCTATTTTCTAACAAATTTTGAGTATTCAAAGTACCCCTTGTAAGTAGGAATTATACAGTATCTTTTTATAATAAGCATAATTCACTTAATATAATATCCTCAATATTCATGCATGTCATAAAACATGTTGGGATTTCATTTTGGACTGAATAGTATTTCATTACATGTACATACAATCTTTGCTTATCCACTATTCTTCTTTGAATATTAGGTAACTTTCATTTTTTACCTATTATAAATCATGGTGCTATTATCATGAAGATACAGTTTCTCAAAAACTAGGCTTTCAATTCTTTCTAGAGAATATATATGGATATAGATACAGAAATAGGTGGATAGGTATATACATATACAACTATATACACAGAGTGAATTTTGTTTTATTTCTGATTGTCATAGGCTATTGTAAATTTAAGCCTGATTGTAAATTCAAGGTCTATTCAGCTCTCTTCTTATCTTGTACTTTTTTCTTTCAGGGCATGTACTATGACTTCCTTATTTCTCCTACATATGTGGTTGCATTTGAATGTCCTCATCCTTAATATCTAGCTCTTAAAAGGGGAAATAAATAGAGGTAAATGTGAGTTAATAAAAAGACTTATCTTTTCAGTCATTTGGAGTTATCTTAGCTGAAGCAGGAGGAGCTCACAACAATGGAGTTATTTACAACAGTAGTAACTGCCTTACTTTGTTTCTATACTTCTGTGACCAGAAGCAGGAATCAGTGATGAAAATATGATTGCTGAATTTGGAGCAATGTTTTTGTAAGTCTTGGTCCCCACAAGCTGCATACAAGCTTCTCTAGGTACAAAGGCAGAGGTGCCTGCTATGATGCAATGGAGTATGGGGTAGTTAGCCACTGCACAGCTAAGAGCAGAAATTGACCAGAATGTAAGTCCAGTTTAGTATCTAATACTTCTTCAAACATTCCAAGTTTTTATTAGATTCCATAGTACCAAAATAGTAACCTGTAATGATTATGCTCATCTAATTTTTGCCTAGACACCTGATAAATCTCACTGTATTTTATTTTATTTCCTTAACTTCTTATATCAATAGATTATATAAATAGATAGAATGATATATATGATATTTTGCCATGCTACTTATTCTAATTATAAATACATTTTAACTTGGATAAAATGCATACCAAAGAAGTACAATGGACAACAGTAGTCTGACCCAAATGGTTATGTCAGTCTTCCACCCAAAAAGAAAAATAGTTATAAACATTCCTACATTTATGACAACTGTTGGATAAACCTATTCCTTTAAATAATGGTTTATAAAGATAATTACTAAAGCATCACCATTTATTACCATTTATTTACTTACTATTGAACATTTTTATAATTTGGTCTCTCTATTGGTCCCTTGTATCCTTGCAGATTCTCCTCCAAAGACCTGGTATTTGATACTGTTTTCAAATGTGATAGTGATTAGCTTCAAAGTGCCTTCATGGAAATATTCAAAGTGATAAAAGAAATTATATTTTTATTTTAGTGATGATGATACAACTGTACAAATGTTACTATTCACTGAAAGGTGTAATTTAAAAAGATGAATCATTTATGTTAAAATACTTCAGTTTCAAAGAACTGGTGTTTTTAAAAATGGTTATTGTTTCTTACATAAACTCAAATAATTATTGTAAATATACTGAAGCTATAAGTATCTTTGAGAGGTTTATTTTGCTTCCTGTACAATCTGAGTTGGTATAATGTCTCTTTTGCACAGAAGAAGCACCACCTGCTACCTCCAAGCTCTTGTGGTTAAATAGGACTCCTCTAGCTTCTGCAATAATACTGTGTTATGCCTTGGGTTAGCCCCTAGCAAAGACAAAAGAATAGGAGAAAAAAAATCCTAATTTTTTTGAGGCAATAATCAGCATTGTACTTGACATTTCCTATTGATCAGAATGTGGAAATAAACACAGAAAACCTAAATGAGAACAAATATGGATATTTATTCAGAGCTTTTAAGGGAGTTAGCTACCAATGCTTTCATTTGCCAGAGACTCAAAAACAAGTGGGAGATGAGCAGGTTTTACAGTAGAAAAGGGAAAGAGTCAGATACCATTAGATTATATCCCTTTGGCATAGGGAGGTTGAATACAGGCTACCTAGATGTGGGCACTTTATTTTATTGGTTAGGAGACTATATTTGTTTGTTGTTGTTGTTTTGTTTTGTGTTTTTGCCTTATCAGTCCTTAGTGCAATTTAAGGGGAAATATAAGCAAACAGCCTATTGTTGATCTAGTCCTCACTGTTCTTTACCAATGCTTCAAACTTTGTGATTTGGTTTCTACAATGTTTCCTACAGATCTTTGCAGCAGAATTCTTTTTATCATATATTTGTTTGCCATTATAGATTTGAATATTAAGTCTATCAATAAATTGATCACATAGCAACACTGTGATAGCAAGGGAGATGGCAATTTATTTTGGTTTCTGTGTAATAAATGCCCAGATAAAATGTTTATCTAAATAAAATAAGAACTCACACAGCCAATCCTTCTGTTCGGCCAAGTAGTTATCCCTTTATTTGTTTTCATACATAGATTAAACTTAAATATACCTTGATAAATCATCTTAAAGTATCAAGAAATTACTACTTACAATCCAATGTCTTGAATTTTGGAGTTACCATGTGTGTTTTTTTGTTAGGTCCATGCAAAATTTGTTCTTGGTGCTTGTGTCAATACATTAAAATCCACCCAACATAGATTGTTCAAGTAAAGCAGACAAAGTCCAATTCAGATTTCGGTTTTGAGAGAATCACATAATTGTCATCATTAAATGAATTAAAAGATCCTATACTGAAGAAATTGCTAAGAATTTTATCTTGGAAGTAGAACAAGTATATTGGTTAGCACATCTAGCTATCACTGCTTATGCTGTCTTGCTGATAGGAACTCAATCATTCCTTCTGTGGTTCTCAATTAAAGTTGCTGAAAAATGATTCTTTGTACATTATTTTCTCTGGAAATGTGAAATGGGGGTTCAAAAATACCTTTCTTTGGCCAGCTCCACAATTTCAATTTATCATTCAGTTTTCAGTACTCCTTGAGGTTATTTTAGAGATTCAACAATCAAAGGTTTTCCCAAGGAAAACTAGTAATTTTGGGAGTATAGATTTGAAAAATATATTAAGTTTCTGTGTACTAGATTGTGGACAATTTTAGAGCAATGGTATTTAGAAATAATTTTTAAGCCTAAAGTCTCAAGATTTTTTTTTTTTTTTTTGGTCCCGAGATCGAACTTGGGACCTTGCGCTTGAGAGGCAATAGGTGGAAATCTCTACATTTTTATATATGTTTTATGTTTTCCCAACCAAAACTATCTTTTGACTTAGTTACACATAACTAGCCACAATTCTTAACAAGAAGTTTCAGGGGAAAGGAAAAACCTTTATTTCATCAATACTGCTACACTGTTTCATTGTCTGGTAGCAAAAAATTACTAGAAGATGTTTCATAAAGCTTAAAGGCACAATCTTACTTTGTGAGAGCTATCAGCTTAAATTTAGGGTTAGACATCCACCTCCATTTTTACAGGCCTCAGTCATCTGAAAGTTCAAGCTATATATAGTCAAAGGGCATCCTTAACAGAACTTGCTTCAACAATGATTTCAGCAATGGCTACATTTGGATCAAATTCATCCTTAATTTAATGAACTTTTGTACAGAAATATTTAGCCATACCCACTAAAATACCCCTCATTATTACCTTTAGAATTTACACTTTCAAGGGTGGAAATTTTTATTTTAGATCATAGTTGGTAAAGGTTTTTGTCCATAGTTGTCTGGCTCCAGGCAGGACATCATGGAAGATGGGTCTGGCAGAGGAGAAACAGTTCATGGTAGGGGAGGCAGGAAGCAAAGCAGTAATCAAGGCAGAAGAATACTTACATGCCCATAGTGATCTATGTCTTCCGACCATGGTTCACTTCCAATGTCACAACCAGTTTTAAATTCATCAGTGGACTAACTCAGTAACACATACCCGTGACCCATGATCCAAAAACTCTAACATAAGTGCATGAGGCTGTGGAGCCACAACAAATATAAGTAGTAACATTCTTCCCCTGGGCCTGAAAACACTCCTGTGCATCCCTCTATGCAAAAAGCATTCAGTCCATCTCTAAGATTTGCCACAATCCTAAAAATTTTAGCTTTGCTCAAAACTCTGAATCCAAATTCTCCTCAGATTTAAGGTAAACTCTTTCTTAGCTGTGAGCCTGTGTCAAAATGAAAAAAAAAAGTTAAACACTTACAATATAAAATGGCATAATATAAACATTAACATCCCAAGGGCAGAAATAGAGGGATAGAAAGGAATGGGACCAAAGTAAGATAAAAATCCAGCAGGGCAAACATTACATCCCATAGTTCCTTCTTAGCATCTGGTACAATCTGTGGCAAGATGTGAACTCCAAGTGGTTTGATTGCCTCAGCCCCTATTACACTGCACATGATTGTAGCTCTCAAGCCTTCTCTCTTGGACTGGCTTTGCTCACTCCTAGCAACTTTCCTAAGATGGTCCATATTTCTGGCTTCTCCTTCCTTCTGAGGTCTCTACTGTCTCCTTGGCTTCTTGCTTACAGCTTCACACTCTACCCACTCAGGGGCCCACTGCCTGGCCTCCCAGGCCTTCTAAAATCTGAATGGAAGCGCTCCTGACCCCACGACTCTTGCATTGCTTTTAAAGTGTTTATTGGCCTATAGTTTACCTTAGAAGCTATGATGGGCTAACCGGAAATAATCAGGTTTCTAGAGTATATTTTTCATGAACATTGTTCCCCTGCTAATCTATGCCACGTATTTTAGGATTTCCTACGACAACGTCCTGTTTTAAATATTAAATTCTATATTCCTTAAAATATCATGTCAGGTGATAAAACAGAAACTCAAAATTTATAATGATATAAATTTATCTCATGTCTTTTATATAAAAATTGAAGTTTTTAGTTTAAATTTTTTGGTGAATTTAACATGATTTTAGGCTTCCTCTACCTTGGTTTACTCTACTTAACATGTTATTTCTATTTCATTGTACATTATGACACCTCCAGTGTTTTCCAAACTAATTACAAGGAAAAAGACGAGAGATAGCCTTGACCCATCAATTTAAGGGCACACACAGAAATTATGTATTGACTAGATGTTGTTTGTATTTCCACATCTGACTATTAAACAGTTAGGAAATATCAGCTTTCTTCTGGGCATAGAAGCTTTATTACACACAATCTAAAATTATTAAAGAAAGTATACCAGATAAAATGTAAATAATGGTAAATGGGAGACCATGATATGCATGAAGAAATTAAGAGAAGTAGAAATAATACATTCCTAAGGACTCTAATTTCTAGAAAATACTATCAAATGTTTATAATATAAATAAATAGAAATACATCAAAAGTTATAAAATCTATAAAAATTATGTTCTAGTGTGGGAAAGACTAAAGTAAACATATTTTATAATTTTTAATAATATGTGGAGTGATGATAGTCTTTCATTGTAGATAGTATGTAAAAAAAACACAAAATCTTTACCTAAATGCAAAGCAAGAGGAATATGTAAAAAGCAATAAAGGAAGTAAAATGGATGTTATTAATTATAGCAAAATGATCAATTGGTACAGAAGGCAGAAAACGTAAGGAATGTTGTATGACTTTTGTTCTTACTTTTTTTTAATAAAAGGAAAGATCCCAGCCAGTGATTTAAGGAGTGGTTAAGACTTGACAGATAAAGTATTGCATATTGACTTCAATAACCACTCAGTATAAATAGATGATTATCACAGCTTGAAAATGAAGAAAGAAACTTTTTCAAGAACAGAGGAACATGAAGCTACAGTTTTCTTACTTATGAGCTAGGACAAAATACTGGACTGATTTATGAAGTACAAATGCCTAAGAAATACTTCAAGCAGCACAACTAAGTCTAAAAGAACTGAGGAAAGATTTTTTGCTGCGCCACTCTAAAACATGCAAACATATTTCAAATTTAGGAAAGTTATCTGCTTATTAAAATAAACATACAACAAACAAACAAGAAAAGAATAATTAAGAACATGACAACACAATCAAGTGTATCTAAAACACATATTTCACAATTCCTAGGATGAAATGTAAAAGTATTAGACATGTAGAATCATTTTTCTTAGTCTATTTAGCCCATCGTAAAAATGCCATAAAGAGCCTAGCTTATAAATACAATAAATTTATTTCTTCATTTTCTAGTGGCCCATAAATCCATAATCAAGAAACCAGCAATATTCCGTTTTAGGTGAAAATCTACTCTCTGTTTCACAGAAAGTGCTTTCTTACTGTGACCTTATATGGTAAAGCAACGAAGAGTTTCTTTGAGGTTTCTTTTACAAGGCTACTAATACTATATTAGGGCTTCACCCCCAAGACTGAAACATGTCCAAAAGATTTACTTGTAACACTGTCACTTTGGTAGTTAAGTGACCCAGAGATTCAAACCATAAAAGACCTTTCCTGAAAAGAAAGGACATTCAATTGTGGTACACTTTAGTAGGACTTAATGTATTAGTAGAAAAGATTTATAAAATAGCTAGTACAGCTCAATAAATAATAAAATTACAGCTGAATATGAAAAGTATAAACAGAATCAAGAATCACATATACACAACAAACAAACAAAAAACTGAATAGCTCATAGAATTCCTGACCAAAAGCAACAAACCAGAAGGCAATACAATACCTGACTTCACACTGTATTATAATGATATAATACTCAAAACACCATTTTATTGGCAAAAAACAACAGATAGCCCAAGAAAACAGAATACATACCCTCACATTAAACTCATAAATCTACAACCAACTGATTTTCAATAAAGGTGTTAAAAACGTGCATTGTACAAAGACAAGTTTTTCAACAAATGGTACTGGGAAAATGTCCATATATAGAAGAATAAAACTAGATTTCTATATCTCATCAGTTACAAAAATCAACCCAAAATGATTTAAAGACTAAAAGGTAAAACCTGGAATTATGAAACTAGTCAAAGAAAACATGGGTAATGCTTCAGTACATTGGAGTGAACAAGAGTTTCTGGGAAAAGATCCCAAAAGCTTAAGAAAAAAGAGCAAACATAAAATTATGGGATTAAGTGAAATTAAAATGTTTCAGGCCGGCAAAAAAGACAATCAGCAGATTAAAAAGACAGCCGTCATAATGGCAGAAAATATTTGAAAGCTATGCATCTGACAATGAATTTCTATGCAAAATGTATAAGAATCACCAAAAATTCAAGACAAAAATGATCATAAGTTAGAAAAAATAAGTCAACCAAATTTTTTTTAAATGAGCAAAAGACCTAAATAAACATTTCTCAGAGGAAGACAATTCATATGGCTCTAGAAGTTCTATGGAAAGATACTCAACATCACTAACCAGTGGGAAGATTCATATCATTATAAGAAGATACCACCTTATCCAGTAAAGGGCTATTCTTTTAAAAAAAGAAAAAAGACAAGTGCTATGGAAAATGTAGAGAAAAAGAAAACACAGCACACTATTAGGGAATATAAATTAATACAGTGATTATAGAAAACTATGAAATTTCAACAAAACACTAAAAATAGAACCACCATAGAATGCTGCATTCTTCTTTTTTTTTTTTTTTTTTGTACTGGGGATCCATGTCAGGACCTTTTGCTTGTGAGGCTAGCGCTGGAACCATTGAGCTAAATCCCCAGCCCAAATGCTGCATTCTTGATCCTGATTATATATCCAGAGGAAATCATTTCGTCAAAAAGGCATCTACTTAGCGTGTTAGTTTACATGTTACTTGCTGCACTACCAACAATAAGAAATAAAATCTAAATGCCTATCACCTGATGAATGGATAAAGAAATTATGGTATATGTGCAAAATGGAATTCTATGTAGCCATAAAAAAAATACAAAATTGTTATTTGGGACAACATGGGTAGAGGCAGAGATTATGATATTATGTGAAATCAACCAAACAGTGGAATTTAAGTATGGTGTGATCTCATTTATGCATACAGGATCAAAAAGTTGATTTAGAAATTTAAAATACAAAGGTAGTTACCAGAGGCTGGGGATAAGAGGGATGGATAAGATTGATCAATGAGCAGTAAGTTGCATGTAGATAGAAATATAAGTTCAATTGTGCAAATAAAAAGTAGAGTGACCAGAAATAGCAATAATGCATTTACTGTGTATTTGAAAACCTAGGAGAAATCATTCTGAATGTTTTCATTATAAAGAGATGGTAAATATTTAAGGCTACAGATATGCTTAACATGATTTAAATAAGAGGCAATCTACATGTGTTTTGAAACCTCACAAGGTACCTAGAGTATGTACAATTTTTACACCTTTGCACATTAGCTAAATAAAACTTTAATTTATATTTAATAAAAATCAAGAGGAAATTATAAATAAAATAAAGATTTCCTAAAATTAAGAACAACACTACCTCAACTAAATAGAAGACTGGAAAAGACGGGTTGGAGTCGGGGACAAAGAGTATATACATTTGGATGGAATAATAGAAACTACCGATCTAAGGAATATACGTGTAATACTGAGGACAAATAACAGAAATTTTGTGTTATACCAACACCTCAGAAAACATAGCAAGTGTCTATTTTATCAATGACAATTTGTTTATTATCAAATGATAGACATATCAAAAGGTTTGTAATGCATGTAATTAAAGTATTAGAGAGAGAAAAGATATTTTGAGATAATGTGTTTGAATGATGTGTTTGAGGTAATGTGTTTGAAGGATTAATGGGCAAAAATTCCCAAATGTACTAAAAGACATGAGTTTACCAATTCAATAAAATCAACAAACTCCAAGTAAAGCTGAAAGTGCAAGCTACAAAATGTCTTATATATGGTCCAACACAATGTTGCATTGAATAAAAAGAACAGCATTGTTAATAACTACTGACTGGATTTGATAAACAATATGAACGAGACAATATTGGAAATCAAATACTAATATAATAATGATAATTCCAAACTGGTTAAAGAGTATATATAATGATACAAAAATACAATTAAAATGAAGAGTTGTCAGACTGATGAAAAAAGTAAGACACAATTAAATGCTATCCACAGGAAATGCACTTTAAATATGGTAAAATTAAAAGTTGAAATGTCTTCTGCAAACACTACTTAGAGAAAGCTAAGGTAGTTGTATTAATATTAAATTCCATTGTGAGACAATGAGTATAAAAGAAATGAAAATAATATTGCTACATATTTAAAATCTGTAAGCTTATTATAAAAGGATAATAATACCAAAGAGGTAATATCACTAAAATATTCAAAATATATCATGCAAAATTGACAAGTTCAGAAATACATTTAGAAAGATGTTAGATAAAAATTTTGTTCTTTGCAAAAATGGAAGAGAGACAGAGTGAGAGAGAGAGAGCAGAGAGAGCACAGAGACAGACAGAGAGAGAGACAAAGATAAGCTGATGGTGGAAAAAAATAAAGAAAGCACAAACTGACAATCTCCATAAAAACATTGGGCCCACCATAGTAGATCCTATTTATGCATTAGATGTCTCTAAATCAGGGATGGCAAACTAATTGTTTTACAAGTGATTGATTTGTTTATTGGTACATTTTAGGTATACAATATTATGACATTCATTATTGGGAACTTGTACCTTTAAATAATATATCTTGATTCTTTTTTTTTTTTCCTCCATTCTCCTGCCCTCCCTTCAACCCCTCCACCTCCCAAAAGAATTAAAAGAATCATACCACAGTGATATATGTGCATCCATGTTTATAGCGGCACAGCTTGTAATAGCTAAAATTTGGAAACAGCCCAATTGCCCATGAAATGGAGACTGGATAAAGAAAATGTGTTTTTTTAAAAAAATATAAAATAGAGTACTACTCAGCCATAAAGAATGAGAAATTAGAGACATGTATGGATGCACATTTAGGTCATACTCTAAAGTGAAATAAATAGGACACATATGTATAAATACCGAATAGTTACTCAGTTGTGAGAAAGTGAAAGTGTAAATGAGGATCAAAATGCATAATAGATAATTTGAAATAAGAAGAAAACGCTCAAAGGAGAAGGGAAAGTTGGAGGGGTAGGGGAAAGGAAAGAAGGGAAAGGAATAAATACGAGAAAAGAAAAAAATGAAACAAAGTCTTGGCAAACTAATTTTTTTTAAAAAAATCTTGACTTCAGCTTGGATATGCAAGCAACATTTTATTGGAACCCAGACATATCAGTTCTTTTGTTGTTTACTTTTATATTACAACAGCCAGAGATAATTTAACCTGAAAATCTTAAAAAATAATCTGTCACTTGAAGGAAAAAATCACCTCTACTACAAAATTTGAGAATAATGAAAAGTAATAAGAAAATATTATTAACAGATTTTTTATCAATAAGTTTGCAAACCATGATGAATATGCAAAATCTCTAAGGGCCAGAGATTTAGCCCAGCAGCACAGCGCCTGCCTGGCAAGGGTGAGGTCCTGGGTTCAATACCCGGGGCAAAAAAAAAAAAAACTACTCGGAGAAGAAATCAACAGTGTAACTGAAGAAATATAAACCAAAATAACTTTTGTGCATAAAGGAATTGTCTTGATAATGTAAAGTCTTCCAGTAAAGAAAAAACAAGCCCAGTTTCTTTTAGTAGTAAATTATATCAAAATTTTTAAAAGAAATAAAAAGTTCACAGAATCATTTAAAATTCATGGAACAAAGAATATTTCATAACTCATGAGTTTATCATTATTATCCTAATACTAAATATAGAAGAGACATGAAGACATTTAAAAATATAAATGAGTATCCTTATAAACATAGATGGATCAGAGAAGTTATTCCTCACAGAAAACTAGTATTTCAAATACTGAAATATTGAAGAGTTTATCCCAAATAAAACCATTTTCTACATACTGCCAGATCTGACTTCTAATAGTTTGTTTTGTTAAATTTTTACCTATATTCATATTTTTTCTTCTATTTTCTTTATCCAGTTTTAGTATTAGCACAATGTTGATTTCCAAAAATGAGGGGAGAAGTGTTCCTTCTTATTTCTGCTTTAAATGTTTGATATAATTCATCATTTAAAATGTATATGAGCCTGTTCTTGTCATACAGATAGGTTTTCAAGCTAGGAATATACTTTCTTTAATAGGTGCTATTCAAATTTTATATTTCCTCCAGAGTTAGTTTCATTAATTTGTCTTCCAAGGTACTTCTTAGAAGTTGTCAAATTTATTTCAAAAAAGATTTTTGTCATATGCTTTCAAATTCTGTAAAATCTGTGGTAATGTTTCCTAGGTCTTGATATTGTAATTTTAAAAATGTATAATTGATATTGTGTAATAGGAAGTAAAGGTCTAAAGGAGCAGGGGAAGTGGGAAGGGTTGGGGAAATGAAAGAAAGGAAAAGAAAAAATATGAAAAAAGGAAAAAAATGGAAACAAAGTCTTTGCAAATAGGGAAGGGTGTAGGAGGTGAAGGGAGGGCAGTGTAAGGGGAAAAAAAATAAGAACCAAGATACTCATGTAATGGTACAGGATCTCGATGTATGTAAATGTATTTTATACCCAAAATAAATACATATAAATACATATACATTGGTATAAATAAATATAAATTTTTTTTATACCAATAAACTTAATGGGGGAAAAAAAGAGTTTATCCCAGATAGGCTATGTTGATTTTACATTTAAAAATTAATTCATATAGTACATCATATTGCTATAAGAAATAAAACCTCTATGATCATCCAAAACAATGCTATAAATTTTTTTTTGTCAAAAGTACAAAAGCAGTCATTGTGTTTTTACAGAGAAGTAGAAATAACTAGATGAAGTTTATCTATAAAATTCCTACATCAAAACTAATTTTTATTGGTAAAAATTTGATTACTTTCACCATAATTATAGAGAAAGGAAAATGTATTTTCTTTCAATAACACTTCTACTTAGAATTTTCTTAGAAGTTTTACATGGCACAAATAAACAAGAAAAAAATAAAGTAAAACATACTGATTAGAAGTAACAGAACATTTGCACTTGATCACAAATGTTTAATGTTTGTGTAAAGAATTCTGAAAATTTATTAATTTTGAAAATTGGAATTTAACAAGATCTCCAGATAGAGTCAATATATAAAAAAATAATGTGTTAGAAATATATCTTTGCAGAGTAAAATTTTTAAAATAATGTTGTCACTTTTAAAAATATAAAATATAGAAGGCTTTATTCTACATGATTTAGAGTTTTTATTTGAAATGAAGTATGCATACATGAATTTGTGTACTTTGGAAGTAACTGTGTACCTGGAAATTTTTAAAAAATTACTTTCTATGCAGAATGCAATGAATTGAAATCTGTGCCAGAACAAAAATCTGTCAATTGGAATATTATACAAGTTACTAAAAATCTCCAATGTAGTAGCAATTGTTCATATATTATATGAAACATTCATTTTATTTTGAGAGGGTTAATCACTTTTTCCTGATATTTGTAAATAATACTTATAATTTGAGTGACCTCATTTTTACTGTTAAATAGTCCACATTAGTGACCTCTAGAATGATTCTTGGAGCAATATTTGTGGTGTTACCTGTGAACTTGCTGGCTGCACTTTCTCAGATCTTGAGTCTGTTGCTCATCAGTGTTTGAAACTGGTGCTCCCTAAATAATGTGATTCTGTATTGACTGCGTGAACCTGCCAGCTCATAGTTTCCCTTCTTGACATCTGACTGGTAATCATCTCACTGTAATATTCTTCTTCTGTCTTCCTCTTTCACTTAATAGCAGCACTCCTCTTATTGCTTAAGTGATAGAATATATATATATATATATATATATATGCATATGTATATAGACAGAAAGGCAAGTAGATACAGATAAATAAATTTGAAAATTTAATGTACAAACACACAAAAGAGTGCAGGCTTATACAGAAGTGGTGCTTATTAAATATTAATGGAATGAATGAAAGAGTACTGAAGCCCAATGTAATTATGTTACTTGCTTAATTTCACAAAGCCAATTACTGTTTTTTATTCTTAATATTATTTTTCAAGTTAATTAACACGTGTAGCTCAAATGTACTAAGTATCTACTGTGAATCAGGCACTGCTTCAGACTCTGTGTGTCTGAGTTGTTAAAGAAACAGAACTTGTTGTGAGAGGTACTGTCATTATTGTGTTTTGAAAACAAGGACACTAATATGCAAAAATTTATATATTACCCAAGGTGAAGAAATCATGAATTATGGAGACAAAAACCCATCATAAGTCATTTGACTTCAGAGTTCATGTACTTAACTGTGTTTCTTCCTTATTATTTTATAACAAATTACTTTAAAACTGAGAGCCTACATCAACAAATATTTATTATTTCAGTTTCTCTGAGTCAGGAATCTAGGCATTGTTTAGCTGGATACTTGTGACTCTGAATCCCTCCTGAAGGTACAATTAAGTTTTGGGCTAGGCTTGCAATTATCTCAAACCTCCACTAGAGAAGGTTCCACTTCCAAGGCATTCCGTTGTTGGATGGCTTCATATTGCTACTGGCAGTTAACCAAAAATAGTAACTGTTTGGCACATATACCTTTCCATAGTGTCATGACTTCCTGATTCCTCCAGATTAAAGGCTCCACAGGAAAAGGAAGGAAAATAATATAGCGCCTATTTGGAGGAATGTCACAATTTCTTTTTATGATCAATTTTGGAAGTGACATTACTTTTGTCATGTATTATTCACTAGATGTGAGTCCTTTGGTCCAATCCATGATCTGGAAGAAAGGATTTCACAAAGGTGTGAAAAGCAAAATGCAGCATATATTTTCTGTTAGTTGATAGCTAAATAAATGAATAAATAAGACTAATTGCATTATTGATTATTCAGTTCTTAGGTTCTTTGTGGACCGACATATAGGCATCTTGTTTGTACACATTATAGGTGTTATTGGTCATTATTTACACTTGTCTCAAATTCAGCTGACTGTAAATGCAGTTTACTTAAGGGAAATTCATGGCAAAAAAAATTAAAGAATTAAATAATTCTTATATACATATTGTACATTTTTGGCTTTAAGTACATATGCCATTGATTTTATCCTAGTATTTTTTAAATTAGTTACCAAGTAAATCCAATAATGAACCACTACTCTAGAGTGCTTTAATCTAGGTGAGATTACCCTTGGTCAATAATCTCCTTGCTCCCTCCCACATCCAGACTGTAGGTAGTTCTTTAGCCACCTAGTGGTTGGGTGTATTTTGAACAAATATTTTCACATTTTACCATTCTAGGTATTTCACTGACTGAAATCCAGTTGTGATGATTGGGGAGGCAGTTTAAATTATCATCATTATTATCATAATTTTTAATTATAGCAATAATATGAAGTGTAAATGAAGTCTGCATTGTATTTGTCATTAAATAAATATGGATTCAAAAGTATGATTCAACATCATCTTTCTTAAAGTAGTTGATACAAATCAAAGCCAGTGAATCTAGGCTTTGAGTAAAAAGGAAAACATGTTTTATTATTATTTATCTTTTGGAGAAAAAAAAGGAGTTGATTAGAAGAATGTAGAAAGCAGAAGTTTTTGACTTTAAAATGCTGCACATCACTTTTACACAAATAAATGGGTTATATATGTGGATAGGCATTGTGAAGGCTTGAATGTGCCAGGGAAAGAATTAGAGGGAGGCCAATACCAGGCCTAATGGCAGACATGGAAAAGAAATTAGACTAAAGTATGTTTTTTCCCTGAGTCCCTGGTGTTAGTTTAGCTACAACAGAAGGATAGTATAGTTTTCCTCCAATATCTTTTAAACCATCAAATGCTAAAATATAATGAACATTTTTATATGGGAAGATGTAAGATCATGAGAGCCTAAGATCATTTGAAATTTGTTATATTATGATTTAATTAGCAAGAGTAGTAAATTTTTTAGACAGATTAGCCAGAGAAAGGATATGATCACTTTCTGAAAAATTAAAAAATAAAAAAACTGAAATAAATATGCATTTTACATAAGTCTGAATGTTTGTTCTTCTCCACTCCAAATTTATACTTTCAAAATCTATTCCTAATATGATTATGAGAGGAGGTGGGAACACTTGGAGGATATTTGATAGTGTGGCCAAAGTTCAGACCATTGGGACTAGCACCATGCTGTTTTAAAGGAGAATGCAGAAAGCTAGTTGACCCCTTTCACCATGTGAGGATGTAGGGAGAAGACAGTGTATACTGAGTAATGGGTCTTGCCCACAGAACACTAAGACATCAATGTTCATTATTTATCAGGCACCCAAATTACAGCATTTTTGTTATAGCAGCCTAAATGCAGTAAGACAGTATTAAAACAATTACAAATAAGGTTATTTCCACTCAGACACAGGTCATGAGTAACCTACTAAGAGAGAAATCACAGCATTGAAGTGTTCTAATAATGGATTAGTAAATTCAGTCATAAAAGGAAAGACTTTTCAGTAGGAATGGAAAGTCATTTACTGATTTGAATTCATCTAAACAAAATATATGAAGAAAAAAGGTATTAACATATATTAACATAATTAACATATATATATATATATATATATATATATATATATATATATATTTGAGTCATACATTTTCTCTGAATCAGTACAAATCTGGGATGCTATTTCTGTGAATCTTTTCCCAAAATACCTATAATACAATAACTTGAGAAAGAAATCCTTGCATAAACTCTTGGACATGCTGACTTCAGTTTGTTTGCCCTGACATATACAAGTCAAGTAGAAGATTTGGGGGAAGACTGTAATTCAAGGATAGGATATTCTCCATATTTGAAAAGACAGAGGGACCTCTGAGACTTGAGAACAAAGTGGACAGAGAGCCTTCACTAGATTCATTAGCAATGTCCCTGGAAAACAGAGTTTAGAAGGGAGAGATGATTTTATAAGTACATAAGGTAATTTAGGAACTCCCTAAAGAAGATACACAGAAGAGATTTAGTGGTCAAATGAAACCCTATTCTTGATCAAAAAGAGTGCTAAGGCAAAACCTGGGTGTAAATAAAAAATGAGAAGACTGCATTAGTTATTTACTATATATAATTTATTATTCCAAATCTTTGTATCATAAATCAATGCATATTTAGTATCACAGAGTTTCTGAGGGTCAGGATTTTAGACATAAAATAGGCTTAGCTGAAGGTCTTTGAGTCAAGACTCTATGGATTGGGAATAAAAGTTTCAACAGGGATTTTGTTCCTATCTGAAGATTCATTCGAAGTGGGTAGTGGGGGGAATCTTTCTCTAAGATCACTCAGGTAGTGTTGGTAGGATTTGGAACCAACACCAAGCATAGGTTGTGCCGCAAGACTAACATCCAGGAAGCTGATCACTTCCAGAGCGAGGTAGTTAGAGGACAGTGAAGGAAAACTCAAGACAGAAATCATAAAATCTAAATAACATGATTTTGAAAATGATGTCTTTCCTTCAAATTAGTCAGTAGCAAGTCAGCAAGTTCAGCTCACACTTGAGGGAAAGAGAGATTATTTAAGGATGTGATTACTAGGGGATAAGGAGATTTAGGGGCCACCTGGGAGACAGGGTGCTCTGAACATTTTCCATTCATTTTTACTAGTAAATGGTATATAATGGTATAAAATCAAAGATAATTGAGCATAAAAGGAGACAAAGCAAGATGAAAGAAAACAAGTACAGAGAAGACCTGAAGTTACTTCAGCAACTAAGAATATCCCATATGCTAGAATTTTTGTGGATAAAAAGCAAATACTATAAACATTTTTTGAATAATTAGAAGACTTAACAGCATTTCAAATGTGAAAAAAATGAAACAATGTGAAAAAACACAATGGTGAAATTTGAGAATACAAATAGCTAAAACGATAATTAATCATCCAGTAGATAAGTCAAAATAAAATATACAGAAGCAAATATGGCAAAGAAAAAGAAAATGCAAAAGAAAGAGTAAGAGTGAATGAAATACATTTATGTATTTCA
>NW_004624749.1:25515755-25530778 GCF_000247695.1 Heterocephalus glaber
AGACCAATGTAAAGGTCATACTCTAGTTGTTTTTAAACCAAAGTAATATTAAGTGTTAGTTTATAGTTTCAGGGAATAAATGAACAACACAATTGTACACATGTAGGTAAATTTAAAGACATATCTATTATATAAAACAGCAATACTATTTTAAGAATTCAAGAATGCATATTAAAATGTATTTAGAAAATAGCATAGACATTGGAATGGTTGATAAAGTTACGATTAAAGATCTTTATTTTGTTTTCATTTATTATTTTTCTTTTTTATTAATTATATTGGTACATTTAAGGTATACAATATAATGACATTCATCGTTAGAAATTCGTACCTTTATTTAATCCAACTTAGTGCTTATGTTTTCCCCATTCTCCTGCCCTCCCTCCCTTCAACACCTCCACCCCTTCCTACCCACAAGGACTTTGTTTCCATTTTTTCTTTTTCTCATATTAAATCCATTCTTGTCTTTCTTTTCCCTACTCCTCCCATTTCCCCTTCCCATTTCCACCTTTTCTTCCTATTTCACTTTATTTATTATACTTTTTAGTCCTTATTTACACTTTCAGTTTCTCACACTAGAGAAACTATTCGGTATTTGCACATGTGTGTACTATTTATTTCACTTAAGATTATCTCCTCAATGCGCATCCATTTAGCTACAAATATCTCTAGTTTCTCATTCCTTATGGCTGTGTAATATTTGATTATGTTTTAAAAACCCCAGATTTTCTTTATCCAGGCTCCAGTTGATGGGCAATTGGGTTGTTTCCAAGTTTTAGCTATCATGAATTGTGCTGCTATGAACATGTGTGCACATATATCACTGTGGTATGATTTTTTTAAATTCTTTGGGGAAGATAACCAGCAGGGAGGGAAATAGCTGGGTCAAATGGGACTTTGAGTCCTAGCTCTTTAAGGAATCTCCATACTGATTTCCACAGTAGTTGCACCAGTCTACACTCCCACCAGCAGTGAAGTACGGTTCCTCTTTCCCCCACAGCCCCACCACCATTTGTTATTGGTTGATTTCATGATAGCAGCCATTCTCTCTGAGATGAGGTAGAATCTCAGAGTTGTTTTAATTTGCATCTCTCAAATGACCAGTGATGTTGAACATTTTTTCATGTGTTTATTTGCTATTTCTACTTCTTTGTTTGAGAAATGTCTGTTCATTTCAGATGTCCATTTTTTGATTGGGTCATTAAATTTGAGAGGTCTGTTTTTTTTAAGTTCTTTATGTATTCCAGATAGCACACTTTTGTCTGAGGGACAGCTAGTGAGAAATTTTTCCTGCATTATGGGTTGTCTCTTCACACTGTTGGTGGTTTCTCTTGCTGTGTAGAAGCTTTTTAATAAGAAAAGATCCCATTTGTTGCTTGTTTGTGCTAGTTCATGGCAACTGAGATTTTGTTCATAAAATCTTTTCCTACACCAATGTCTTCAAGAGTTCTTCCTACCCTCTCTTCCAGCTGGTTTAGTGTTTCTGTTTTAATATTTAGATCTTTATTCCATTTTGATTTTAGTATAGTGCATAGTGAGAGATATAGGTCTAGTTTGAATTTTTGGCAAGTTGAAAACCAATTTTTCCACACCATTTATTAAAGAGGCTATCTTTCCTCCAGTGAGGGTGTCTGGCTCCTTTATCAAAAATGAGTTGGTTAGTGGGTCTAGAATTGTTTCAGCATCTTCTAATCCATTCCACTGGTCCTCAGGTCTGTTTCTTTGCCAGTATCATGCTGTTTTTGTCATAGTAGCTTTGTAGTATAGTTTCAAGTTGGGGATTGTGATACCCCCTACCTTGTCTTTATTGCCTGGTATTGTTTTTGCTCTTCTAGGTTTCTTCTTGTTCCAAATGAAATTTTGGATTGTTTTCTCCAGGTCTCTCAAGTATGCTCCTGGGATTTCAATTGGGATTGCATTGAATCTATGTAGCATTTTTGGAAGTTTGGCCCTTTTCACTATGTTGATTCTTCCTACCCAGGAGCAGGAATGTCTTTCCATTTTCTTATATCCTCTTCAATCTCTTTTTTCAGAGTGCCATAGTTTTCAGAGTAGAGGTCTTCGATTATTTTTGTTAGGTTGATTCCTAAGTATTTCAATTTTTGGATGCTATTGTGAAAGGAACTGATTGCCCCGTTTCTCTCTCAGTGAGTCTGTTTATTGTGTACAGAAACACTACTGATTTTTCCGTGTTGATCTTGTATCCAGCTACTTTATTGAAATTTGTTACTAAGTCTAGAAGACTTTTGGTGGCGTTCTTAGGGTCTTCTATGTACAGTATCTTGGCATCTACAAATAATGACAATTTGACTTCTTCCTTTCCTATCTTTATTCCTTTTATTTCTTTCTCTTGTCTAATTGCTGTGTCTAATGTTCTCAAAATTATATTGAACAGGAGTGGTAATATTGGACAACCCTGTCTTAGTCCTGATTTTAGTGTGAAGGATTTCAGATTTTGACCATTTAGTATGATATTGGCTGCTGGTTTTTCATAGATGGCTTTTATCAGATTGAGGTAGAGTCCATCTATTCCAATTTTTGTTGGGTTTTTATCATAAATGCATGTTGGAATTTTTAGAATGCTTTTTCAGCATCTATTGAGATGATCTTTAGGTTTTTGTCCTTGACTATGTTAATATAGTGTATTACATTTATTAATTTGCATATGTCGAACCATCCCTGCATCCCTGAGATAAATCCCACTTGGTCAGGGTGTGTGATCTTCTTGATGATCTTCTGCGTTCTATTTGCCAGTATCTTATTAAGAATTTTCACATCTATGTTCATTAGTGAGACTGGCCTATAGTTCTGTTTTTCAGTTGGGTCTTTCTCTGCTTTGGGGATTAAGGTCATGCTTACTTCCAAGAGAGAATTTGAGAATATTACTTCCCCTTCAATTTCATTGAAGAGTTTAAACATTAGTGGCAGTAGTTCCTCTCTAAATGTCATGTAGAATTCAGCAGTGAAGCCATCAGGACACTGGCTTTTCTTGGTAAGTTTTTAATTACATTTTCAGTTTTATTGATTGATATTTAGAATTTTTAGGTCCTCTTTGTTCAACTTTGGTAATTCACATGTATCTATTAATCAGTCCATTTCTTCTGTATTTTCCATCTTATTGGGCTACATAGGTTCTCGAGGTAGGTATTAATGATCCTCTTGATTTCTGTTGGGTCCATTGTTATTTCACCCTTTTCATCCCTAATTGCATAGATTTGGAGCTTTTCTTTCCTTTTTCAGATAAGGTTGGCTAAGGGTTTGTCAATTTTGTTTATTCTTTCTAAGAACCAACTCTTGGCTTCATTGATTTTTTTGTATTATTCTCTTAGTCTCCATTGCATTGATTTCTGCCCTGATCTTTATAATTTCCTCCCTTCTATGGGCTTTCAGTTTGCTCAGCTCTTCTTTTTCTAGAAGCTTGAGGTTCAGCATCAGGTTGTTTAATTGGGCTTGTTCTGTTTTCCTAATGTGAGTATTTATTGCTATGAATTTCCCTCATAAGACTACTTTCATTGTGTCCCATAGATTCTGATCTGTTGTATTGGCATTATCATTTAGTTGTAGGAACTGTCTGATTTCTTCTTTAAGTTCCTCTGTGACTCGTTGGTTATTCAGAAGTGAGTAGTGCAGTTTCCATGTGTTTATGAAATTCTTGTGCTTTCTTTTGCCATTGATCTCCAATTTCATCACACTATGGTCTGACAATATACAGGGGATAACTTCAATTCCTTTGCACTTAGACATGTTCTGTAAGTGAGTATGTGGTCTATTTTAGAGAACAGCCCATATACAGCTGAAAAGATGTGTGTTCTATGGGGTGGAACACTCTGTAATCATCTGTTAAATTCATTTGTTCAAGACTTTGATTGAGTTCTAGTATTTTGTTGTTTATTTTTTGTCCAGTTGATCTATCTATTTGTGACAGTTGAGTATTAAGGTCCCCCACTACTATTGTATTAGTGCTTATATGATATTTCGTGTCCATCAGTATTTGTTTCATACAAATAACATAAATATTGTTAGGCACAGAAGTGTTTGGTGCATATATATTAATGAATGTCATATCTTCATCTTGGATTGTTCCCTTTACAAGGATGTAATGTCCTTCTTTGTCTCTTAATCAGTGTTGGTTTGAAATCCAGCTGATCTGCAAAGAGGATAGCTACTTCTGATTTTTGGGGGGTTCCTGTTGCATGGAGTATTGTTTTCCACCCTTTAACTTTTACCCTATGAGTTTCTTTTTGAATTAAGTTTGTTTCTTCTATGTAGCATATTCTTGGAACTTGCTTCTTGATCCTTTCTGCCAGTCTATTTCTTTTGATTTGTGAATTGAGATCATTAACATTGATGGTTATATTTGATATGTATTGACTTATCCTTGTAATGACTTCTTTTTGTTGGATTCTCCCCTTTTGCATTTAGTTTCTTATCATAGCTGATGGATTTATTCTGTAGGGCTTCCTGGAGGTTGTTTTCCTTCAGAGCTTGATATACATTGCTCCACACTCTTCTTGCCTTGTGGGTTTGTTTTGAGAAGTCTGGTGTGATTCTGGTGGGCTTTCTGTTTTATTTGATTTGTTTCTTTTCTCTAACTGCTTGTAGAATTTTGTTCTTCTATTGGGTTTCTGGAATCTTAACTATTATATGCCTTTGTGTAGATTTTTTTTTTTATCATGGCTAGGTGGAGTCCTATATGCCTCACTTATCTCTATGTCAAGTTTTTTTCTCCTATATGGGAAGGTTTCTGCCATTACTTCTGTGAACAGTTTTATTATGTCATCTGGACTCTCGCCTGTTTCTTTCTTGACTCCAATCACTTTGATGTTATTTCTCTTTGCATCATCTAGCAGCTGCTGGATTGATTTCTTGTGGTCTCTTAATATTTTTAAGAAAATTTTTCTTTTCCTGGTCACTAATTGCAATCTTATCTTCTACATCTGAAATTCTATTCCTGCATTGGCTCATTCTGCTGCATATACTTTTAATGGAGTTTTTAATCTCCTGGAAATCTGTTTGCATTTGTTTTATGGATTCCATTTATTTCCTCTATTGGGATTCCATCTTGTTCCTCAGCTCCTCTATTCTTTTTTTATCTGTGTCCTCTCTAGATTTATTAATCATGTCCTGTACTATGAGCAAAATCTCTGCTGTTATCTGAGAAGTTATTTCTAATTTCATTTTTTCCAGGTCCCCTTTTGTTGCCAGTTCAGGGAGTCCAGGAGGTTGAGTATCAGATTAATCCATCTCTTCATCCTTCGGGGTTCCCTTAGGTGATCTGGAAGTCTGGTTTTGGGACTTATTTATGTGTCTTCTCATTTCAACAGATATAGCCTGCTCTGTCTTTCTTGAGGTGACTTTTTGCTTACACAGTGATCTTGAATTCTCAGCAAGCCACTGAGCAGCCTTTACTCTGCTGATCACCAGTAAACCAATTCCTGCATTCAGAGAGGTGGTCTTCTCGATCCCCGAGCTGACCTGTTGTCTGGGCAGGCTTCTGCCTGGGGCCTGTGCAGACTTGCACTGGTGTCTAGGTATGCCTCTCACTGGGGCCCCTATGTAGCTATTGTCTGGGAGGGTCATTGGTTGGGGACTGTGCACCCATTTCTGTTGTTTGCACAGGCTTTGGCTAAGGTCTTCCCACACTTTTCAATGGTATAGGATGAGCCACTGGGTATTGTGTGCCTGTACTGCTCTTCTCCAGGCTGGTCTGTGGCAGTGGCTGAGGGTATGATGTGCCTCTGACTACAGCCCATGTGCCCATTAAGCCCCTTTCTGGCCTGGCTTTTGGCTCCAGTCGGTGTGCCTGAGCCTCTGGGGTTGGGCCAGAGCCCAGGCTGCGTTCTGCTCACAGCCATGCTGGTCCAGGACACACAGCTGCTCCCCGGGATCTGCCTGCACTTCAGGATGGAATAGCAGGCCTCTGGCAGGAGCCTGTGTGCCTGTGCAGCTCCTCTCTGGCCAGGCTCCTGGCCGGGGTAGGGGTGTGCCAGAGCCTCTGTTGTTGGGGGGAACCCCCTGATGCGATCTGCTTGCAGCCTCACTGGTCTGGGCCACAGAGCTGTTCCCCAGAATCTGCGTGCACTCACTGATGGAATGGCAGGCCTCCGGTGGGAGCTCTCCTGCCCTTGTTGTCATTTGTAAAAAATACCAATTAATATCACAGTTTAAGTAAAGAATTCATTATTAAATGTTAGACTGAGTATAAATACAATTAAAAAGTAAAAATTTTCATTCAACAAAGAAAAAAGTATACTAAAAGTACAAGCTAATCAAAATAATAGAAAATACGTAGGGAAAGGATAGATTCATAAATTTTGCAATGGAAACATTTTCTTATAAACTGGATACAATTATACTTTTTCTTTGTTTTTTGTATTGCTACTATTCTTATTTTTCTACCAAATGATTGAGAATTGTAACAGCTGTTTTAGCTAAAGTGGAAAATAATAATCAAGAAGAAATAACAGGAGATAGATAGCAGAAGCTACTTCAGAAATTTGATATAATCTTTACAATTATGCATGGTTCACTGTCATATTATTTTCCCTATGAAAAATTTAAACTTAGGCATGCTACCTTTGATCAATAATATATAAACAATTATGAAAATGTATAAGAGAACTGATAAATTTGACCAGCAAATAAATGACTAATGTCTTTATTATTTAGTGTGTTACATGCAATTCAATAATAAAATATTGAGGAAGCCATTACAAATTAAAACATTTAAAAATTAAATAAGATAGCATATGGTCTACTTAGACTTCAAAGATATTTTGATTGTTTCTTCTTTATAATTAAGGTTGTTTTTGCAAATTTAGTGAAAGAAGTGCTTCCAGGCAGTACACACAAGGGTTGGAATTGCTGAAAACTTTTTGAGTGTCACTTGATAACACATCAAAAATGTTAAAATAATTACCTCTTTGAATCAGTAATGTTCCCTTTTGAACTTATCCTAAAGGAGCAGAGTTAATGACTACTGAAATTTCTGTATTACAATGCTTAGTGACATGTACTTTCATTTTGAAACAGTCTAGGTATAAACAATAGCTAACTATAAAGAATAGAATCAACTGATTTTAGTAGACTGACAGAATACTTCAATTAAACCTTGTATGTATTTATAAAGATATGTAAAAATACAAAAAATTATAATGCATTGTCAATTAAATAGATAGACCCTCAAAGTGAAATGCAACATATTAATTTTAATTTTGTAACGAGTATGAATATAAATATTTCAATAAAAGTTGTCACAGGATGTAAGGTGTAATTGACAAATAATATGTCAAATGTATAAATTTAAATTTATTACAGTCAAAGACACATTGCCATTAATTCCCCTAAAAATACATCCCCACTTAGATCACATTTAAACATTTTCTTGTCACTTTCTGTAATGACTCTGGAAAGTCTTTTTTTGTGTGTGAATGTCTTTAGTTGTGCTGCCCACACTGCCCCAATGTCCTGAATACATTCTAAACATTTACCTTTTATGGATCTTTTGACTTTGGGGAACAGCCAGAAGTTTCATGGTGAAAGATATGATGAATAAGGTGAATGAGGATGCAGTATATTTTTATGAGCTTGCCTCTCCCTTGCGTGGCACTTAACACAAGCATTCACCATACTTATTATTGCTACTTCTAAACACTCTAAAGGTGGCTGCCAACACTGCTTTGGAAAGTTGCAGGTATAATGAGATAAATTTTTTTGAAGAGAGAGAATTTTGAAGGGTATTAGTGACAATGTGCTTTTTATTGTAATAAGTTTTCTTTCTGATTTGAGTACTCACCATGTACATATTTTGATCACCCTTTATGTATACAAACATCTAATGGATTTTGGATTTATTTCTAATTTTGTCTTTATTTTGCTTGCATCTTACACATTTTATATTTGAACCTGGAATGTATAGTTAATTACATAAAGAATGATGATTTACAAGTATTACCACGCATTATTGTTAAAGTGTTGCTTAGTCTGCTAAATCAGTGGTATGTTGGAAATTGTTTCCATTGGTTTTTGATAGAGTTCATTTGTACAACTTTTCTTAATTCTGCTTAGAAATGACATGTTGGAAGATTGAAGTTGGCCAAGGAGAATTTTTACCCTACAGAAATTAAAAAACTACTATAAATCTGAATTTTTCATTATAGGAAGCTTGTCAGTAAATATTTGCTATCACACTTCAGGGCTAAAAAAAATGAATAAAATATTTCAGAAAATTTAAATAATAAATGAAATTTCTCAAGAAATAGTTACACATCTACATTTATCTTTCTAAAAATAATGGCAATCATATTTAAAAGCAACTAAAAAACATTTCCACAGCTCTTATTTCATCAACTCATTGCCATTTAAACTGTTATTATTTTCAATTATTTCATCATTTTTGTTTAGTATCTATCCTCATAGAATTGTGCAAAAAATCTCAGTAAGATTCATAAATCTAGCAGCCAATATTTACGAACAATAGTTTTGTATTTGGTTCCATAGAATATATATAAACTATATATTATTAATATATAATATATTAAAATTAATAGCATATTAATATTATCAATATATTAATATATAATATACATGGTATATTATAATATATATTATCATTAATAAAACAACAATTTGCTGAGAGAAACTTATACTTTTTAAATCATACTTTTAACGAGACCATACCTACTGAGAATGAGAGAAACTGAACATTTAATACCAATACATGGATATAACAGACACCCTGAATTTGATACCATTGTTAGCCAGCCTCATCAATGAAGACTCAAAGCCATAGAGGAAAAAATAGACTTTAATATTCTTTACTTTGGTATGCTTTGTAAAATATTCATGTATATTTTAAATGCCTGCATTTTGATAATTCTTCCTAAAAAAGAAGCTTAGCTTTTCATTTGCAAATAATGAATCCTATAATTTATTGTTACTCAAAGTGCAGTCTGTGAGTGGGGATAAGTAAATCTCACTTTGGAGGTTATCAGAAATACTGCTTCTCAGACCCAATTTGATCCATTCAAACCTTAGTTTTATCAAGATGGAAAGTTAATCTGTGTGCACATTAAAGTTTGTGAAGCAGCATCATTATCAATACTCAATGTCCAGTTAGGAGAGAGCATTTTTCACTTGTTTTAAAGTCAAACAGGTTAGTTAATAACTCCTTCTAATGAATATCATTTAAATTATACTATTCAAATTTTTATACTAGAACTATAAAATTGTATGAAACTATATTCTTCATAGGCTGAATATTATCTTTTCCATATCTAATGGTATCCTTGATATATGTGGAATGTGGAAAGGCATGTGCCTTTCAGTATAAGATTTTATTTGTATAATAGTACTAATACTAACCAGGTACCTCTTTCTATCTGTATTATAAATTTTAGGGAACTTTTTGTATATCTTTGGTAAAATAAAAAGAATAAAAGCAGCTGGCATATTACAGTAAATAGAAACATGTTGATACAAACTCATTAATATATAAATTTCTGATACATCTGAAACATTTGGCTTTCTTAATTCTTCAAGTTAATATATTAGATGGATGTGATTGGCTTTGATAATCAAGAGAAAGTGTTGAAAATGTAATTAAAACTATTTTATATATCATGAACTCTTTCAACCACATCACAAAAACAATAATAAAATTGTTCTTTTAACTCTTGATGGTAAGAATGCTTATTTGATCTGTCCACATAAGAAGCTTGAGATTCCATGCAGAATTTTTTCAGATCTTGAGTTACCTTGGATAGTATCTAAGAAGGAGAATGTCATATTTCTTGAATCTAATTTCAAGCAAATAACTATGTTGCAATTTGATAATTTTATGACTTAAAAATGTCAACAAGATCAGAAAATATTGTTTCTACTATGCAGATAATGTTTCAGACAAGGTTTCTTGAATTCACTGTGTCTTCCAGATGTTTTGTCAGCAGGCTGTTGGGATGTGGAACAAGTCCTTAGGTCATGATTCTCTCATCTACCCTGGAAACGAGCAGACACTTTTCTTTCTGTCTTTGCTCACTTAAGGTTTTTCTTAATAACAATCATCATAATCTTCAAATGTCTTAGGTAGGAAAAATCAAATATGACACATGAAAACATGAAGGTAATCAAGTGATAAACTGCAGATGTGCATTTCTTAACATAACAGCTTATTTATTATTTTAATATATTGTTTTATCTAGAAGAATACAAACCCCAAACTAAAAAAAGTGTTGCATTCAATGAAAAGGCAAATTTTAAAAACAATTTAATCACTCTTTTCAATCAATAATCAAAATCAAATATTTTATCACAGATTCTTCAAAAATATTTTTTAAATATGCCATAATTTAAGTTAGAATTCTTCATAAATGCAAAATATCACAAAAATGTTAAGATAAAAAATATTTTATGTGTTCAAAACACAAAAAAATGTCATTTTTTCACTGTATAATAGAAGGTACAATTACTTCAAAGTATTACAAATTGACTTAGCCTTCAATTTTAGTATGAATCAAAAACTCAATCAATCTAGACTTCTGTTTGAGAAATGACATGTAATCTCTCTTAGAAAAGAGTGACTATGATACCTGTACTTGTTGGGGTTTATCTCTTCTGGTGTCAATAACTTAGATATGCTTGACAACAGAAAAAGAATGAAAGAATAAATCAAGGTAAAACCAAGTGTTGCAGAAAAGTGAGTTTAATTTCTCATAACTTTTTATAATCATAATTCTTTCAAAAGTTCATAAGGTATAAAACTGGATAGAAATTAATCCTAATAATGCTATTAAAGTTTAGCTTTTATACCTTCATTTTAAAAGTTTATTATATGTGCTCAATATTTTATTTCAACAACATTTTTAAGGATATTCCCCCTTAGTTTAGTTCTGTGACTTGAAGAGAATAGGAAGGAATATTTGTGTATAACACACTTCACAGAAAAACAATTGATTTCAGCCTTTGAAAAGGGCTTTATCTTTTTTAGTTAATCTCTCCAGAGCAAACCACATTCCTTGAGTAGAATTATTGAGTAACTAGAACTACATCTGAGAAGTCATCAACATTGACTTTTTCAATTAATTTCTATAAAACACAAGGAGATCAAGATCTGTTTATATTTTGTGGGTATATAATTTTTCAGCTTTTCACAAGGACATATGATCATTTAATAATATCTATTCTGGATCTCAAACTCAAATCTATTCTTTCATATATCATATGCTCCCAACACAATTTTCTCTTAGTCTCTTAATCTTTCTCCCATAGCCCTCCAAAATATTCTCACACGATATAACATTTAATGACATAATTTGCCAATCTGTTTAAATGATTGCTGATGTGATTCAAACTGGACATTATAGTGGCAAAAATCAAGTGGTATGACTATCATTTTCCTCTTAAAAAAATTATAATAGCAATTACACAGAGATAGTCTTAGTATTGTGAAACTGTGGATGTAACATATTATTAGTTCTCTACATTTAAGAATTAGTTTTGAAGCCAGTTTAATGCCAATGCATGATTTTATCAGTACTGTGAAGCATAAATGCTAAAATAAATGTAACGTGATAATATTTAGTCATGCAACTTTTACTTTTTATTTTAAAAATGTAAACTAAGTACTAACCATATGCAGGGCATTATGATTCTCAATATTTGTACTATAAAGAATCATGGGACACCTTTCATAGAATATTCACAGTGAAGGTAAGACTTAAAGTACTTATAATGACTAAGATATTGAAAGTTAAATATTATAAGAAAGGAATAAAATTAGTATATTATGGAAAAGAAATTAAAATTTTTTCCTATTGAGAAGGGATATAACAGTATTTCTAAGCATTTAAGAAGACTCCCTAGAAGCCAAGAAACTGAAATTTAGCTATGAAGAAGAAATAAGATGAAAGAAGCTCCAGAGTTACATGAAGCATCCAGTACCTTTTACATTTGATTTCAAAAATGACTATAGCATTTACAATTAGATGATTGAATTATATTTTTATGGCTTAATTGCTATATTCTAAATCCTAGGTCTTATTTGTCTCACATTAAAATTTTTATAACTGAAGTCCTTAAACTATTTCTATATTGTATTAATAATTATGAGGCCTAATCTCAAAGGGAACAAAACTATTATTCATTAAAAAATTAAACGGATATCTGTCATAGTAAAAAATAATTTCAGTACATGAGGTTAGTACAGATGTTAACTTCTTTACATAGAGGTCAGTTGTATTAGCTGTCTAATTTATGAGTGACACATTCACTTTAAGTGAATTTTAATAACCCTTTTTAAGTTACTAGAGCTCTCAAGAGGTTCCACGCTACAATTAAGCAAAGTCATAAAAAGAAGTGGCTTAAGATATAATAATTCCTCGGATTACATTTTGAATTTATATACCAAATTTGTATCAACTTTGTTAAGTGGATGATGGCTTAGACTACTGTTTATAATTAAAAAACTTAACAAGAATTTAATGTATCATTATGCAATAGGTAGAAAATCATAAATAGCATTAGAAGAAACAAAATTTCCTCAGTATGACTGAAATAATACATGAGTTAAATATTTAAATGTAACTTTACACATACATTTCAAATTTAATAGTTGCTACTTTTCCTGCCCTAGATAGTTCCAAGACTGTTTCAGAAATTCTTCAGTAGAAATACTTGAAAGGAATCATTGTGGGTCAATATTATCATCAGCTATTAAATATTAATTAATGTAGCTTATAGCATCTATACTTAAATTACTGTTTTCAAAAATTCACTATGTGTTAGAAGACAATTTTGGCCTGTATTTGGGTAGCCATGATAAAACTAAATGATATTAAAAAGAATAATGGGAATTTTTCTGCATATTAAAAGTACTTGGCTTAGTTATTACCAGATGTTAGTTTCTTACAAATTTCTCAAAATGGATGAAGAAAATTAGAACAATTATTAATCACCTATGTAATGCAAAGAAAATAAATGATCTAATGTTGGTCTGAACAAAGAAATCCCAGAATACAAATGGAACAAGTTATTGAGCATGTATTTTTATCTCAGTTAACCCAACAAAAAGCAAGTATGCTTTAAAAGGAAACTGTAAAAATAATCAGTGTAAGAAATTACAGTAACTCTCCGATTTACAAACATCCAGTTGAGAGCTTTCACAGATTACAACAGACCTCACATTACAAATATTCACAGATGCAAACAAATCACAGAAGTAGCTCATTTCCACAGCTGTGCCACTGTGTGGTTGTTGTATACTGCCATAATGTACAGTAGGACAGGGCTCAATTATACCCCAAGCCATCCGGAAGCAAGAGGAGAAGCAGTGTTAATAGGGGTGGGGGGACAAAAAATGCAAAGCAATATACATTGTATATTTGTGTCAAAGGTGCATAAGACTCACTTTGTCAGACTTCTGAATGTATCTGACTTATGAACATTCTTACAGAATACAATAGATATTATTGCCTCTATTCTTTGTAACACTGAGGATTCTACTTTTATAATTTTCCTTAGTCCACATTTCTTATCCTTGGTGGTAGGTATTTCATTATTAATATCCTTACCTATTTTTCTTTTCTTATTAAATCAAATCTATTGTAACAAAACACTAGAGAAAACATAAGCATGATTTCCCTGATCATATAAAGCCACAGTTAATATATTATTTTACTTTTTTGCATCGTTTATTAGTATATTTTAGGTATACAATACAGTTACATTCGTCATTGGGATCTTGTACATTTACATGATGAATCTTGGTTCTTATTTTTTCCCCATTTCCCTGTCCTCCCTTCAGCCCCTCTACACTTCTCTATTTAGAAAAACTTTGTTTTCATTTTTTTCTATTCTCATATATTTTCTTTTCCCTTCTTTTCTTTCCCCTTCCCCTCCCATTTCTCCTACTACTTTAGAGGTTTTCTTACTATTATACAATATCAGTTACATATTTTGATCCTTATTTACACTTTTAGTTTTTCATACCAGAGAAACTATTCGGTATTTACACATATGTATCCTGTTTATTTCACTTAAGAGTATGGCCTCAATGTGCATCCACTTAGCTATAAATGTCTCTGGTTTCTTGTACTTTATGGCTGAAGAATACTCCATTTCATATATGAAAAAAAAAATCTTCTTTATCCAGTCGCCAGTTGATGGGCACTTGCACTCTTTTCAAGTTTTAGCTATTACAAACTGTGCTGCTATAAACATGGGTGAGCATAATATCACTGTGGTATGATACGTTTAATTCTTTGGGGAAGATACCCAACAGAGGAATAGGTGGGTCAAATGGGACTTCTATTCCTAGTTCTTTAAGGTATCTCCATACTGATTTCCACAGTGGGTGCACCAGTCTCCACTCCTACCAACAATGAAGAAGGGTTCCTTTCTCCTCAAAACCTCACCAGCATTGTTATTGATTGATTTCTTAATAGCAGCCATTCTTTCTGGGGGGAGGTGGAACCTCAGTGCTATTTTCATCTGCATCTCTCAAGTGATGTTAAACATTTTTTCATATGTTTGTTGACTGCTTTTACTTCTTTATCTGAGAAAAGTCTGTTCATTTCAGATGCCCACTTTTGAATTGGGTCTTTATATATGAGTAGTCTGATTTTTCTTCAGTTCTTTATATATTCTAGATAGTAGACCTTTGTCTGAGGTACAGCTGCTAAAAATTTTTCCCAAATTATAGGTTGACTATTAGTTCTGTTGATGCTTTCTCTTGGAGTGCAGAAGCTTTTTAAACAGATGAGATCCCAGTTGTTGATTCTTTGTCCTAGTTTCAGTGCTGCTAAGGATTTGTTCATAAAGTCTTTTCCTATATCAAAGTCTTCAAGAGTTCTACCTAACTTATCTTCCAGCAAGTTTAGTGTATCTGTTTTAATATTTAGATTTAAAATCCACTTTGATCTTACTTTAGTGCCTGGTGATAGATATGGGTCTAGTTTTAATCTTTGGCAAGCTGAAATCCAGTTTTTTCAACACCATTTATTAAATAGGCTATCTTTCCCTCAATGAGG
>NW_004624749.1:25551975-25567537 GCF_000247695.1 Heterocephalus glaber
AGTGAGAGAGAGGGACAGGGAGAGACAGAGAGACAGAGAGAGACATGGAGAGCAAGGTTTATGAAACAAAATATATGTAGCTTTGTAAGAATTGAAACAAATACTTTTCATTCAACATTGTACCCTAGTACTCACACAATTGGCTTAATTTATAAAATCTGGTATCTTTACTACTATAAATAAGTAACATTTATAAATGTCACTACTATACACTTCTGCAAAAATATAATAGAAAGCTTTATTTTCTTCTCATATTTGTAATAATTACATAAACAAGATTTAATTACCAACTGCTTTGCTTTCTGAAAATCAACATCTTTGTACAAAGCTGAGTGAACTATGATAAAACTGCGAATGAATTTGTAATTCTATTTTTTTCATTTATAGTGTATTGTGAATTTGATTGTAAATAAATTTTCATATTACTTCTATGATATCATTTCAGTTGTATCCTTTGATATTCTGTGTATACATTCATTTATTCAGCCCTTTATTCATTGAGCTAATTATTAATTATATATCAAGGTCTATGATAGATTTTTGGAAATAAAATGTGACATGTGATACCTATATTTACAATCTTTTCTGTTATATAGGGAGACAATTGTACAACTCCAACAGAACTTGGTATGCATCACAATAGATGTATCAGATTCTTTTAACCTATCAGATCCTTCTTAACCTAGAATTTACATCCTGTATATGAGGCTGATTATCTCTTCAAGAGAGACATTGGAATTAAATTTTGAAGGTTTATCCTCAAAAGAGATAGAAGAGAAGTAGTTATAAAAAGACTCTGAATCCTTTCAGACTCCCAGACCCTTCATGAAAATAAAAATAATTCAATGGGTGCACAGGTGAAATACTTGGAGGATATTAAAAGATATAACTGAAGAAATATCATGTAACTCATGTTAAAGCATTTTGATGTTTTCCAGAAGGAAGTAGGGCACCTCTGAAGAGTCCAAATTAGAGCTATTTTGTGTTCAAATTCAAAGCATGGCATTAAGATTCTTGACCTTGGAACCAGCCTGCCTGAATTTCAGTCTCACCACCACCCATGGGATTTATTAATCTATGTATGCCCCAGTTTGCTCAATGTGAAATAAGGATAGCAACAGTATCTATTTCTTGGTATCCTTTGGAGGCTTAAATTAGTTAGATTTTTTTTTTGTTAGAAATATCTGGCATGTAGATAGTGCTAAATTACCATTAATTTTTTTTATCATTTTCTCTTGAATCATTTAACTTTTCTGAAGAATGGAGGATAGGATAAGAGGAACCCAGGGAAAGAAATTAAACTGAAATGTTACTTGTATAACTGAAACAACAACAAAAAAGTTAAAAATGGGTGGTGATTCTATTTCCATCATAATCTCTATATCACTTCCTCTAACTGGAAGCTAAAGCTGTCCCTGGTCACTCAAGTCTGCTCTTGTCACTAATAGAATAGGCAACAGGGGATTACTATGTACCTTGGGTATTTTATTTTTACTACTAAAGGCAAAAAAGCATAACACCCTCACAGATAGGGCAAAGATTATCAATAAGGCCCAGAACATAACTAGGGTATGTCCTTCCACTACAATCTACTAATGAAATTTGTTGGCTGTACAGAGTAAAACAATAGCACCACAATTTAGATCTAAGAAAAAAGAAATTTGGCTTATACTCAGTAGATAAATTATCCCATTGAGCTAATTCTGTAGAAGGTGAGGAAAATAAAATGGGTAAAATGAAATCAATGATGGGTAGAAACCAATGATGGTCTCATAATGTTTGCATAAATAGGAACCAATGGAGCTACCATTATAACATTTTCTTTATCATGTGTTTTCATGTGTGTAGTGAATATACATAAACATATGTAGACATATATAGTCTAACTTATATAAATATATATTAAACTATTATGTAATATATGCATATTATTTTCCTCTTTTTCTTATCTAATTTTTTTAAGCATTGTAGATCACAAAAATCAAGTATGCCTTCTAAATTATAGAATATTAAGTTAATATTCTGAGAGTCAGAAAGGGAGTGAACAACATCCATTGATTTTGGACTTGATGATGGAAATAGTAACTAATGAGACAAGAGAAAATCGTTTACTGTGGGAATTACTGCAATATTCTAGACAAGATAGTGCTGATGTCTTGGCAGTGATGGAGTTGGAGGTATTTTATTTATAGAAAATAATGCACGCCCTTGAGTTCACAGCTTAGCTGTCCCATACCAAATGCACTATTTGATGTCATTTTAAATAATTGCTTTCCTTTTGAAATAGCATCCACCTTACCCAGCTAAAACCCAATGTCTTCAAACTTTCTTATGACTCTGGGACATTCATGTAAGTTAGTTCTACAAAGTAGATATGCATTTTCAAGGCCTGGGGTTCACAGCAATATGAGCAATGAGGTTAACTGATCTTTTGATAAGTTCACATGTTGTAGCAATTAAGTCTTCAAAGTAGCATGAGAAAGAAAGGAGAGATGACTCTCATGTTTGAATATTAGAAGGTTTAATTTGGCTGAAATATAAGGGAAAGACTGTAAGAAGCATAAGATTGTAAGAATTTGCACAATTAAAAATCATTTTAGTAATTTAGACAAGAGATGGTGGAGATTTGGACAAGGGTCATTTTGCTGACTTGGCCAAGAAGTTTGCTAATTTGAGAAGTACTTTTCCAGATAAAGCTGGGATAAAGCTCCATACCTTCTGGGAACAGTGAAGGGATGGTGTAAAAATGATAAATCAATAGCAGAAGTTTGAACAAGTGGATGACACATGGAGTTATTACCATTGTGAGCACACTGTACTGTCCATTTTCAAAGGTTATATGTTGATATAATTGCACTGAATCATAGACATGAAAGTTTTATGAAAGTAGCCCTCTGGAAAAATAGAAAGGATTGTCAGAATGGGTTAGGATGTTTTTTTTCCCTATAAAATGAATGACATCATTCTTGTCCACAAAGTTTTCATGTGAAGAGATTCCTCTGAGCCAAAGTTTTCTTAAGAACCACTTTTTAAATGGAGGCAAAGGAAAGAAAAACAAAACATCATATATCAATTGTTCCTCTAAGCTTTTCCATGGATAATTTTTCTTCTTTAAATGAATTACTTTACTTTGAAATGAGTTATTTTAGTCAAGTAAGATGTTAATTTTACAATTAAGAAATTAGCTAATTAACCAGATTTTTCAATGTCAGTAAGAACGCATGTTCTTCTCAACCTGCTAAGCATAAACTAATTAAAAGATCGGTAAAGCAGGTACTGGACCAAGGAAAGTTAAGTCATCCACTCATCATATGAATATCATAAATTAGTAATATTTATTCCTCTCTTTCTGACATGCTTTTTCATGATTCATTGTATGGGAAAATTATTTCTGTTTACGGAGAAGATGAATTGGGCCTTTAACAGAGTAAGTTTATTTGCATATTACCTTGGTTAACATTATTTTAACTCTGTATGAAGTTTTTTTATTACCAGTGTGCTAAACTGTGGAATATTTAAAGATGTATAATAGAAATTTCTCTTCCAAAAAAAGCATTAATATTCTCATACAATTTACTGCATACACATTTGAATCTGAGAAATTAGGTTGGATAATAAAATTCAAATATCAAATATTGGTTATAAATTTCAACCAGCCAAATTATAAATATGTCCTGAAGTGATTAGACTGCTATCTTTTCCATATATTTCTAGATAAAATTAGAAACCTATTCCTATTATGAAATATTTGAATTGTAATATTTTTAATTTAACTATAGTTGTGTTATAAATACATTAAACCTGTGTTTACAATTTAAATTACTGGTACAGTTTTGTTGGTTTTGGGTTGGTTTGGTTTGTTTTTTCCAAATGAACAGATTTTCCATCTTGGTAACTCTGAATTACCAAGAATTGTTATAGAGGTTCTTTTCTACATAGTGGAAACTCATTCTTATACTTGTATGTTAAAATTCATAGAAAATATTTATATGCCTTCTGCAAATGCTTTGTAAGATAACTTATAAAATAGTGTATTCACTAAGTATGAACACAGTAATATTAAATATGTTGAGAAAATTATTTATCTTATCAAATTACTAACTTTAAGATAATTTTAAATTATATAAAACTAAAATTATTAAAAATGACTTCAAGAAAAAATATTTTTAAAATAGTCAAAATTTACACAAGGCTTTCAGCTCTAAAACAAATTGTGAACTGATCTTTCTTCCACTTTTCATGTTTCTCTCTACCTACCTTTCAAACAATTTCAAATTGACTACTACAAACATTGAAATAGACCTATTATCTTAGGCTGTAAATTTTCAATCATTTATCTATTGATAAGTTTTACGAATGTTTATTACTATGCCCTGATACAATCACTTTTCCATCTTGTTCTGGAACAGAACATATATTGTGAATGACTGAATTTCATTCCTACAAGGTGTTAAACCAATGAGATCAATAGGCTACAAGTTGTTTTTTTTTTTTGGTACTGGGGATCGAACTCGGGTCCTTACGCTTGCGTGGCAGGCGGAGAAATCACTGAGCTAAATCCCCGGCCCTTACAAGTTGGTTCTTGATGTAAGTTGTGGGATTTAATGGAGAAATGAAATAATGACTTATTATACCAAACACTGTTCTAATTCGAAGTAACTTTATGGATCTTATAATAGATATCACCTTTAACTATTTCAGTAGTTAGTTTTGGATGTAAATAGGCTTGACTCAGCTAATTTAGTTTTCCTATTCCAAGAATGCTCCAGCCAGTTTTTTTTTCCTTCAGTCTTCTAAGTGTTGAGATAGGAAAAAAATATAGCATTTTAAAGAAATCATTATTAACTCAGATATTCAGGAAAAATTTTAAATATCAATATTCATCATCTAAGGACATCTAATAAAAAAATTAGATTATGAGGGAGGAGTTCAGGGAAGACAAGAAGAGGGAAAATTATGTCTAAATAAAATTAAATTTGGAAATTACATGATGTTGGTTCAGTCTGTTTGGAATCTGTCAGGAAAAAATTGTCTTTTCAGCAAAGGTGTTAATGTCCATAAAAATAATCCAGTCATAGAGTACCTGACACTAGAGTCAACCTGATTACGGCATATAATAACTATGTTATCTTGAATAATTTAGATTAACCTATGTATCTATTTTCACTATCTATACAATGAGACAAAACATTGTCTCAAATCACAAAGTTGTTGTGAGAAAAAAATGAATTAGAGCTTATGATGCATTTAAGAATATGCCCAACAATTATTATTATTATTATCATTATTGTGTGAATTGCTATGAGTCTGGGTTAATAATATAAACTTCCTGGTCTATCATTTTGTAATTAGATTGTTCTTTTGTAAGTTATCTGCTTATCCAGGCACCCCAGACACAGCGACTGTGTTCTTGTTGAAAGTGAATGAATATGAAGGTTGTTTAAATGAAAGCAATGTGAGGATGTGGATACAATACAGGGTGGATGACCTTATATCATTTCTGATGGCTTTTATCCATCCTGCCCAATCATAGTTAACAAAGGCCTTGATATTTTATAATATTTTCACAATTTCTTTGCCTCATATTTGGCTTACCTTTACCTGGTTTGCTTTAATATTCATATGAACATTACTAACTGATTTTGTGAATTCTCTACCTGACCCATTAATATGGTAATGCAACTAATAAGTAACATTTTATAGGGATTTATAATACTTAAACTCTTTCAACACTATCTCATTAAATTTAATGTATTCTATCCCATACAGAAAACTTGATTTTTCTAAAATATATCTTCCTTACAATTCCATAGAATAAAGTATATCTTCCTTTTCATACTTTCCATTATTCCTAGGATATACTTACGAATTTTATTATTGTTAGTTTTTTCAAAACTAATTTTGAAAGTAACTTAATCTTTAACTAAAAGTTTAGGAATCACTAAGACTCAGCAACTCAAAGAAGTTGCAAAATGGTATCACAGTGAAGGTAGTGCTTAATATCTATTTCCATTTATAAATTTCATTCATCTTGAAATTACGTTTTGCAAGTAGTGCAGCCACCATTTTTGTAAAGAGGTGAAGTAAATTCACTTGCTGAATAATTTAACATTTAGTAGCTATTTAAAAACTTCAATGTCATCACAGTCAGTATTTGGATAATTTCCTGGCTATTTCTAAAATTATTAGACTTTGATTAAATTCATTTTAAATCTATTTATCAGATAATTTTAATTGCTAACAACTTTCAATAACTTAGACACAGGCACTCCTCCCTGATTCATCTAATTTATAGTCCTGGATAGTTTCCATATAAATGTTTTCTTTGTTACAGAGATAGCCCATTAATATTTATGTATTGTATATGTATATATAGAAATAGGTAAGTATGTAGATAGGTATAGTCAGTGATATACAAATACAACTAATACAAATAAATATACAAATAAATTTAAATATATTTGTATTAAAAGGCAAATCAAAACCATGATGAAATACTATTTAAAATCCACAAAATGACTAATTTTTTAAGGAGAAAATGAAAGTATGTGAAGAAATTGAAATACTCATGTTACTGATGATTATTTAAATAGTAAAGCCTCTTTGGTAAATAGTTTGGTATTTCTTCCTATATTTAACCATAGAACTGTAATGTGACTCAGCAATTCTACTCACAAGTATATACCCAAGATAAATGTAAATGCATATTTACAAAAATTTTATAAATACATGCATTACATGATTATTATGGCAATATAATAGTAAAATGGGTGGAGGTAACACACATGCCTATAATAATGAAGAAACTACACAAATATTGTCTCTTCATACAATGGAATACTCTTCACTATAAAATTAAAGTACTAATGCACACTCTAACATAAATGAGCTACAAAAATTTTACCTAATTAAGTCAATTCAGACATGAACTAACACAGGGTCTGTTTCTATTTATATGAAATGTCCAAACTCAAACTCATAGAGATAGAAAGTAGATTAGTGGTTTCAGAGGCTGTGGAAAGAAGGGAATCCTAGCCGATGCAATGGTGAAGAATTAGATAGTAGTGATGTTTGCAAAACATTTGAACATAGTGTAAGCCTATAAATTCAACACTTAAAAATAAAAAAATAAATAACGAGGCAAGAATCACAGTTCAGTTTGGGTCAGAAAGTTGTCATTGTGTATGCCAGTGTACAATAAGCCCATTTTCCTCAGTGGTCTATCAATTCTAGCTCTGTGACACATATCTGCTCTGAAACACTGACTCAGCTATACATGTGTTTGGTTCTATACATAAGTAAAATAATTATTTTGTAGGTAGGTTAGGTACCCAATGTAGATTTTTCAGACTAAACAAAGAGCAGAATATTATGGAAAATAAATATGGTAATGTCAGAAAACAGTGTGGCTGGCCCATGGTAACGTTTGAGATGGTAGTTGTTGGGTTTAGACTGCAGGGAGGGACACAGACGCATGCACAAGGAGGATAACCTTTGGGATTTCTTTTCTGTAAATGAAGAACATCCACTAACTCACATTATCCAGAGAGAGCTATGGAGTATTCTGCTTGTTAAAAATAAACTTCAGTATTCCATATCATCATATGTAACTAAAACTAGCCCTGTTCTGTTCATATATTTAACTAGCTCTTAAAATGTTTAAAATGTATGTTCAGTCTTTGCACTATTTAATGTTAAAACTGAGTCAGTGTCATGAATGATTAAGAAAATTTCAGTCAAATAATGTCAAATGGATATCCAGTAATTTGCTGATTGATTTGAGGATGTTCATTAAAATATATATGTTTTGGTGAGGATTAAGTCTGCTACAGTCTTTGACACAGCCACTGCTATCTGTCACACACTGCTTTTGGCAGTAGCTCCTGGATGTGTTAAAATGCATCATTGTAGCTTAGCTTCTAACTTTACTATATGTGTCAGTTGCAGCAGGGAGATGTATTCAATTTTTCACACTATTTGAGCAAGTTTTGAATATTAAAGAAAATACACAAAGAAGGACCATACTACTGAAACCGCTGACAGGTCTTTGGGTTCAGTTAATTGCTGTAAACAGAACGGTTCCTGATGCTCCTTTTAGTTATGTTTGTGGCTGCTAACAATTCTCAGTGGGGCCTTTGTGAATTCTGTCTTTATCTCTGACTCCAGTTGATTGACATGTGAACCATGAGCTGACGGTGTTTGAAGAAGCACACGGATTTCTATAAAGCTATGAATATTTTCTGAACCATTCACACCAGATCTAAACACTACAATTTCAACTGCAATTCTTGAATGCCTGAAAAATCAGTGGGCTGAAAAACCAGTAGACTATTTTAGTGTTTGCTTCTTCCTTCATTAACTGAAAATGCATTTGGTGAGTACATATGTGATGGCAGGAGTTTCTTGTTCAATGTTTACTAACAAATCTTTTAAAAATGTGCTTTTTTGGGGGGCCAGGGATTTAGTTCAGTGGCAGCATGCCTGCCCGGCAAGTCCAAGGTCCTGAGTCCGATTCCCAGTACTGAAAAAAAAGGGCTTGTTTGTATTTTGTTAAAATAAGAAATAATGCTTTTATTTTTATTTGCAGTAATTTTAGCCACATTAAGAAAAAAAATCACATAATGCACTTTTCTGCAATAATTACATCATAAAAACTACAATAAAGCAAATACTACTTATTGTGAATTTTAATTTCTTATAGAGTAAAAGTGTAATATTTCTGTTTGTAATTGGTAAAACCCCCAGATTAGATTATATGATGTTCTTTCTTTTCTTTCTTCTTTCCTTTTTTCTTCCCTCTTTTCTTCCTTTTTTCCTTGTGGCCTTTTTTTATCCCATTTCCCTTCTTTTTCTTTTCATACTTTCCTTCTTTCCTTCCTTTTTTTCCTTTCTTTCTACTTTTCTTTCTCTCCTCTGCCTCCTTTTTCTTACATCCCTGAATTGTTAGTTCACTCTATTAAGAACAAGAAGAAACTTTATCCATGGCTAATTCTGTGAAATGGTGGGATAATATTATTTATAAGAATGGAATAAGATACATGTTTTGACTTAAAATTATCTCTCTTAGAAGGGTAGAACTATCTTATCTGAGAGCTATTAATTAAAGCCTTTTAAGCAAGATCATGACAGGACATAACTGTGTACTGTAAAGGTAAATAATAAATTGGATCTTGATGCCAAAGACTTTCTTTTATTCTTAGACAACAATATTCTGTGGCCAATCTCCTTTTAAATGAACAATTTCAAAACACTATTCAACTGCAACTTTTGTTTTCTTTGTAACAGGATAATTTCTATTTTCGTGGTTCTATTTAACCTTTTTCATAAACTGATTAAACACAATGTAGCTCTAGGGCAGTTATGGCCAGGGTAAAGCTTTTAGAGGTTTCAGTGAGAACAAACAGCCGGCTGTGGCACACCTGCCATAAATTCACCCTCACTGCTCTAAGGTGCTGGCAGTGAATATGGACAGTAAAGTTGAACAGTGTTGTCTAGTTGATAATCCATATTTTCTATCCTGAAAAGGGCATAGCCTCTTCAAACATTGGGCTTTTGGACAGGGTTTTAAAATTACAAATATGATTGTGCATTTTCTGCATGTTAATTGAAGATCTAGGGTTCATTCTTAAATTTTGCTCCTGTCATTGGCTGACCATAAAATTTTAATTCTCAGAACTTCATTTATTGCCTCAAAAGAAATAAATTGGAAAGTATTAAGCAGAGTACATTATGTGAACTCAAACTTATTTAAGGATACAAAGATCCAATATTGGGCCAGTTTTGCCATGATTCCTATGTGATACAAGGTTTAATGATGGAAATCTCAAAGGCTCAAATTTGTTGTAGTTATCTGCAATAAAGAATTTGAATGAAATGATCTTGCCAGGCATGGTGGCACACACCTGTAATCCTACCACTTGCGAGGCTGAGGCAGGAGGATCCCCACAAGTTCAAGGACAGCCTGGGCTACATAGTGAGTTTATGGCCAGCCTGAACTACATAGGGAAATCCTGCCTCAAAAAAACAAAAACATAAACAAATGATTTCAAAGGACTTACAGTCTAAATCTATGTGATCTACTAAAGTTTAAGGATATTATTTTTCTAAGTGATATATATGTTATTTTATGTTTACATGGAAAGTTTGGATAATAACATGGTTGTTTACTGTTGTAATGAAATGACAAGATGATATTCTTATAGTTTTTTATAAATTGTACATCTAAAAAACATTAACAAAACAATATGGCTCCAATTAGCTATATGACAGTGACAGAATTGTTACTGCCTGCTACCAAGTAATGCCAAGGAATCCTGGCCCAAGAATATTTGTGATAATTTTTTTTTTCTAATACTGGGACTCATACTCAGGACCTTGTACTTGCCAGGCAGGTAGAGTGCCACTGAACTTCATCTTCAGCTATATTTGTGATAAATTAACCTGTACTGTGAAGCTTGTAAAATGAACCAGAGGATAGTAGGCCAATAAAACCCATACATACTTTTTAGCTAGATGCTTTTATTGCAGTGTCCTGATTCCAGTTCACATCAATAAATGAATCAAGGTGTTGACTGAATAGAAAATCCATGCATATACTAGAAGACACATACATATACACAGGTATTATGTAAATAATGTATATATACACATATATTATGTATATACATTATATATGTGTGTATATATATCTTGTAGGTATATGTAACACTTATGTGAGTATTAAAAATATTTAATGATATTGAAATAATAACTACACACATTTGGGAAAAATAAATTTTTTAATTTATGTTTTCTCATACAATAACTACCAAATGAATAAGTTCAACAGTGAAGTACACACAACTGCACATACACTTACAATAACTAAATATATTTATTCTTTATTTAAAGATGTATAAATTATACAGATAAAGGACTAAATATGCAATGATACTTAAAAATATTTGAACAATATTTTTGGTTTTAACAGGCAAGAAGATACATCTTTGAAAATCTAAAAAGAAAGATTTAGATGGACTTTGATAATATGAAATAAAGTTTTGGTGATATGAATATGGATATATTCTGAAGAAAACTGGAATAATTTCTTTATGATACATCAGAAAATCAATATATTAGAACATGATTATATACAGATTTCTTTCAGAGCAAAAATAAAGGAATCAGTTAAACACGGAAGAAAAAATAATCAAAGTTTATGAACTGTCCTTATTATGGATATGAATTATTTAACCTAAGAAGGAATAAAATGACCCTCAATCTAAATAAACACATTAAAAGTGTTCAACATCTAAAACAATCTATGAGATTTAAAATGAAACATCTGTGAAGTATTGTATAGAGCAATTATAAATCAGCTGATAATGAAAAAGGTTATATGGAAACATTCATTTCATACATACATTGTAAGGTTAAATAAGTTGGAGGAGCTCTTTTGAATGATTGAGCAATCACATATAAAATACATACAATTTCATCCATCAGTTTTATTTCTTGTATTTTTCAGAAATCCTGGCAACAGAATGCAAAGTTGTGTACTTAGGGACATCTGTTGCAACATTTTATATAATACAGAAATTTTGGAACACAGTAATGTTTGTTATTAGGGAAAATTTTTTAGAATATTTTCATGCACTTAAAAGGAAAATGATTTGTCTATTTTTCACACAGGGAAAGATCTCCAAAATATAATTTCATTTACATAATCTCAAAATCTAGGAAATAATTATAAGTATGTTATACACAGAATTATGTAGGAGGAAAGTTGCCTCTCAGGTTTGTCACTACTGGTTGTGCAAACATTTTAACGTAATATATAAACTTTGGTACTATTTCAATAATTTATCAATACTAATTATAATATTAGTTTACTTTTTAATAAAAAATTCTTCCTTTAATGGATTGGTCTACTGTAAGCCTATGGCAATTTATTATGAGGTTTAATATTCACTGGTGGGGGTTATAAATGGTACTTATTTAATCCGCTTCTATCGTTTACTCAGCAACTATAATTTCAAATATATCTTTAGCTTCCTGAGGCAAAAATTTTTGCCTCTTCATGTTCATTACAGTAGGATAAACTGGCATGTGTGTATTTAGAGGAGCTGGAATTTTGAAAGAAATAAGAATCCATGGACTCTGAAGTTGCATGATTATTTTCCATAAATTTAAAAAAAAAAAACTGGAATGGAAAGCTTCATAACTGCAATAGTGAACAGAATGTCGTATTCTGCACAAGGACCTGAGTTCAATCTCTGGTACCAAAAAAAGAAAAAAGAAAGTCATATTCTACAAAACCAATATAAAGTAGCTATATATTTATAAGTAAAAATTTAACCTCACTAGCTATCACCATTGGCAAATAATCACATTAAAAGATAGTCTAGATAATACCTGTACTTTATTCCAGTGATTTATTAGTATTTATTCATATTTATTCAATTTTGTTTAAAATTCTAGTTTCAAAACACGTTAGTCTCTCAAAAGTCATAGAAGCATTGCTTTTTTATGTAATAAAATAGAAAATATCAAGTAGAGTTAATCAATAATAATTGCCCCTAAGTGTAAAGACTGAGTCCAGCAGTAAGCATATTTGAAATTAAAAGTTTTCTTCAAAAAGTATGTATCAAAGCATAATACCTACAACATTGTATGAGAATAACTAGTCCCTAGCATTTTTGATATCCAAGAATAGTATAAGATTTTAAAAATTATAATCAGAAAATTCTATGTGATTTAAATAAAACTGTAATTCTGAAGGTAAACTAAATGAGTTTTAATAATGAGTCTTCCACTTAGCAGCTCTAATTATGTATGACTGGATACTGGGAAATTTACTATCTGCAATCAGCTATTTAATATATAGAAAGAGAAATAATGGTAATGTAATTAATAGAAAGTAATAGTAAAAAAGTAATAATAGAAACTGCTTCGTATTTGTGGTATTTATTATTATGAATTCTGTTTTCTGAGTTTGCTGCTTTACTTAATATGGACTTCCATGCTGTGAAGACTATAAATATATTGACAAAAGAAAATATTTTCTTTGGTACTACAAATCTCTCCTTAAAACCTTTAGAATGTACAGCTGACTTTACATCCAGGAATTCATGCAAACACTTTATCTTAGACAAAGAGGTCAAACACTGGAAGAGAGACAGCCTCTTTAATAAATGGTACTGGGAAGACTGGCTTTCCACATGCTGAAGACTGAACCTTGACCCACATCTCTCACCATGCACTAAAATATAACTTAAATGAGTTAAAGATCTAAATATTAAAAAAGAAGCACTTAATCTGCTGGTCAGTAGAATAGGTGAAACTCTTGAAGACATGGGTATAGGCAAAGACTTTATGAACAAGACCCCAATTGCACAGGATGTATTACAAAGAAACAACAAATGGGATGACGTCAAATTAAAAGAATTTGGAAAGCAAAATAAACCACCAACAAAGTGAAGAGACAACCTATAAGAATGGGAAAAAAATTTTGCCATCTACTTCTCAGAGGATTAACATGTAGAATATACAAAGAACTCAAAGAAATTAGACCCACCAAATTTTCAGACCAATTCCAAAAATAGGTATTTGAAATGAATAGATGCTTCTGAAATGAAGAAGTTGCAAACAAGAAATAAATACATTTAAAAGTGTTCATCATCACTGGTCATTCTAGAAATGCAAATTCAAACAATACTGAGATTCTATCTCACTCCAGAAAGAAAGGATATCATCAAAATATCAACCAGTAACAAATGCTAGTAAGGCTGTGGGGATAAAGGACCCCTTCTGCACTGTTGGTGGAAGTATAAACTGGTACAACTGCTAGGAAATCAGTATGACAATTCCTCAGAAACTAAAACTAGAATTTCCATTAAACCCAGCTATTCTCTTTTAGGCGTTTTCCCAAAAGTGTAAAGAGTAATCATACTACAATGATTCATGCACACCCATGTTTACAGCAGCAAAATTTATAAAACCTAAATATTACAAACACCACATATACCCATCAACAGATGAATGAATAACGAAAATGTGGTATATATATACAATGGAAAACTACTGTGCCATAAAGAAGGATAAATGGGATGGTTTTGGTAAATGGATCTGCCTTGTTGTTATAATCTTAAGTGAAATAAATCAGACACAAAGTCTAAATATCAGATTGTTTCTCTATCTCAGAAAAGGCAAAACGTAAACATGGAGTAAAATAAAGGATAGATTTTGGGAAGTAGGAAGAACTTGTTAAAGTGGGAAGGAGAACACAGGACAGGAAGGGAATGAAGGGAGAAGGCATTTTAAAAGAAGAACATTGAAGAAGAAAATGGAAACAGAGTGTTTATAAATCAGGCAGGAGAAAACTTTGAAGGGAGGGAAAGGAAATTGGGAAAAACAAAGAATTATGATATATTACGTACAGGTACAAATTCTCAATGATGAATGTGATCATTATATTTGGAAAACATGTACTCATAAAAAAATAAAGTATATAGGAAGAAATATAGATTATAGGAAAATAGTATCTCATTTTATATTAGGGTTTTGAGCATCTTCTGATTTTGGTATCTTGAGGGATCCTAGAACCAATTCCCTGTAGATATGAAGTGATGACTATATTCTTTAAAACGATGTCTGTTATCTTTTCCTAGATGTGGTGATGCATGCCTGTAACCCCAGCACACCAGAGGCTGAAGCAGGAGGAATCTGTGTAGGAGGCCAGCCTGGGCTACATAACAAAACCTATGAAAAAACAATTTGTCATTTTTTATTCCCTCCAAAATGATGAAATAATATGTATTAGATATTCCATCTTTTTCTCCTTTATAATAAAATATCACCTTCAACCTTTCCTACTAAATTTCTATAGCTAAATATATGTTTGGAATTTATACAAAGGAATAATTAAGTACCATTGTCTTGGGGAAATATAATTATTAATTTTTAATCTGTATTTGATATTTTTAATTTTATATGATCATGGGTAATGTCTTTAAGCTTCATGTGATAGAAAGAAAATCATTTCACTGAACAGCAGTGAAATATTAACTTCAGCTTTTTTACCTGCCAATTTTATTAACATGTATTTTTTTTTATTTTTACAGTAGAGTTATTATAACTAGCTCAACTGTAGGATTCAAGACCACCACAAATATAAACAGTGATTAAACAAACTTATCATGAAAAAATAAAAAATAGAAAATCTATTAAAGTGTTAACACACTTCTTCCCCTTTTGTAACCAAAGCACGAAAATATCATTTAGAGCTCCCAGCAGAGAGGAGGCTTCTGGGTAGGCCTGCCACAGCTCCCAGTGAGAGGAGGCTTCCAGGTCAATGTGCCACAGCTCCCAGTCCAGAGGAGGTGCCAGAAGCACCACCCCATTGAAATGAGAAAACATGTAAACAACCCTCAGAACCAGACTTCCAGATCACCTACAGCAAACCCAAAGGGAAACGAGATTGAACACTCTGATACTCAACCACCTGGACTCCCTGAACTAGCAATGAAAGAGGATCTGGAAAAAATGAAATCAGAAATAACTTCTCAGATAACTGCAAAGATAG
>NW_004624749.1:25572407-25584194 GCF_000247695.1 Heterocephalus glaber
GTATGTAAAGGTGCAAATTTCCAATGATGAATGTCATTATATTGTATACCTAAAATGTACCAATATAAGGATATATAAAGAAAAAAAATCATTTACAATCCATAGTAAATAATCATTTCAACCATATTTTCACATTTATAATCTAACAGAAGCTGGACAACATTCATTCTAATCTCCAAGGATGAAGGAACTATTCTAAACAATAGAAAAACTATCAACAAATTTAAAGCAATTTAAATTAACAATAAATGCATATTTTCTGAGAATAGGTACTAAATTAAAAATTGATATTAGATAATCCTGTTACTTGACAGAAAAAATATATTCTTAAATTTTAATGAGGCAATTTCAATTTTCCAAATGTATTTTTTTCTAAAAATATTTTAATGTACTACAATCTATATTTTATGCATTGATTTGAAAGAAGGAATATTTTGCAATAGAAAATTCTCAAATGTTTTAAGTGGTTATATTTCAAATTTTATCTCAAGTCTTCCCTTTGGTCCTATTCAGTGCTAGCACTATATTTTTCTCAAGGGAAGTGTTTATATTGCCTGAAAATGACAATTTCTACCACTTCTTCTCTGTTTAAAGTCACCTTCCATTTTTTGTAAATGACTGTGAATATTAAATTATTTTGAAAATATAAGGCATGAGATTTCAACTCCCTAACCATCTTACTATAAAAGAAATGAAACAGTACTGTGGTATTTAATGATCACATTTAAAATCAGAGAAAGTAATTAATACTTCTAATTATCCTTCTTCATCTCTGCTCTTCCACCAAAAGCTTCTGTTAGGCCAAATTTTCCCTAAAAGTTTAAAATCTAGTTTATGAGTTGATCCATATTTAGCTTTACTATCAGTACCAAACTGTTTTCCGATATTGTTTCATTGTTTTGTACACCAGTCATTAATGAATAAAAGTTCACATTGCTCAATGTCCTTGCCAGTACTTCCTATCACCCTGTTTCTTCATTTTTAACCTTTGAGATAAAAACATACCGTCATGTGTCATTTAGCAATAGGGATGCATTCTGATAAATGCCTTTGGTGGGTGCTTTGAACATTATGTGGACAGCATGAAATGTGCTTAGACAAACAGCAATGGCTACCATGTCACTAGACAATAGAAATTTAAGGAGTCACCATCTTATATGTGGTGCATCACTGGTCAAAACTTTGTCATGTGGCCCAAGACTGTTTGTCTATTTGTATGTATATGCATAATTATATCATTGTACACATTTTTTCACAGTAAGTGAGGTTGAGAATCATTCCCAAAGTTCCAAGCAATGTTTATTTCTTTGTTTATTAAATGATACTTCAAGTTTTATTCCCTTTTATCAAAGAGTTTTCTTTCTGTTTTGTTATCCAAATTTCATGTCCATGTTTTGAATATAGCTTCATTGATTATATGCTAACATTTGTTGTGTACATATTACACAAAGTGAATGCGCTGAGATTTCTGATACCCATAGTAAACAGCCTAGTAAGAAAGAAAAAAATAGCACTAGTATTTTGTTTTACATCTAGCCATTTTTTAAAATCACATTTCATTAAGTACCATTAAAATACATGGCTTCTTATTCTAATTTATAAATTTATTCATCATTATTTTTATAGTCATTGATGAAAGACCCATGTATTGAATTCTTAATATTTGTCATTGGTTTTTTTTCCAATTCTATAACTGATCTCTGGTTCTTTTTTATTTTAATGATACATGAAATTTTACACCATGGATCTTTAAAAAAATTAATCAAGATTAGTGATACAAGCATAATAAATCTTTTTTTTTTTTCAAAATAATAGCACACTTTTTTTTTTCTATTACAGAAATTCTTGTGCATCTAATGCCATGCAGTAGAACTCAACAGAGAGAAAATACACACACTGGTATTGAGTTTTGAAGCAGCTTCTTTGGTAAGGTGTACTCATCTAAACAAATTGAGTTTCATTAAAAGAAAAATTAATATGTCCTTTGTCATGGCTATTCTTTTACTATTCATGTAAATAATTCTGAAAAATGTTTGTAGTTTTATTTTTTCTTAATTTACTTAAATAGCTTGTGACTAATAGTTTGTTTTGCTATTTCTGAGTTTTGCCAGTAGGTCATGTTGACTGTAAATCATTATTTTAGTTACATAAAATTGTTCATACATTAGAAAAGAAAATGAAAGCAGTTCAACATAGTTCAGATCAGCTTTAAGAAAAATGTCATTCATTATAAAAATCATTTATGTATTTAAATACACAAGACAAGCATATATATATATATATGTATATATATGTATGTATGTATTTTGAAATGAAATTCAAGGTACTCCTCTACCTATGCTCATACAGTAAGAATGGGAACAGGCAAAGTTACCTCTTAACTCCTTGAACTACAAGAGGATGTTGGAGAGGACTGACTTCATGACAGGTTGGAATGACTTCTTTAACCTTGTTTAGAGGGTCTAACAGGTAGTATAGGGTGAAGGGATCATGTGGAACAGTAAAAGTTGAAAAGATATTTTGAAAAATAGGGAACAGGATAACCTTTTACAAGGGGAGTGTGTGAAAAGGAAACAGGTTCTTCTCTATACCTGGATGCCTGCCCAAATTAATAAGGAGCTAGCATTCTTTATATAGTCTTCAGTAGATGTTATCTTGCCATGTGAGTATGTGATTATGAGCATTCTCCACGCAGCCAGAAAGCATGTAACCTTTGGGATACTTTTCTGTTTTGCAAGGCAGGTTACAATGGCCTCAGAACTATAGCACTTAAGTCACACAATCTGGCTCCCAATAATTCCTCACACAGCTTTGTCCTCAACAACGAGAGATTCACTTGGCTGTAAAAACAAATGGCTGGGTCCTTAGTGAGAAATATATCAAGCCATTTTTTAATTAACAACAAAAAAGGAATGGTGAAATGATCAACTTTCCTATCAAAATACTAGACATTTGCAAACCTCAAGAAAAAGAGTTTTATTTTTGGCTCATTATTTTAGAGCTTTCAGTGCAAGGTCAGGGGGCTGAAAGTCACAGACAACATGGTGGAAGTATAAGTCATAGCAATGCTATTCATCTCATGGTTGTAAGAAGAAAAGAGCAGGCAGACAGCTATAGTGAGAGATAATATCTTCAAAGTTACATACTCAGTGACCCACACACTCCAACTGGATTTCACCTCCTAACAGTACATGCAGCTATAAAATGTACCCTGCTGAGTATAGTGCACCCATATTCCAATTACCTCCCTAAGAGTTTCTTAATTCAGTAAGCTGATAATTAACATTTACTGACAGAAAGGGAATATTTAAAGGAAAGTTTTATTTACCTAGTTTTTTTTTCTTTTGTTTGTCATTGGTTTTTATTTTCAATGTAAAATTTCCTCAGGCAAAGGAGATTCCATGTCTTTATTTTTTTTCCCAAAAGTTTTGAGAATTTAAAATTATTCAAGATCTCTGAATTATCAAAGATACTGCTTTTTCTCTTGTTAATATTCCAATTTTTCTCTACTAAGTTTTGCACGCACACACACACACTCACCAAACAATAGGGGAAAAAAGCCATTAATTATGGTATATTCAATTGTCACTATACATGCCCAATTCTGTGACATCAGATGCTGAGTTAATTAGTAAATGTTTCTATATAGGTTTAAAACTTAAGATACTTTTCTGCTTAAAGTTTTTGCATTTTCTTCCATGCCTTGAGGCAAGAATTTAAGTTTGTGCTTGTAGCTCTCTCACTTTTAACATTGCTATGAGCTTTCTCCATTGATGTAACAGGAGAATAATGATCAAGTTTCCTAACAAAGGCCAAAATAGCAATGACAGAGCAAGATGGAATTTTAATGTTCTCTCACAGCGTCATCCAAATATTAGTAGCCTAGGGCTGTTGTGAATGTTTCTCAGTATAGCCGTGACATCCTACACTCTTAGAATCCATACTGTGGTCTAAAATTGCTGCTTCAGTTCCTTGTTATGAGACTATTTTCTAAGCAGTGAAATACTGGAAGAGGAAGTGAAGCACATGCCTCTGAGTCTAATAACAAGATTCAGAAGCTTTATAAATACCTTAGCTTTCATATCATTGGCTGTACCTCAAGCGCATGACAATACTTAGCTGCAGATCAAGGAAGCATAATGTAGTTTGCAGCTGATGACTGGAGAAACATGTTTAGTTTTCTATATAAAAGAATAGGTGCAAAATGGATAAAGGGAAGCAAATATTAGTCTTTATCATAATAGAATCATTCATCTTTAAACTGATTTATCCCAGGAGTGACCCATTAATCAGAGCTTCATTCTTAATTAGTATGTGGGTTTTAAATTCTGGTTCAGTATTTGAATATCTATATATTTATATATCTATGTTCTTTATGGTGGTATTCCATTTACAATATATATGCTATTCATGCTGTGTATCATTCTTTGAAATAATTGCAAATTATCCCCCATTTCATTTAGAGTCTTGTTGCATCTCTCTTTCATTATAAAATAGCTTTATTTTTTAAGTAACCAATCCAGTCACTGAAAAAAAATAAGGATTGTATTAGAAGTATACTAGGTAACTTACAACATCAAAAGTATGATGATCATCAAACAGTAGAATGTAATTTCTCTTAGAGCAAGGCTACTAGTCATTCTTATCTATTTACTTGAGTAGTTTATTGACCTTTATAAATAGGTAAGCCCAAATTGCTCAATCATCATTTTCCCTAACCTCATGGCTAAGTATATTATTTTCCTTGAGCATCCATTTAATATGTTTAAAATGAGACTCTCATTTCCTATTAAGTTATTTCAGGATTTTACATTAGATGTTTCCTATGATACCAGTTATGTTTTAAGGCTTAAAAATCAGTTTTCACAATTTTTAAATTAATCAGTAGTGTCCAGTGATTTATTGCTAATTCTTTCATTCTTTTCTCTTTTTTTCAGTTTTTGTCTTATATACAAGTTTGTAAACTATGAAGAGATCATATATTAAAATTTTGTCTTCTAAAAAGCTTAATTCAAAGATTATAATTTATTTAATGTTCTAATGTACCCCTTCATTAATTAATAGTTTTGTCTAAAATATTCATCTTCCATAGCTTTACTAATTCTTTGGATTTAAAAGACAAGAAGGAAGAAACTCACTTTACTAAGTAAACATCCACAATTCTATTATCTCCCTGTGTCAATCACTGTTGGGTGATCAAAACTATTAGGAGTTTGATCATAAGAAAATTTTTGAATTTTTATTGAATGAGATTCAGTAAGAAAGTTTCCCTTGATTAAATTGTAGGTAAGGTTGTGATAACATGAATGATTACTGAACAAAAGACTAGGCATCTCAAACTGTCATGTGCAGTATGAGGCACTTACAAAACTTGATGAAATACAGATTCTCTCTTCTAAAGTCTGCAGTGGAACCCAAGATTATACAACTTTAACAACCAGATAAGTGATATGGATGATGCTAACCCACAAGCTGCACTTTGAGTGAGAATGAGACAAATTTTATGTAATCAATTCTATACCATTTCTCAATGAGAAGTGTTTTGGGCATATATAAATGAAGGTTCATGCACGAGTACATGCACACATGCATTGTATATATTGATTCTTTGGTAGGTACTAGACATTTTTCCATGTGTTGTATACAGCCATTAATAAGTCATTTCCTGGGGCCAGGGATTTAGCTCAGTGGTTTTGCCACCTGCTGTGCAAGCGGAAAGACCCAAGTTCGATCCCCAGTACCAAAAAAGAAAAGTCATTTCCCTCATCTCAAGGATCTAATTATATCTGCATATGTGTGCATGTGTTCATGTGTGTGCATGTGTGTGTATGCATGTGTGTAAGCAGTGAGAAGAAGAGAGTAAAACAGAAGAGGAGAATGGGAGAAATTAAACAAATATGACAATAAATCAATACCTTAACAAAGGATAAAGATATGAGAATATTCTGCTAACCTAGCCAGTTTTTCTTAAGGAAATAATGAGATTCTCATTCTTTAGCAACCATGCTAGGCACTTTCAAATAAAGAAAATACTATGTATCCCTGTGATATTTCTAGTCCTCTTAAATAGAGTTATTCTGTTGGACAAAATCTGTACTATGACCATATGGATCCCAACCTCAGTTGACAGAAACTCTCCCATAAATGGATGGAGAGGTGAGCTGTACAAAGAAGCCACTGGTCCAAGGAACAGTCAGACTTCCCCACTGCAGGGAAGACAGAATGCACAGGTGATACCGAGCACCAGCACATCACCTCTTTGACCATAGCAATGAGCATTCAGTAAGAACTTATCCCAAAGCCACCATCTAAAATATGATGACTGAAATATGGAATGGAAGGAAAAAGAGTTCAAAGTGTTTAAACCTGAAAATTGTGAGGACAGAAGTTATCAAAAGGCATCATTTTAAACATTCTAAAAAGAACTACTTCATATACAAATGTAAATAAAAATGCCAGGCCTAGTGGTGCACACCTGTAATCCCAGCTCTCAGGAGGCTGAGGCAGCAGGATCACTTCGAGTTCCAATCCAGGCTGGGCTGCAAAGTGAGTTCAAGGTCAGCCTCAACTACATAAAGAGATCCTGTCTCAAAAATAAACAAAGAAGGAAAAAAATAAATAAACAAATAAATGGAAATGAAACTGATTAGCCTGTTTAAGTGGTCCACACCTGTAAATTCAGAACTCTGGGAGGCTGAAGCAGAAGAGTTGCAAATTTTCACCCATCCTGGGCAATTTAGTGACTTATTGGCACTTTATCACAAAAATTTAAAAAAATCAGTAAATAAAAAGGGAAGGCATGTAGCTCAGTGCACAGGCCCTGGGTTTAATTTTAGTACTAATAAAGCAAAACAAACAAAGACTCACCTGGTTAGATTAGATAAAAGAAGATTGTTAATTAGCAAGTTTATATGACCTTGCTGCACAAAAGAATGGAAGCTAATAAGATGGAGGGGGCGGTAAGGAGAGGGGGAAAAGTAAGCGAGGGAGGAGGAGGCTGCAAGGAGAAGTGGGTGGCATGGCCCAGGGCAGGCCGTGGGGAGGCCAGGGAAGAGAGGGGCAGGGAGGGAGGCAAGGCTCGGTGATATGAGCCTGTAGTCTCAGCTGATGGGGACTATGACTCCTCTTCACAGGAGTTTGATAGCACAAGCAATATACCAAGACCTCATTTTAATATGAGTGTGTGCGAGTGTGTGTGTGCGTGCGTGCATTTTTTTCCCCCTTTGGAAATGATCAAATGCTGTGGATATTTGACCATAATCCATCTAAGCTCTTAAAATCTTAGTAAAATCATTGCATAAGGAAAAGTTCAGTACAGCGGCTAAATGATCACGGTTGTTGGAAATAGTTTTCTGAGAGACACCAGCCCCTTCTGAGCTCATCATTTCTTCCTGGGCAACTTTACATGTCATATCACACATACGGGGTAATGGCACAAAATAAACAATTACTTTTACCCACATGGCAGCATTAGGAGGGAAAATATTATCAGCGATCGTGTAGTAGACCTAAATTTGAATTAGAAATATAGGTATCATTTCTACCTGAAATAGCTATCTTTATGTTGTTCCAGTCTTCTTAGCTTCACCAACTTTGGATGGGACTTGTCAATAATACCCATGATTTAGAAGGTCCACCTTCACGTGAACTTTCTTTCAGCAAATCAGAAATATTTCTTCAAAGTGATTTCATTCTCCAACTTAGAAATGAGACTCTCTGCCTACATTAAAGCAATCTACTTTCCAAGTGTAAAGAAAGTTTTGTTTTAATCCTTGGTAAGTGCCACTTCAACTCACAGCCTGATTTTCCTTCTTTTTTTCTTTCTTTCTACTATTTTTAATTGTGTTGTATTTTATTTAGTTTAAAAATAATTAGATCATTCCAAAGAAATTTGACAATAGTAAAATAAATTACTTGATGAATATAACATTCTATTTTACACAACTGTACATAATAGTTAATTTGGAAAAATTAAAAAGCATTTCTTTTTTTTTTCTATTTGGCTCTTTTCTTTTATACCTGTGAAAAAAAGCAGTGTTCTCTACATTATTTATTTTGCTGAAAGGAATGACATATAAGAGTTCCCCTGATACAGTCTGTTAAGAAAATGTGGTTAAGGCTAAACACTGTTCAAGGTAGAGTTCTTTAAAGGTTAAAGAAAGGACATAGGAATACATACATTCTATTATTGATGTGAAAGTAGATATTTTTATTTGAAAAAAAAGGAATTGGCCCTTAGGGCTCAAAGGGAATGTTAAACTCACAAAAGTCAGATGAATGTTCTTCCAAAGTTTAAGTAATATAATTATCAATCATAAAAACCGTCACAAAATTTCCTACATTTATATCCTATTATGCTTTCTAAATGCTTTCCCATATGTTTTGATATAATTTTGTCCTCATAAATATCCTTGTGAAGAAGGGTGGGGGGTTATTAATTTTCTCTCTTATTCTCAGAGGCAGCCCCAAATCCTTGTTGAGTAGATTAAATATGCATAACTTCATTTTTCATTCCCTGACTGATTCCAAAGGCAATATCTTAATATTGCTAAAAGAAGTTGCCTTTCCTAAACTAAGACCTCTGTGATACAGAGGGAATATTTATAAGGTAATAAGTAAAACATTTTTATGAAGGAGAGTTTAAGTATTATGAAAAAAAACATATTTTACCTTTATTATACAACTTTAATTATTTGAGGGGAAATGTTTCAACAAGATACCCAGGACTTTGTTCATAAATAGTGATGCAGTATATAATTTTATTAAATACATTTTCTTTGAAAATAAAATTTTGCGTATTTCAAGATTTAACTCTTATTCACAAAGGAGAGTCTGAGTCTTGGCAGATTCAGGAAGAATTTGGCTCACAAATTAAAACTCCGTACAGGAGAACACCAAAGCTAGTATCAGAAGTTACGACATCTTCCTGGGTAGCAATTCCTGGGATGCCAGTTTGGGTAGCTGAGGACTGCCAGAAGCTTCACAAAGTCAAGTTCAGAATGAAGAAAAAGGAGTTAACACCTTTGAAATTCAGATCAAAGCTAAAATAAACCACAGGAAATGCGGAAGTTTAGGGTTATATAAGTAGCATGAATATGACCCTCTCTCTCAAAGAAGTTATAAAAGATGATAAGAAAAGAAGGAAGAGAAAACAAGCAAGCCCAGCAGAGATCTCTCTATGCTTTTACCAGATTTAGTGTCTAAGACTGTCACATATCAGAGATAATCATAATTTAGAAGGTAAAACTTCAGACTTTGTGTTCTATGCAAATGCACATAAGTATATGTTGCATATATCTCTTTATATATGCACGCCTAAATCTATATCAATGATTTGTCATTTATATCTATATGAATATCTATACTTACCTATATGTATATGTATATGTATATATCTAGGACAGGCTGTCATAGAAATATAATGCAAACTACAAATGTGTGACACCTAGCAATCCGTACTTTCCAGTGAGCAAATTGAAAATAGTAAAACTCAGGTGAAATTAATTTCAATAATATATTTATTCAAACTATTGTATCTACAATATTATGATTTTAAAATAAATTGCAAAACTGTAGCATTATAATGTAAGTGGTCAATAAAAAGTTAAGATAATATCTTATATTCTTGAGCACACTGAATGCGCAAAAAATGGTACAAATTCTAAAATTTGTTTTATTTTTATTTCTATGACAACCCTGATAAAAAATGGAATAATTTTTCAACATGAGAATGAAGATATCTTAATCCTGAGGAATATATTTTTTTTCAAAAGGAAAATGAAACATAATTTCCCTCATCATTCTTCCTTTGCATAAAAAATACTACCTGAAACAAAATTTTAAAAACCAGAAATATCTTTTTGGTAGTCACACAGCATTCCTTTGCAAAATTATAAGAATAAGATTAAGTTGATTATTTGATGAAAGACCTTTCTTGTGCATTACAAGTATTACTAGGTAATTATCTTTGTACATATACTATTGGCTGGAAGTACATTAAAAATTTTGCAAATAGAAGTCATATAAAGGGAGGGATTTCTGTAAAGGTAACATAGAGCTTGGAGGAACATATTAGACCACTATTCTGTTTTCTTTTTCAGCAACCCTTCTTCAGCAACTATTGTTCAGCAATGCCAACACCCTCAGATATTAGAGAAAAATGCGTGAAGAATAGGTACAAAGAGGTATGAAATGGAATATGTAATAGGCAACTTTGAAGTTTAATCCTAGTGAAGTTCTGGAGTGAGAAATTCTTTGGCACAAAAGAGGATAAAAATCATTCCCTGTCTCTCTACAGAGTAGAGAGCCCTTATTAGGGGTTCAGCTGGATTCACTTCTCTTAGTAGCTGTGATAAATAGATATGATTGAATGTGCATGTGTGACTGTGATTAGGGCATGGAAACCATCCCACCAATCCCTCATGTTCTTAAGAAAGCAGATCTTTGCCTTAATTTTAGCGAGAGAAATATTTGTAATCACCTGGACTAAAACATGCAGGATTTCTACTTATTGCAATGTATTTTCTCAAATACAAAATACTATGAATTCCATAATCATTAATAGAACCAAGTTGCTAACAAAGCTATAATTTTGTCCTTCAATCATTCTGCAAAATCAAATAACTGATTGTTACAAGTTATTTTCCTTCCCTTACTAAAAAATTTCATATAGCGATAGCAGTGCTGTCAGTCAAATGGACAGAAATAAGTCAAAGTGTAAGTCACACACCTATTTGGCAGCACTTGGTCCAGACCTATTTCCTCATGTTCAAATACAGAAATTTGAAAGTAGTATATCCGCGTTCTGCAGAAACCTGATGGGAAAGGAGGGTATCATCAGTATTGTATCCAGAAGACTTTAAGTTGCTTAAATTAATCCATTTCACTTTCCAGAAGATGATTTAAGTATCATCAATGGGTCTTGCATGTACAAAATGAAACTAACTCCATAAAAGGGGTTCAGACAGCCATGGGGAGAAAGGGTGAAATGAAAAGAAAGATAAACTACCAAGACAAAATGATGGTGTCTAAATGGAGAATGATGAGACAAGCAATGTTTCTTGTGGACGAAAACGTTCACCGAGTTTACTTACTGTTTGTGGAGTTACTGTGGTATTTTTCTTAAAGTTCATTATTGCTTTTATATATTTTCCAACATGTCCACAGCATGCAGTAACTTTATCACAGTTAAGATTTTTTTCAAGGTATGAAATACAAAGAAAAATTAAACAAGGAAAGAAGGAATTGAAAACAGTTAAAAAATTTTTATAAAATACTGAAACTCTTCAGTTAACACTTTCACTTATTGTTTCAAGCAAACTTTAGAAAACTGATTATTCTAAAAATTCACAAAATACTCATGAATGATATTCCACATCCTAATGCATATTCTATACCTAATTTACGCTTATATACTAAGATAACTACAATAAAAAGTTAATGAACAACATACTCTAAATTTATATGCAAAATATTAAATACCAGTAAAGAGAATTAAATAGCCCTTCAGAATATCAAGTATATAAGATTAAGCAGAACATATTATTACACATAGAAAAAAAGGGTTTCTTGTGAAACTGTATTCTAAGTTACCATATATCCAAAACAAAAGACTTTCAAAACCAATTTAAAAAGTGTTTTGTTTCATAAAAATTTCTAAGTAGTTGTGGTATTCTACTAATTTTTTTCTCTTATTGCATGAGCTACCCTTCCATAACAATATCAAGAGTAACATAGACATTATTTTTAGTTGAAACACAATTTATAATACTTTGTCCCTAAATTATT
>NW_004624749.1:25586973-25597746 GCF_000247695.1 Heterocephalus glaber
TCAACAATTAGGAGAAACCAAAATGACAACTTAGAAGTTTTTAAATTTTCAGTTTAAATTCTATTTATATATTCTTTACTTTTTAGTTCTCTTTCATTTTACTACTAGAAACATTGTTAGATTTGCTTAACATTTAGCATCTTTGTTATACTATCTTTAATCCAGGAAGGGATTTTCTTTTGTGAGACTTTGGAAAATGTGTCTGTGCATCTTTGTTTTGGAACCATTCTTCTTGTTTGAAAGAATGTGGATGAATATTTCTTTTTTCCGTTCTCTTCTCTCCTCTCTCCTCCCCACCTCTCTCCATCCCCAGCTACTTATGCATCTCACCACTTCACAGGAAACTGCATCCTCCCTTTTCCTTGAAGCTAAAATTTCTAGTTGGCTTCAGCAGATAAAACATATGGAGACAATACAAGAATATGTTAATATTCTTCACAATGTAAGGACTAGAGATTTCCTGTATATAGACAAATCTTTCCTTACGGTGCTTTTTGTCTGTTAACCATAATTATTATTTTTGTTTTATCAAATACTCAATAAGATTACAGATATTTAAAAAATTTAGTGTAATTTTAGGATTGTTTGTAGGCCAACTTTCATCTACTGTGAATTTTTCTGTATTGTATAACATTCTAATTTTTTAATGAAAATGCCTTCTGAGTACCATAACTAATTAATGATGAAAGTACATAAATTAGCTAACTACAAAATATTTAGTTATAAAGTGTATGGCGGAGGAAAAGTTTATAATGCTAGAGGAAACTTAAAGCAGTACAATAATAAGACAAGGTGAAGACTAATTTTAAATTAAATCTTTCTGTATACCCAACCTTCCCCTAAAGAAAATTTCTACAATCAAAATCGTTACCTTTCTGATTATCTTTCTGCTGCTGAAATGACTGTGAATACACTCTCAAACTCAATGATTAACACAGAAGTTTCCTCTTAATGCCTCTGGGAAGTCATACTGTACAACTCTCCTCCACTCGCAATTTCTTTCTATCTTTCTCAAAGACTATTTCTGACCCTTCTCTCTATTCTTTTACCCTAGCATATCTTTTTCAGTCTTCATGCCCTTGTTATCTTCTTCAGCAGAGGCTGAGGGAAAAGTATTTAGACTCCTTCCAACATGACCTCCACCACCATTATCTCTCCAAAGGATTTCTATAAAGATCTTCCTAATGCTAACCCGCTCTGATTGATCCTCTATAGTTGGTTAAATAGATATCAGGTGAAACATGGCTTACTCTAAATATGCTAACCATGTACTGTGTTAGGGAACTAATTTCATGATTATACTAGAACAGGCTCATTAGAAAAGCGTACTTCACCTTGAGGTGAAGTTTTGTAAGTACATCATGCTAACAGCTTCTGGGTTGTGACTGTCTCTGGTTGTTGTGTACACTTCAGACAGGAAGAGACTAGCTGATGCCTCTGGACCAGAATGCAAGGAGCAAACATGCACACACACTGTCACTTTAAGACATTTATCCTTCAAAGTCTCTTTTGGACCCTTGTCCTCTTGGTGAAATTTTGACAGTTTATAATCAATAGTCTTAGGACTGTAAAATTTCCATATGTATCCAGGCTCCTGATATTTTGTCCCTTGAGTAAGTGCCAAACCTATATCTGTCTTCCCAACCTAACCAGCATCCATAAATCAAAATCCTAAATTAAATATATGCAGTAGAGCAGACAGAGAAAATGTGCTCCTGAGTTTTATTTACCCAAATTACCAAGCAGACTGAAAGCAGGTCTTCTCCTGAGATAAGGAAATGAGTACATTGTGAAAGAAAATGTACTTTGGTATAATTGCCTTTAACTAGGGAAAAGGCAATGGTTCTTTAAGCTGGTAAAACATCAAATTTTGTTTTTACTTATATGTCTACAAAAGCACAAAAGAATTTTGAGTCAATGTCAATTTATTTGCTTTGAATTGAATTAAACTACTAGTCAGGCTCTCATGTATTTGAAACATGATTAGAATTTTCTTCATAAAATTGTATCAATGTAATTCATCAATGGTACATTTAAACTCTCGTTATCCAAATCACATTTTTAATGTGAACACCCCACTCTGACATTATCAAAATGAGGTTGTCTTTGAAAAAAATAAAACATATATATTTTTTTAGCCACAGCTTATAACAGCAACAGAAGAAAATAGAGGCATTGATCATGATTTAATTGCTTAGCATACTTCTTTTGATCACCGTTTCTAAAGGTGATGAAAATGCCCTTTCATTTAGCTCAGTGGTTTTGCCGCCCGCTGCACAAGCACAAGGACCCGAGTTTGATCCCCGGTACCAAAAAAAACACATATCTGATGATTTGTCAATATAAGTTTTGCATGTTGCAAATTGCTCAAAGGAACCTGACATCTACAATATGATGAAAAATTATCTTTCATCTAGTTCTAATATTCTTATAATTCTGAAGGAGCCAGCATTTGTTAAGCATATTTAAATGCGTATGACTGGAATTTGCATTATGGTCACTTCTGGGCTCAGGAATACTGTGGCCAAGAAAGCCAACAAAATCTCCATATTCATTCATTCATTGTCTGTCTGTCTGTCTCTCTGTCTCTCTCTCCCCTCCCCTCTTGTCCCCTCCACCCTCCCCTCCCCTCCTCCTCCTTCTTCCCCTCTCTCTCTCTCTCTCTCTCTCTCCTCTCTCAGCATTTAAGTCATCTTCACAACTTAAAAGCCTTCTCCTATACTGTCTATACAATCTACCTGGAAAAACTCAACAAAAGGTACCTGTCCTGTTCTGCAGGATCAAGAAACCCTTCTTGATTTTTGCCTCTGTTCTGTCCCTTGTAGATCTTCTTACTTGAGGTGGTCTTCCACCATGAGATTTATTTACTTCTTCGGAGAGGCACAATCTCTCTGAAATTATTTTTTATTTCAATTCTAAGTTTTGCATCATAGGCTAATTTTGTCTCTGTGATCTACAGTCTATTGTTCCCCCATTCCCATTTAATATGCCTTAAAAGAAAGGAGTAGGGAGAACAATGAAAAAAATTAAAACTTATGCATGCTTTTTTTTCTTGATATGTTATAGAAAGAAAGGTGGAGGCCAGACTGTAAGCCCTTAATTATGAAAATATGTAAAACTAAAGGAGTTTATTAAAGTATCTATGATTAAAGCACTAAAGTTTTAAAGTAATATTACCTAACTTTAATTTAATAGAGATATTCAAATAGATTGAAAAAATAATCCTAGAACAGAGCCAGTTAGGACACAATGTGATGTGGAACTGTGCTTCCTAGCAAGAAGGTATCTGGAAGATGGATTTATTCTTTTTGAGAAAATATGATGAATATCCAAAATCAGTACATCTGAAAAAAATTATGCTTCTGAGTTACAAGTAATTATTATATTTTTCTCTAGTTCATTGGCTTTTATTTATGACTGTATTTCCAAGAAAGTACTGATATGTTTACAAGTGTTTTCTAAGGATTCATTTTGTATATTCATACCCATTGCTCCTTCAATTTACAACTTTTCAATCTACAATCATGAATATATTTTCATAATTGTACTCCAGGCAAATATTTTCTCCCCCCCTTGAAATTATTTTATTAAGCTCAAATAGACAATAATTTCTTCTGAAGACTTATGTTCCTTACTTCACTATTAATTATATATCATTCCAACATTTAGAAAGTTTAAAAACTATGAGATCAAAGAAAGTAATAAATTTTGTATCAAAGTGTGCATACAAAAATCGGTCAATTTTATTTTCTTCATCGCTGTTCATTGTGATCAAACAGAAAACAATTGAACCATTGGCCAATATTTTTATTTAAGTATAAACACAATCATCACTAGAAATTGAAAGTTTATTTAGCAAAAACATACATATCTTATTTACATATTATCAGAGCATATATTTTTAATTTTTATTAGTACATGTTTTAAGTACATAATAATTACATTCCTATAATGTATCTTAATATTTTCACCCTCCACTCCTCTCCTTCCTCATCCTTCCCTCTGTCTCTTGATCCTCTTCTCTTTTCTAAAAGATCTATCTCCCCATTTCCTATTCTCTTTAATTTAGCTCTTTTTGGTATTTATATTATTTTTGGTTTCTCACATAAAAGAAACCATGTGATATTTAAGTCTATGTGTCTAATTTATTGCGGTTAGCATTATGATCTCATTGCGCATCCATTTTCCTGTAAATGACTCAAATTTTACACTTCTGTATGGCAGAGCAGTACTCCATTGTGTATAAATAGTGCATTTTCATTATCCATTAATCTGTTGATGGGTATATAGGCCTCTTCCAAAATCGAGCTGTTTTAAATTGTGCTGCTGGAAACACGTGTAACCATGTATCTCGTGATATGATGTCTTTAACTCTTTCAGGAAGATATCTAGAAGCAAAATAGCTGGGTCAAATGGAATTTGTATATTTAGGGTTTTGAGGAATTTGTATATAGTTTAGAATTATAATGGCTTTATATGGAATATTATAAATTATTGTCATATTGTAGTTGTGTACTTGTGGCTTGGTATATTTCAGAACTGTATAAAATGAAATTTGTAAATTTCAAATTGGGATGGAATGAAAAGGATTTGCAGAAGCCATCCAGGGCTACACCTTAGGAGAGAACAATAAGAATGTGAAAAGTTATTTTCCTATTTTCTGTTGGGTGTATCATAACCAAACAGAGATTAGGACTGTAGTCTTTCAATGCAAACTACTTCAAATTTTATTTTCACTTATCTTTACTTCTGTATGACATTGCCTCTATTTTTTCTGCAAAACAATAAGCAAAAATTAAATTTCTTGCAATATTTAAGCATATCAATGCTATATGTTTTAAGACTTCCTTTGTGGAAATATTATCTTGATAAAAACACAAATATGTTCTTCCTGACTGCTGACTTTAGAACCTTACGACCATGTTTGTTCACATGCAAATATTTTCATAATTGTGGCATTATGTTTATGTGTATGGTTATATATGTATACATAACTTTCACCATATAATAGTATAATTATCAAGAACTTTTCCATTTCTCATAATTGAAGTAAAGAAATGTTTAAAAAGTGCTTATTCACTTTAAATAACAAAAATAATGTTTAGAGAAATTATTTTAATAGAAAATTCATAAAGAAGTTTATTAATTTTAGTGTTTTTGAAAATAGGAAGATATAACCATGGTTTTGAATTTCACATCAGAAGTGCTATTTCAAAATTCCAACATACATTTTGTAACTTGAGAAAACATTTCTTACAAAAAATACAGGATTAGGAAGTGTGTATCTCTTCATTTAGTCTATAGAAACAGGTGTAAGTGAAAGAGAAGATGGAAAAAGAATATTAGCAAAATTAATAAAATGGAAACGTCAATTCAGTTAATTTTTCTAATCGTCATGTGATTTAAACATGATCCTATATATTGTAGATTTTGAAGAAAGTGCTGATATTTCCAGCATTATGCCTGGTTAATTTTGGTACTAATATTATGGATAAAGCCAATATGTAAATATGTCAACATTTATCTAAACTCTTTAAGTGATTTTATTCCATGCACATTAACTTTCAAATTGATGTATTCAAGACCTATGCCTTTTCTTGTTGTTGTTAACTTCTGAGTTCTTTTAACGAACTTCGTAGCTCATACCCTCATGCGTCTGTGGAATTCAGGGACCGTTTCTATACACAGCAAATAACAATTCTTTCAGGCTTTGTGGGACACATACAGTTTCTGTTACACACCCTCCTTTGATTTTCTAATACTCTTTCATAATATGACAAATGAGTGAGTCTTAATAGTACATTACATTCTGGAAGGCAGAGGCAGGAAGATCAAAACTTTAAGCCCTGCCTGGGCAACTTAGTGATGCAGGGAGAGCCTGTCTCAAAATAAAAAAGTAAGCAAATACCAAGATTGTAGTCCTGTGAAAAGACTCTGGGTTTAGTCCCCAGTAAGATTAATATTAATCTTATTTAACTTAAATATTATCAATTTAAATTATAATCAATATTAAATTATTAAGATATTTGAGATCCTTAGTATTATTTCTTTTTAAAATGATGCCCAAATTCCAGTGTTTCTTACATGTGGACATTTTTATTTTGGCCCTCTGTATTTTTAGTATTTGAAAGCCTCCTGTGCTTAGTGACTTTTGTATTGGAAAGCATGGGTTTAATCATCTGAAACTTTGTTCAAAACAGAACTCATAATTTTTCTGTATAAATTTAATTCATTCTTTCTTGACTCAATATAATATAATTTCAATTTCTTTTGCCAAACACTAGGACTATAAGTCTTTTACCTTTTTTATTAATCCTTCAACAAGTTCTGCTGATTCTTCCTCAAATAGAAAGCTACACTCATTTTACCCATCTGTATTTCCTGTTTCTCTTCTAGGACATTGCTTGAATATCTCAAGGTCAGAACAGTGCTAGAACATGTCAAGGCCACTTCAGTGGCCTACTTCCCCATCTGTTCCATCTAATTGTTTGTTATTGTTATGCTATAAATTAAATCTACATCAATCCTATTCTTGAAACTTGAAAAATAGTTCCAACAAACTTTTAGGTAAGTATTTAAGGTTTTCTATGAATGTACAATGCATTAGCAGAGAAAATCATACTTCTTAAGTTTGACTTGGCAAGTGTGTAAGAATGTAAGCATGTATGTGTGTATAATCTGTTTAATTGCTCTGGCTAGGATTTACACTATTATGTCATAATGTGCTGAGAAAGAACATCCTTGCATTTTACTGAATCTTAGAGAAAAACTTTAAATTTCCCTAATGATTATGATGTTAGCTATGGGCAGTTTATATATGAATATGATTGTAATGAGGAAACTTTCTTTTGTACCTACGAAGATAACACATGTTGACAAAAGTTGTAAAGTAAAGGAAACCTTTGAAGATTGTTGTTGGAAATTTAATTTGGAACAATTATTGCAGATGATATCATAAAATTCCTTAAAAAATTAAAAATACAACTAACTTATGATCTAGCAATCCCAATTTGGGGAATGTATCTAAAGTAAGTGAGTTTAGTATCTTGAAATGGTATCTTCACTTCAAGATTTACTTCAGTATTATTCCCATTATCTAACATACAGAAATTCCTCTTGTGTCTATCTTTGAATGAATGGGGAAATAGATGGTATATTATTCAGCCTTAAAAAAGGAAACCCTGTTATTTGGGACAATATGGATTGAATTGGAAGACATTATCTTAACTGAACAAACCACATACAAAAAGATACATAATTCATAAAGGCATTTTTATTAGTGCATGTTAGTAATATAGAATAGTGATGTTCATTTTGGAGCATTGCCATACATATAACATAACTTGATAATTTTTAATCCCTTTCCAACCTACTTCTTTTCCTCCCCTGTCCTCCTGTTTATTTCCCCTTTTCCAAGAGTACACCATCTACCTTCAAGAAATATCTCATTTATCTTATTCATTTATTTATTCACTCATATTTTAGACTTTTTACATAAGAGAGAACATATAATATTTATGTTTCTGAATGTGGCTTATTTCATGTAAAGTGAAAGTTTCCAGTTCCATTCATTTTTTTGTAAATGATGTGATTATTCTTTCAGGCTAAATAATACCTTACTATGTATATATAACACATTTTCTTTAATCTTTCATCTGTTGGTGGGCATCGAGGTGTCACTACAGATTTGCAATTGTGAAGTGCACTGCTATAATCATGGTATACATGTAACACTATAATATGATGTCTTTAAATCTTTCAGGAATATACCCATAAGCAGTATAGCTAGAACAAATTGTATTTCTCCTTTAGATTTTTGAGGAATCTCCATACTGATTTCCCTAGAAGTTTTACTAGATTGCATTCCCACCTTCTCCCCCACACACAACTGCAGCATCCTTTGCAGCATTTGCTGTTTTTTTGTGTTCTTGACAATAGCCATTCTGTCTGGAGTGAGATGGAAGGTCAATGCACGTTTAATTTGATTTTCTCTAATTGCTGAAATAAATATGTTGAACATTTTTTCATATACTTATAGGTCATTTGTACTTCTACTTTTGAGAAATGTCTATTAGGTTCATTTAATCATTTTTGATTGGGTTATTATCCTCTTAGGAGTTAATATTTTGAGTTGTTCATATATTTTGTATGTTAATGCTCTAACAGAACCCAGCCCAGGTTTCTTCCCATTCTGTCACTTGTCTCTTCATACTCTTGTTTCCTTTGCTATGCAGAAACATTTGAATTTTATGTGTTCCCAATTGTTGATCCTTGATATTATTTTTTGTGCTATTGGAGTCCTGTTCAGGAAGTCTTTTCATGCAGCTATGGCTTTGAGGGATTACCCTAGATTAACTTCCTGCAGTTTCACAATTTCTGGTTTTATATCCAGGTCTTTATGCATTTGAACTTGATTTTAATACATGGTGAGAGATAGAGATCTAGTTTCAATCTTCTGGATGTGGACATTTACTTTTCCCAAAACTATTTGTTAAATAAACTGTTCCCCCCACCCAGGTATGTTTTTGTCCCCTTTGAAAACACAATCCTAAAATTCATGTTGAATTAGGAAAAGTTCCAGAATAGCAAAAGAAAACCTGAACAAAAGAGTAATTCTGGATTTCAAGTTATGCTGCAATGACATAGTAATAAAAATGCATGATATTGGTAGAGGGCAGACAAGCAGATTCATAGAATTGAAGAGAGCCACAGAAACAAATGCAGAGCCTATGGCAAAGGGGCCAAAAATAAGATCTCATTTTTATGTGGAACATGCAACAGTTGAAATCATACAAAAAAAGAAGAGTATTTTCCAGAGTTTCAGGGTAGTAATAATGGGGATATTACTAGGTTCTAAGATTTCAGTTACACAGATGAATGAACTCTGAAAATCATATGTGCACATTGGGAATAAGTTATTGTTACTATATGGTATACTTTCAATTTACTAAGAAGGTAGATTTTAAGTATTCTCACAAAAAATATGGAAATAAAATAAACATGTTTGTTGATATATTAATTAGCTTGCCATAGTGATCATTTCACAATATATACGTATTTCCAAATACTAAGTTGTACAATTGAAATATATATATAATATTACATATTGTATGCATATAAATTACATATATTTGCTGTGTCTCAAATAAAGCCAAATGTCAGTTTCTCCCTCAGTCACTCACTCTATATCATGAACTAATTATTGTACAGTCATATTTACATAATGGACATAAACAAACTTTTGAAATATTTAAAATGTGTATTAATGTAATTTCTTATTTATCCCTAAAAGAAAAAGCCATCTATCTTTCGGATTTCTGCTGAAGGCAAATGTGTACACTTAATGGAATGATATGTGCTCTGATCTGTGAAATAAAAAAAACAACGATAAATGAAATAATAATGCCAAGCCATAAAAAGTAGATAAATAAATGGTAAATTTTTAAATTTAAAAAATTTATTACATTAATATACAATGGTATTAACTTCCTCTTGATTCAAACAAAAATATTCCATCATTCTTGCCAATTTCTTACTAGTTTTTGTTTTGTTTTTTTAGTACCAGGGATTTAACTCAGGACCTTGCATTTGTGAGGCAGGCAGCGGAACCACTAAGCTAAATCCCTTGCCCATTCTTGCCAATTTCTAAAGTAATTCTTGAAGTGCTATTTAATGAGTGCCTTTACAATTATGGACAAGTATGCCATGAATGCTGCTGCTAGGTGTCATTCATCAGAAAGCCAGGCTAATGGGCTGGGAATTTAGCTCAGTGGTGCCACCGCCTGAGTAGCAAGCACAAGGTCCCGAGTTCCATCCCCGTTACCAAAAAAAAAAAAAGAACAAGAAGAAGAAAAAAGAAAGGCAGGCTCCTAAAATTGTATTCTCAACAACCTTATTCACAGATATCGCACAAAGTGATGTCTGGTAATTCCCCCACACCAAAATAAGCATAAAAGGTAAACATTTTAAATTGATTCAAAACATGGAGTCAGACAGAACAGCACAAATAAAGACATTTGTGAAAGATGGCTACTAGAACTGCTTCAGAAAGTAGCATGAACAACAGGATGAGTGTGTTTGAAGAAAAGGAGGATACTCTAGCAGGATTCATGACCATGTGCCATTTACTGTAATAATTTTTTAACATTCACAATATTTTAAAATCACACTTCATATTTCCTGAGTGAGGCAAGGATAGAAGCTTTTGTCAGTACCTGAATTAGTGGTATAGGCTATATAAATAACTTTTTAAAAATTCCTCCAAAATCTTATGGTCAGGAATATCTGATTCTCAGTAGCACTTTTCTTTTTTTTTTCCCCATTAAGTTTATTGGTACATTTTAGGTATAATATACAGTTACATTAATCATTGGGATCTTGTACCATTACATGAGTATATTGGTTCTTATTTTTTCCCCTTACACTGCCCTCCCTTCACCTCCTCCACCCTTCCCTATTTGCAAAGATTTTGTTTCCACTTTTTTCCTTTTCTCATATTTTTTCTTTTCCCTTTTTTCCTTCCCCCTACCCCTCCTGCTTCCCCTGCTCCTTTAGATCTTTCTTCCTATTGCACAATATCAATTATATATTTTTTTAAATTACAATATCAATGTCCAGGAGACATTACCACAGATTTTACAGAATTTAAAAGGATATAGAAAGCATATTACAAAAACCTTTTTTGAAATAAATTTGACAACTTCTAAGAAGTACCTTGGAAAACAAACTAATGAAACTAACTCTGGAAGAAATATAAAATTTGAATAGCACCTA
>NW_004624749.1:25599906-25626083 GCF_000247695.1 Heterocephalus glaber
ATCTCATAGAAATCTGTTTGCATCTGTTTTATGGATTCCATTTGTTTCCTATGTTGGGATTCCATCATGTTCCTCAGATCCTCTATTCTTTTATCTGTGTCCTCTCTAGATTTATTAATCATGTCTTGCACCATGAGCATAATCTTTGCTGTTATCTGAGTTATTATTTCTGATTTCATTTTTTCCCAGATCCTCTTTTGTTGCCAGTTCAGAGAGTCCAGGCAGTTCAGTATCAGATTGTTCCATCTCATTTCTCTTTGGGGTTGCTGTACGTGAACCAGAAGTCTGTTTTTGAGGATTGCTTACATGTCTTCTCATTTCTACAGTGTGGGGGTGTGCTCTGGTTCTCATGTGGCTCACCTTTTCTGCCCTAGGAGCCTGGGATCGCAGTGGGGGAGCTTCCCTCTAGGTGCTGTGACTGGCTCAGCTTCTCTGCCCTAGGAGCATGGGATGGCAGTGGGGGAGCTTCCTTCCAGGTTCTGGGACCAGCTCACCTTCTCTGCTCTAGGAGCATGGGATGGTGGTGGGGTAGCTTCCTTCCAGGTGCTCGGACTGGCTCAGCTTCTCTGCCCTAGGAGTGTGAGATGGCGGTGGGGGAGCTTCCTTCCAGGTACTGGGACTAGCTCACCTAGCACTTTTCTTTTTTAGTCTTGAAGCTACTTCAATACCAAAGACCAGTAAGTTCAGCTCAAATATGTTTTCTTCTAATCCTTTCATTAGGATTTTGACAGGAAAAGAAAAACTGGGTATAATTAATTAATTATCCACTTATTATTCAATACTGAGCTGCTTAAGATATTAAGGTGTATTTCACATAAAATAATATACATTTTTAAATTTTGATTAAAAATTAATATAATTTATGTAAGTATAAAATGATACAGTGAAGTTTATGTGTTCCTCCAAAGAACTGTAGGCTGTGGTAAAGCACATATATGAAATCTTGGGTTCCATCTCTGTCTCTGTAAAAAAACAACCAAATAAAACAAACAAACAAAACTAGTAAAGGAGAAAGCATCAAAAAAATAGTAAGGACATAACTTGGAATGTTTGTTATATTTAACTTTTTTAAACTACCATCTCAGATTTAGGTCAAAGACAGAATTTTTTATTAATTTATATATATAATTTTCTAGCTCCATTAAATTGTTTTCTAAGTCTCAATTGTCAGACTCTAAAACTCAATTAATATCAAGGAGTATACTCAAATTTGTTATTTCACAAACATAAATATGCACTAAAAAGAATTAATGTCATTTGGCAATAATGTTTTCTAATTTTGTGAAAATCATGAATACTATTTCATAATAATTGTATTTAAAAAGGCATCAAAATATATTTTCTAATTTTAGTATATAAGACTTTGAAAATGAAGCTAGTTTTTAAAATCTTATAAAAAATAATTACATAATGTTATAGAGTGCTCTCATATCTTGGGGGAACTGAATTTTAAAAAGTATGCTTACTCAAATATTTTATTGTGATATTATACAATTTAATTAGAGTTATACCAGTTTAGTAATGGCCCTATTCTCACAAGAGCATCATTAAGGGGTTATACTCTACTCTGCATGTGCCATTAATTATCATGTAGTCCAAGGTACTTTAAAAGGTCAATTTGACTTTCCTGTTAGTGATTGTCCTTTCTCTGATGGTTATTTTACCTGCTTATTGCTACTCACACTTTTTGAAAATATTACAAAATGTCATTAATTATATGCAATAAAATATGATTTTCAGAAAAATAAATAAATATAAAGGTCAAATTAGTGTGACAACAAGTCAGTTTAAATAAAACAATAATAATGGAGTTTAAGTTTACTAAAGATATTCTGTTTGAAATTTTAGCATGTCATAAGTTCTTACTCAACACAGTTTCATATTTCTTCCAATAAGAAGGAAAAAAAAACAAAAGGGGTTTGTGTTAAATTTGGCTCTATGAAGTATTATTGGCATGGTTACCAAATATTTTAAAGATGAAGGAATATTGCAGTGAGATGTAAAAAAGTTAGTAAACTTACATTGTAAATATTTCTCAAAATATCCCCTTGTCATTAGAATTGAGCTGTACTGAGTATAGAGTTTTCACATTTCTATAATGTTTGTAATTAAAATTTTATCAATTTCTTTGTTGAAGGTCAACCTTACTTTAAAAATGGAAACTTCTAATATGAGCCAGGTTTTCTAACCTTAAATACTCTTTCCGCTATGTAGTGTAATGTGTAACAATCAACTCAAAATTTTTATCACTCTTTTGTAGTGATTTCTGATTTTATTTATTAGTGATTTGTGATGGCTCCAAGTACTCTTCTCTTTTAGTGCTAAAGGCAATTCATTAGCACTAATGGGGGATTAGCAAAAGTGTAATATAAACAAAAAGAGCAGAATTATTAAGAACAACATAAGGATAATTTAGAAGACCTTGGAATACATGACAATTAATGACAGTACGTTCATAATATAAGAAAGATACCAGCATCCTTAAAATATCTAAGAGGACTGCATGCTTCTGCTTTAACATACACACACCCTAAGGTTTTAAGATTAAAATTTGTAAAGTAATTTTGTATTATAAAGGCACTTTTTTATATTTATGACCTACATCTTTAAGGTGTATATGGAAAGTGTTTAAGTTGTAAAATGGATTTTGTTAATAATGTTAACAATGTCCTTCACAACAAGGTGAAAACATTCAAGAGGACAACTGGTTTCTGATTTAACATGCTGTCATTCTCAAACTCCCAAAACAAAGCAAAATCAACCCCTGAAAATCAACATCACATGGTAGATTAGTCTGTGAATTATAGTCACAGGAAAAACTACTAACTTCAACTCAGGAAGGCATGTGAATGCAGAGAAACAAAGCTGACTGGTGGAGAACCACATTTGAAGCTTATTATAAATACTTTACATTTACTTTCATAATTAATACAAAGCTTTTGGGGAGATCAAATTAAGGAAATCCCTCAGACTTTTAATTACCTGTAGAAAACATAACAGGCCCTCAGACTACAGAGAAAATGCCTCACCAATTCCATTTCTATGAGAAAAAGAGAAAATAAAGCATTTGAAATATGCCCCAAGCATTTTGTTTTCATTAAACAAAGGTCTAACATTAAGGAAAACAATTTTAACAGAGAATAGAAAACACAGTGAAAGATAAATAACCACCTGTATTCTGCTCTAGACTTTAAATCTCACCTGATATGGAGGGGCGGGACGAACAGATCTAAGACACACTTGTGAAGATCACAGTTGGTGAATATATGCTCTCTAAAAGATTGCAACTTAATCACAAGAATATAGGAATATAGAACCTCTCCTCTTTTTCTACACTTTCCTACCATATCAAGAGGGCCCTTGCATTTCTGGAGTTTAGAGATAATATTTAATAAGTCTCATGACCTGCACAGTGTAGGGTCTGAAGCTGGGTAGAGCAGTGGGAAATGAAGAAAAGACGATGAAGAGACCAAGATTATTCTTGATAGCTGGGACCAGGTGGAACCATAGCCTGATGAGCTAATGGCCACCCGGAGTGCAGTGCACTCTTTATTTACAGTGTAGGAAGGTGGAATAACTAGTGCCATGTGGCCCACTTGGCCTAGGCTGAACATGATTATCTTGTGATCAGGGGCATGCACAGAAAAGGAACAAGGATACATAATGAAACTGTCTCCTGTGGCTGTGCCTTCCAGGATCTACAATCTAGTCTGTTTGACTATCTAGTCTATGGAGGAGAAAGGGAGTAGGGAAGAGAAGAAGAGGCATCTTCAGGATCAGCCTACAGCAAATAAGGAATCTCTCTGGAAATCTAAAGACAATAAGATATACAGGTCACTAGAGGAAATTTTAGACTCTTAAATCTATGGCCACGACAACCAGTAAACAATCTGTAACTCCTTATCAGGTAAACATGAAATCTAAGAGTAAAGAAATATTGTCTGAAGTTTCTGTTATCCAATAGCTCATTCTCAAGTTTTAATACATAATTTGAAAGTATGATAAAAGTTTAAAAAATCTCTGAAGGAGCTAACCAACTGTTAGAATTAGATTTAAAAATGGCAGAAATTTTGGCATTTTCTAACTAGAAAATTATGATTACTGTGCTAAGAATTTTAATGACAAATTTAATAGTACACAAAACAAATAGGTAGTTAAGTAAAAGGATGTAACATTAAGAAAAACTGTAATTAAAAGATACCATAACAAAATGAGTGCAGTTAATGGGCTTATTAAACCAGACTGGAACAGGCTGAAGAAACAGTTTATAAAGTTTATTTAATACAAACTTATGAATCTGAAAAATTGAAGAAAAAAAGAGGAAATGAGTACATAATAACTTGCAAAATTTAAAAGAGTTGTAACTTGTATATAATGAAAATACTAGGAAAAGAAAGACAAAAAGGAACAGAAAAATTATTTGAAGTAATGTCTGAAAATTTCCCAAAATTAATGATAGCAAACAAACTACAAATCCTAGAACCTCAGTGAACAAATTGAACAGATACCAATAATTATGTGTCTTGATATCATTCTTTTAAATGGAGAAGAAATGGAAATCTACAAAATATTTCAAGGAGCTATGAGGAAAACTTTCCTTAATCTATGGAGGATCAAGGATAAATCTTCCATCAACCTTTACTTGAGAAAACACTAAACCAGGAATAGGCTGAAATAATAAAAATGTTGAAAGAAAATTATATGAATCTGGAATTCTGTATCCAGTAATCCTTTGTTCCTTAAGTATAAATAAGTAATATTTTGATCTAAAACAGAATATAGGACAAGTACCATACTTTTCAAAGAATTGCTGAAAGATTTAGACACAAAATGATATTTCTCAGATATTTGAATCTGTACAAAAAGAAAAAAAGCATTACAGAAAAAAACAAACCAAAATGAAATAATTCTTTGTCATTCAAATTGATGTAGTGATAATTTTTTGAAAATATCAATTATATATTGGGTGTTTATAGCTTCTGGAAAGGTGAAATAATAGGGAGAGTATAAGTGACAGGGGGAGTAAACTGAGAATACTCTATTTTATTGTATAGATGTTTCCTCAATACTGATAAATCCATCATAATTTCAAATATAGTAAGTCAAAAATACAATTAATATATCTGACCTATCAAAAATCATAGTTGTAAAAAAAAAAAATCATAGCTGTGTCACCCAGTATGCTTTAAAATACTGGTTCTTTGCACTTGTGATTCTGTAGTTGAGCAGAACCTGAAGTTTTCTACCACTGCCTACATTGTATGAGTGTTATATCATATATCACCAGTCTGGGAAAAGAAGAAAATTCAAAATTTGTGTTTCATCTCCTATTGAATGTGTATTTGTTTTGCTCCATTGTAAAGAAAGAAAAACCCACCTAAATTGAGCCATCTAATTTTGGGAAACATCTGTGCCTGCACTACATATGAAGTAATAAGTATTATTTGAAATTATATTTAGGTTAATTGTAAATGTATATTGTAACCATCAAAAACATTCACAAAGTGATCTGAAATTAAATAATATAAACTGCCTAATTAAACCCAAAAGAGACAGAAGACAAAAGATGGGGAACAATGAATATAAAACAAAACACAAATACTAAATATTAACCAGAATATCCATAATAATTTAAATGTAAATGATTGCAATACACAAGTTAAAAGACAGAAACTGCCAAAATGAGTGCAAACTTAAGAGTCAATTATATGCTATTTTGGCAAACTAGAAAATGGATATTTGATTTTTGCCTTCAGGTTCTGGCACATAGCTTTTAAAACCCTAGAAATTTCCAGAGTGAAACCACTGTCTTTTGCATGCTAACGAGATGACACCTTGATAGAGCCACTGGATGGCTTCAGTATAGGAGCTGGACCCTAGCAAAACCAAACCACGATTAAAGAATTGGAATTTTCAACCCCACACATGATGTCCAGGCCTGAAAATTGAGTTTATTGCCAATAACGATGATGTAATCAATCATGCTTACCTTGTGAAGTTTCCACTAAAGACTTTAAACAGTAAGATTTGGAAAATATATTGATGAACCCCTCACAGGAGGTATGTCATTTCTGTGATTATTTTTCCATATCTTCCTATATTCATGTCTTCTATTTTTTTCTGTTCATGAGTTGCAGGTTTTAAAATAACATGATAAAAGTAAGCAGATTTCCTGAGTTCTGTGAAGTAGTCTAGCAAAATTTCTAGTGTTTGTGTATATAAGAGAATTATAAATTTCCTATTTTTACCAAAGAAAATGAAATGTGGATAATTGTAACATTTTTTTTTTCTGCAATGAGAACAATATGTGCTGTAGATTCTGGCAGAAAGACTGGGAAATTTGCTTCAGAATTGAAGTGAATTATAAAACAACAAATTAGTTTCTAGGGGGAGGATAATTATTTGCTGTAAAGAAAAATGAACCATTTCTGTATTTTGTTTCAAAAATTAGTAGTAAAAAGGGTTCAGTTGTCTCCAAGAAACTCACTTTATATATAGTCAGCAGTAAATTAAAAGTAATGAGATGAGAAAAGACACATCATGTTGCCATGAATATGAAGAGCTGTAATCACTACAGTAATTTCAGATAAAGAAAATTTCACAAGAAAATTATTGAAACTCAATATATGGCAATATATAATTATAAAAGTGACAATTTGCTAAAATAAAGGACTCTTAATGTGGATGTACCTAAAAACAGAATATGAAAATATCTGAGGTAATAATGGATGTACCTGAAAAGAGAAATAGACAAATCCAGTATTATAGCTGGAGAATTATATATACCCATATCAATAATTACATAGACAGGAAACTAGGAAATCCATAGTTGAATTTCATAGCACCATTGCTCAACTGAATTTAATTGACATATTTTGAATACTCGTGAAACAGCAGCAGCAGCAGAACACACATTCTTCTAAAGTGCAAGTAGCATAGTTACAGTGTGAGGGTTAAGCTTACTGTCAACCTGATTGGCTTGGGATCCACCGAGGGAATTTGTAAAGCATGCTTCTGTATGTATCTTAATAGGTGTGATTATACTTGACCATGAAGTTCAGAAGTATGAGAAGGAACAGCTTGAGAAGTGATCTCTTGGATTCATTTCATCCTGCTCAGCCACTCATGCACCAGAGGGACCCAAATATTCCTTGTGCTGACAGCAGACCTTGGAATCATCCATATGATGCTGAATTTACTAGCATGCAGAAGCAAGAGTGACGGCATCAAGCAGGAGTCCATACATGTTTCAGTGAAAGCCTAGGAGGCTACAAAAATGCCCTGAAAGGGAAATGTGTTAAGCTGCAGAAGTTAAGGCCGAAGCTTTGATAGAGATATGGTATTAAATATGTCATAAGTGAGCAACATCTGCCAGGAAAAGCTGCAGGCAGCAAATAAAACCAGCCTAAGAGAAAAGACGTGTGGTCTACACTGGGTAAAGCCTTAGGAATGAGGCTATCTAAGCCCCCTGGAACTCACTTTTGACCACCAAGTGCCTCATAAACATGACCTGGGCATACAGGACTTAAGTCTTGCCCTGGTGGGTTTTGGTCTTATCTTGATCCTGGTCTTTTCTGTTCTATCATTTCTTCCCTTTTGAATGGAAATGCTTATCCTATAATACTGTATATTAATAAAATGAGCCATGTTTTTTTTACTTTTTGTTGGAATTTTTTACTACAAGTTTGCCTTGAGTCTTAGAAGAAACTGTGGATTTGGACTTTTGAACAGTGCTGAAACTATTGAGAATTTGGGTTGAGTTAGTGTGTTTTGGATTGTATGTGGGACAGTTATATCACATTAGGTGAAACTATGACCTTCTGTTTATTTGGAGGGTAAAAATGGTTCAAAGAGATGCATTTGCTTGTCAAGTTGACAAGAAGTAGAATGAAATGTAAGTTAAACTTAGTTGTAAACCTGACTGTCTTGAGAGCTACTTAGGGAAGTAGTAAAACATGCTTCTAGATAAGTCTGAATGGATAATGAAGGCACGACTTTGGAGTCTGTATCAGGTCCCTGATGCCTTCCTCTTTGTTGTTTCCTTCCTTCTCTTCCCAGCTACAAATAGGTGAGCGGTTTTTCTCCTCCTTGCCATTCCACCATGATGTGTCTATGATCAAGCCAGCCAAACAGGAACTAAAGCCCAGAAACAATAATGTGAATTAATTCTCTCCTCCTTTAAGTTGATGGTATTGAGTATTTTGTCCAGCACTAGGAAAACTTACTAATATATAATGCTGCAGTCCAGATAATACAGCAAATTTTACCAAGTTAAAAACATATAAATAGTACAAAATATGCCCTCAAACTATAATGGAAATAATGAAAAAAAGCATTAATAGAGAATAAGTTGAAAAAAAATCTCAAAATATTTGGAGATAAATAGCACGATTGTAAAATAATAAGTAGGTGAAAGAAATCTTGAGAAAAAAATTAAAATTATTTATAAGAAAATTGAAATTTTAATACTATCAAAATGTGTGAGATATAAAGCAAATAATGTTTCAAATATTGTACCATTGAATACCTGTATGTTTCTATACTCGTATGTATTATATATAATATTTTATATATATTTAACATATATATGAAATATCTAAAATCAATAATATAAGCTTCTGCCTTAGGGAACTAGAGAAGCAAGAATAAATTAAATTCAATATGAGCAACAAGAGAAGAAATAGTAGAAATCAAAGTAATTGAAATCAATAGAGAAAAATAAATGAAAATTAAATTCATTAAATATAAAATAAGTTCATAATATCTACCCAGACTAACCAAGAAATAAAGAAAGAAGACACAAATTATTAGTATCAGAAATAAGACTATCAGCACTGATCATGTACCCATTATAAAGGTGTTATAAATGTATTATCAACAATGCTATGTACAAAATTGTACAACTGATGAAATAGACCCTCTTTGAAGATACATTCTAACAAACTCACAACAAAAACAGGAAAGATTTTCTGAATGTACCTATATATATAAAGAAAATTAAACCAATTCCCAAATGTAAAAAAATGAAATTAACCAATTAATAAACAAATGTCATAATTTTATGAAATGATTTTAATGATATAACTTTGTAGAAATTAATTTAATGCTCAAACTAATGATATTAGAAGAAGATAAAACCATAGGCTCATACATATGATGAGAACTCAACAACAAAATAGTATCAATAGAAATTGAACAATATATAAAAATGAATTATAAATCAAAACAAAATGACTTTATATCAGATATGCAAGGATAACTCCATATTTGATATCAACTAATATAATTCATCACTTCAAATGGCTAAGAAAAAATCAAATTATATAGACAGGTGTAGAAAAATATTTGACAAAATCCAACATACATTCATGATATTAAAAATTAACAAAACTCTCAGCAAACAAGAAGTAGAAAACAGCATCCTCAACTTAGTAAAATAAACCTACACCAAACCCTTTATACATGCAGTTAATGATGATGACAAACTAAAGCTTTCTTCATATGCTCTGACAGGAGTCCATGTAGAAAATTCCAACAAGCTAGTAAACAATAGAACTAAAAGTAATTGTAGTAAGTTTACATGTTGCAAGGTTTACATTTTGTATATTCAATCTTTAAAATTTTTAAATTAAGAACTAAAAATATGTTATCAATTGCATTAGCACAAAATAAATGATAATATTTAAGTTAAATCTAATGAAGTATATAAGAGACATAAATATGCTGATAAAAAAAAAAACGATTTGACTAACAAATGCAGAGATACTTCCTATTCAGAGAAAGGTAGAGATAATATTGTTAAGATGTTAGTTTTTTCCAACTTGTTTTATAGAATCAGTAAAATGTCAAAATCTTTGCAAGTTGATCTTTTCATTCTAAGAAACTGATTTTATACTTTTTATGGAAAGGTAAATTACCCAGAATAAATCACATAACATTTAAGAAAGAGAGTTAGATGACAGATGTTGCCAGACATTGAGAATTACTATAAGGTTACAATAGTAACAATAATATGATATTATCAAAACAATAGACAAATAGATTAATGACACATTAAAAAGGACCTAAAATTTTTGTACATAATTGAAATCAGTTGATCTTTGAAAAAAGGAGTTGGGGCGATGGTTCTAGGTAAGTAGTGATTCAAATGTAGAAACATTTGTCTAGAAACAGGGCATACACAGTTCATGAAAATTAACTAAAATGTATGGAAATGTGTGAGATGTAAATGTGAAATACAAAATTATTAAAAATTATAGTATGTAGCATGAGAAAATCAAGGTGACCTGGTTTTGGCAGTGAGTTTTTAGACAAAATACCAAAAGTAGGATCTATGAAAGAAAATACTGATAAGTTGGACTTCATTAATAGGAAATATCTACATTATAAAAACAGGTTCAGAGAGTGAAAAGCAAATCATAAACTGGTAGAAAAATATTAGTAAAACACATGCCTGATTAAAGATTATTTTTAAAAATGTACATGGAAGTATTAATATGAAAAAGAACCAGCAAAATTAAAAAATGTACACAAGATCTCACAGTTGCTTCAGAAAATAAGATATCCAGATATCAAATAAGCATGTGACAGAACTGCAAATGCCAGCAATAATGACAATCCAATATGTACCCAATAGAATGGGTAAAACCCAAAAGACTGAGAATGTTAAATATTAATAAGGGTGTATGTGGGGCAATAGTAACTCTTATTCATTGCTGGGAAAAATATAAAATGCTATATTCATTTAAAGACAACTTGAAAATTTCTTCTAAATCCAAGCACAGGTATATTGTGCAATCATGTTCTTAAGTATTTACCTGAAATAGCTGAAAAAATATATGCGTATATAGCTACACACAAATGTTTATAGCAGCTTTATTCATAATTTCCCAAATTGTGAAAAACTAACATATGTATCAATAGGTGAATGTATAAATGAATTTAGGAACATCTGTATAGTTAAATGTGACTAAATGAAAAAAAATTAGCTATCTTACCTCAAAAAGGCATAGAAGACATTAATACAATTGGTGAGTTAAGGAATCTATTTGAAAGGAGTGCAATGTGACATTTTCCAAAAAAAAAGAAAAAATTCTGGACAGTAAGATAGCAATGTTTGCCAGATGATTGAAAAGATGAAGAAAAGAAAGTATGACTATGTGGAGCAGTAGATATTTTTAGATTGGGAGAATTATCGTCTCTGATACTCTGTTGGTGGATTTGTTACAGTATGCATTTCCCCAAACTCATGGTAAATGAACAACATAGGGAGTGAATTCTAGTGCAAACTGTGGACTTTAAGTAATAAATAATGGATCGATATTGGTTCATCAAATTTGAAAAATGTACCACACTGATGCAGTACTTCAATGTTAGGGAAAACTGGGATGTGGGGTAGAGGATATATATAGGAACTCTTGGTACTTTATGCAAAATTCTCTGTAAATCAAAACTTCTCAGAAAATAAAGTCTACTAACGTTAAATATAAATGTGTATTTAAAAATCCAAGAGATAAGGAATAAATAAAACAGGACCATCAAAGGCTTTAAGTTTCTAAGGTAAAGTCTCCTTACCTGTTTGTTTGTATATTTTTTGAACTTCATCATTGTCTAGAAAATACTAATAAAATGCAATTGTAATCACAACTAAAGACACTAGCTCAGTACCTTTTTCAAGATTATGAAAACCTTATCTTTGTTTTTCTTACTATTCACTATGATAGAAGTCACTGTCACTAAGATGATTCATAACTATTATTTGTATAACTTTATCATTTTAGTGAGTTGAGGTGGTTATAATGAAAAAATACAAGATTAACATTCTGATGCAATATTTTGTAACAATCAGATTTTTAAAGATAACACATAGACAATAATTCATAATTTGGAAATATTTAAACTCATTTAATGTTTCCTGGTAAAACAAATAGTGCAATTTAATATGTATTTTTTCAATAGCCTACTGTTTTCATATAAACAGTCTTAATTTGTGTTTTCCATTTGGACTGTTTCTTAAGTGTAATTCCATATACAATATTCACTTTTTACTATTTAATAATCTGTCAGTTAAAGATATGAACATATCATTCAGATCAACACTTCCCAAGCAATTTGCATATATTTTGAACAATTTTATTATCCTGAAGAATAGGCAGTCTTAAAGACAACTACTTTCTTTGTAAAAGATGTGCTATACTAACTTTTATGGAACACAGAAATTTATACCAAGACCTCACTCTTTTAAGAGGCATTATATAAATACATATATTGAAATAATAAAATAAAAATTTTACCAATTTGCTATCTATTCCTCAGACAAAATATCAGAAAACTCCCCTCATACACACACACACACACACACACACACACACACACACACACCGAATTTGTCTGACAGACTTGAAAATTAATTGTTCCAACTGAATATCCTCATTCTCAAAATGACATACTAACTATAATGGTCAATCTTCATGTTTCCAGCTCCCATACACATTTTTTTCTCCCACGGACACATATTTTTCTTTTAATTTTCTATTATATTTAGGATCCTGGTTTATAACTACTACCTTTTTAAAATACTTTTGAAATATCTATGTTTTTCTAAACATATAATTCATCACTAATAACATATTAAGATTTTAAAATCCTGTTCTAGCCATTCAGTTCCTCTGTTATGTTCATAAATTAAATGATCAGAATAAAGCTGTGACCAGCCATAACTGTAGAGAGTATTATTGGCAAAATGAAGTTGATAATCATGTACTTCACCAAAGCACGTTTGAATGCATCTTACATTCACTGTAATTGAACTTTACTGCCTGCATTTCACTGCCTATCTTTAAATCATGTAGGTCCATTACCCAAAAAGTATTTCCAATTTTAATTGTAGCATTCCATATTAACACTCATAATTGAGTGTTCATTACACTATATTCTTGATTGTTTATCATTGTAGTCAGTGTGATATCTGAGTCTGCACCTTATAGCTTTTTTACTGTTAATATCACCACTTATCACTCAACTTAAAGTATTTATTTCCCATTGCACATTTCCCACTATGGTAATTTTTAAAGCTCACATGTGAGTACATTAATTACATATTGATTTTGGATTGCTTCTTGAACAAGTTGGCTGGGCATACTCTTGGTTTTGGAACAGAGGAAATCAAATCCATAAAGATTAATTTTGATCTCCTGGAAAATCTCACAAATAATGAAATATAATGTGAACTACATTGTGAGAGTATAAATTAAAGTTTTAAACAAAAGAACCTCCAGGTGGAAAGAAATGCAAAACAATTATGTTAAAAATATGTATTTCAAAAAAAAAAGTAATTATTTTTTTAAATGCCCTGAGTTACCTAATAAGAAAATTTTCCTAATAGTTTTACAAAATCTGCAGTACTTTTGGTTTTATGTAATGCCCCTGCAATTATGTGAATGCATAACTACCAAAATATATTTTGAAAACCTCTACAAATACATTGCTAATTTAGAAACCTAAGTCATTTTAATGTGTGGAAAAAAATACATCTCTAAAACCAGGCGTACAAGGCCTTCATCCTAACTTTGTATTTTTTCTACTTACATGACTTGTGTAAATCAATATAATTTCTCTGGACATCAGAGTCCCTGTATTCTAAAATGATAAAAATTATAGAACTTTTTGTCACATACTAGCAATACCTGTCCAATCTCCTGGAATCCACTTAGTTTTTTGGGTGTGACCATCCTCTATGGCTGGGGCACTTGGCACTTTTCTTAATGGCTCACACTTGAACATTTTCCTAAGGAAAGTCTGTAGGAAATTTATTTTAATTGGACAGTGGTAATATTACACGATAATGGGGTATTTTGGGGGGGGTGTTAGTACATGTATTTAACCTATTTTATTCAATTTTAATTCAATTTTCCCCCTCCTTTTCCCCTTCTCTTCTGCTTAACCCTTTCCTCATCTCCAGAAGTCTAACTTTTGGTTTCCTGTCCTCTCTTCTTTATTACATTTCTGTCTTTAATTCTTGTGTATTTTTAGGTTTCTCATATAAAAGAAATCATGTGATACTTAACTATCTCAGTCCAGCTAATCTTGTCATGATGCTTTCTAGTTCTATATATTTTCTTGTAAGTAATATGACACAATTTCATTCTTATGATGGAAATATATATATTTATATATATTTATATAATATATATATATATTCCACCCCAAAATGTATACACACTTCAAGAAAAGAAAAGTAGTATAGTACGGTGTTTTGTCAACAGATGGTGTTACCCTCATGTGAGGGACCCTAGAGGATGTTGTATACTGCAGAAAATCCATTACACTGCTGGCCCTTAGAGAAGAAATTGAAAATGCATGTGCCACAATTTCAATGACCAAAGTTACTCAAGTAGGAGTTCACCACACTAATAAATGTCTGGAAGCTAATGGCCACTACTTTAAGAATTAATTGTAAAGGCCAAAGGTAACTTATATTAATCTCATGATGTCTCAATAAATTTAGTATTAAAATATTTATATGAGCTTTTCTTTTGAAATGTGTATACATGTTTTGGATGAACTCCTGTATATAATATGCATTCGTCATCTGTTGACCTGCATCTAGGTTGTTTCTATACCTTAGCTCTTGTGAATTGTAGGGTTACAAACATGCTTTGATGCATCTCTATAGTATGCCACCCTTAATTCTTTGGGAAATATGTCCAAGAGTGATATAGCTGGGGCAAATGATATTGCCATGGTTTTTCTTTGGAGGAATTTTGATATTGTTTTCCATAGAGAAATTGAGGACACTACCACTAAAATGGGCATTATACCTGGTCTATGTGCCCAACCTCTACTTTAAAATCCTCTCCTTTTGGGACACAGTCAATAACTAAACAGGAACAAAATTCTTATTCCTTTGACACTTTGATCCTTTGATCAAAAGCAGAATATAATTTTTGCAGCAGTATAACTCTCGTAGAGTTCTGTTTCAGGGAGATTTGGTTCGACCTCACTGAATCCATGTTGTTACATAAGTATACGTCCTTTCATATCCCCATACTGCTCTTTTCATGTCCTTACTGGACATGCAAAAGCTTTAGTAAGTCACATACTCATAAGTCTTGTTCTCAGGCCCTGTTTGTGGAGAAGCCAATGCAAATAAATTAGGATGAAATTAATTCACGTAAGACATCTAAATGAATGAATCTAAATGTATCTAAATCCCCATTGAACTGTAGATATTAAAAATGCTATTATTTTAATGATTGATATTGCTCAAAGAGAAGCAAATTACATATTATTTTTAATTTTATCTATAGAATACGGTAAAGATAAAATTTATTTGCAACTCAAGGAAAATGATTAAGCTCAAAGAATTATTAACAATTATTTTAACAAAAACTCAATTTCAATTTTATCTTGGTCAAGACTAAATATTATTTTTAAGTTTAAAATGTTTAAGGGTACAATATTATCTTAAGGCTGAAAAAGGCTAGTATAAAAACAGTAAAAATGAAAGAAAACAACAACAACAAAAAGCTAGTAGGACATTGTCGCCAAAGAGTGTTTTAAGTCCTAGAAAATTATTCTTGTTAAATATACTTTGTTGAGTGATTGTCTGCATGTGTTTATAAGGTGTAATTCATGACCTCATTGAATGTTACTTTTGTAACCATAAAAATTGTAAACAAACAAAGGAACAAATATCTCTTCATATCTAAATGATATTTACTGGGGAGAAAAATGGACTGAAAGCCCAGACTGATACTTTTTAGTTATTTCTGTGCTTTTTATGCTGTGGTACATTAAATAGGAAGCCATGGTACAGGACAATTTAGGAAACTAATGCATTGGGAAAACTCATCTGTAGAAGGAAAATTCAAGCATCATTAATAGAATGCTATCCATCAGAATATCGTTAATATTTTGCCAACATACAAAAAGTTTTAATGCCAAAACTGAGTCAATGTGTTCCATAGTTTGTGAAAAATGAAACTCTAAAATTAGTATGTTTAATACTGCCAAACTTTGTAATTAAGTAAATTATTTTATTTTACTTTAGCTAGATAGCAAAATTATGCTCTGTGTGAAAATAATTAACTGTTATTAAATCAATAGTTATTGACACAAGTAATTTTATTTTGTGCTACTATATTTAAGGGCAAAATTTGATGGATTAAGTTTATTTTTTGTTTCATCACAGCCAAAATTAATGAAACATAACAGTGTCTTAACTGTGCATCAGTAGCTATTCATTTCCTTAAAATGAATATTATACATTATACACAAAATAAAATTGAAAATAATCACATAATACTCCACTACTTAGAGATAACTATCATCATCTTTTTATTGGATAGTCTTCTAGAAATTTCTTAAGTATATACATAATTTAAAGGCTTATCATAACTATATATTGTTTACAACAAATAATTATGAATATTTGTGTTCAAATATTATAAATGGCTTTCTACATCATTATATATTGTCTATTAAATTAAGCAAATTTTCATGCAGAATTCCATTGTACAATTTCTGGGTTATTTACTAATTTTTAAGCTTTATAAGAAATCTGAATGGTCCTAATTATAAAAACCTTGATATTGCATATTATCATATCAATATTGTTCATACACTTATACAGGATTGCTTCCTCAACATAATTCCTCCTTGGAAGTTGAAACAATATATACTCTTCTAGTTAGATTTAACAGTGCCAATTTCACTCAGAATTGTATACTTTTCAATCAATGACAAACTCATAGACAAAACTTTCTGAGAAATCCAAATGTTTTTGTTTGTTAACACTTCTACTTGTTTATCTTATTAAAATTTCACAATATTTTTTAGAAACTTTCAAAATTTTATTATATATTGATACAATCTTTTATGTTTATATTTTAATATACTCTTCAGGGTTTTTTTAAACTTTCAGTTTTTACAGTATGACTAGCCATTGTGAGAATACTAAACATTTAATTCTAACAATCAATAATTGTATTGCATTTTTCTATTACATCTCCACAAAATATTTACAGGAATTATTCTCAATAGCTTTTAAAATAATGTGAAAAGGCAAAGGGGTAAGGGAGAGGAAATGGAAAGACAAAAGCACACACAGCCCGCTGTGACCAGAGTAGGCTGTTGTCTTAGTCACTTTTCTCATAGCTGAGACAAAATGCCCAATACCTAAAAGTTAAAAAAAGAGATTTATTTTGGCTCACAGTTTGTAGAGGTTTCAGTCCATAGTAGGCTGGCTCCAAGGAGTGACAGAAAGGCATGGCAAAGGACAATGGCTTTATGGCATGGTTGCAGGGAAGCAGAGGAAGTTCAGGGAGGAAGGAGAGAGACGCCTTTCCAGCTCACTCCCCCAGTTATCCACCTCCTCCAACCGGATTTCATCTCCCAACATCACATTTAGGCTCAAACCTTTCAGTGGACTAATCCACTGCTGAGAGTCATGCCCCCATGATCCAAACACTCCCCAAAAGCTCTACATATAATCACGTGAGGCTTTGGGGGACATCAAGATATAACAGTAACATCTGTCTTTGCACTGACCAGGTGGCAGGAAAGGATCCTAGTGCCCAGAGAAGGGGAGCTTGTTCAATATCAATCGTTTTTATAGGTAAAAACATCGAAGATATCCAGCTTCATTTGCAATTAACAACATGAGAACAACTGGAAATACCAGTTAGGGGAAACTTTGAAAAGTATTTTAAACTTTTACATAAAGAAAGCTACCTGCAATTTCAAGTGCTTTCTTTCTTATGTTAATGAGGGAGGGACATTATTTCTCAGAGTTGAAGATAATATTCTTGAATTTATTTAGCTTCTAATACTATGATATCACTATTGAGCTTGAGCTATCTACTTGCTTATGAGTACCTACAATTTCTTTTCCTTAGGTGTTATTTTTTAACTTTTATAAGTTGAGTTTTACATTTTAATGAGTAAATTTTAAAATCTTTGTGCTTTCTTTTCGACAATTTACTTACTTAAATTTATAGTCATAAATGTTTTATCCAATTTTGCTACTTACTTTTCCTTTCTACCTTTTTGGTGTTATTAATGTGCTTTTTTTTTCATTCATTCATTTTATTGGTACATTTTAGGCATACAATATACTGACATTCATTATTGGGAATTTGTATCTTTACATAATATTATAAAATATATCTTGGTTCTTATTTTTTTTTCCTCATTCCCCTGCCCTCCCTTCAACCCCTTCACCCCTCCTTATTTACAAAGACTATTTCCATTTCTTCCTTTTCTCATATTTATTCCTTTTTCTTCTTTCCTTTCCCCCGCTTCTTTCCTTTCCCCTACTGCTTCATTTCCCCTTCCTCTTTGGACCTTTTATTCCTATTTCACATTATCTATTATACATTATCTTTATTTACACTTTCAGTTTCTCACACCAGAGGAACTATTCAGTATTTACACATGTGTGCCGTATTTATTTCACTTAAGAGTATCGTCTCAATGTGAAATATCAGTATTTTTTGTACAGAAAACATTATCAATTACAGATAGTTTTACTATACATTGCTAGAAGATTTTTTAAATAAAATTTTCATTTTAGAAAACTTTCATATGTACAAAAACATGGTAAAGACAGTACAAAGAGATTCCCCAACTAGTTCTCTTATTATATTATACTAACATGAAGCATGTTTTGTAGTTAATGAACCAGTATCTTTATTATATTATTAATAAAATGTATAAATTATCCACACTCTCTGAATTTTCACTTCTTTTATTTAAGGTACAGGAGCCTATCTAGACATATTACATTTAGTGTTTATGTCTTCTTAAAATCATTTTCACTGTAACTTCCTGGAACGCTCCTTGGTTTTGATGATTTTTACAGTTTTGAGGAGTACAGTACTAATCAGCTGTTTTGCAGAATGCCCCTTAATTTAGGCCCTTTCTAATGCTTTTCTCATGATTTGAGTGGGGCTATGTGTTATAAGAAGGAGGCCAGCAGAGGTAAAGTGTGGTATTTTCATTACATGGTATCAACGGTACCTATTACCAGTTTTAGTAGTCATTGTTAATACTGAATTGATCATCTGGCTATAGAGAATGTGTGGAAAATAGCTGTACTGTGAGGTTTATTCTTTTCTCACCATTTCTATATTGCACTTTTTAGATGGCATGTTGTCCACACTTCAATGCAGAGAATCATGCTTAGATAATAAAATATATACATAAATTATTTAGACTTTGTCTCCACAGAAAATTTGTTTTTTTATACCATACTAACTTTTTAATTATTTACTTATATTAGTATGAACTCATGGATGCATATTTTATATTTTAGGTTATAGTCAAGTGTTCTGTTCTTTGTTCTGTTGCTCAAATTATTCCAAGTTTGGCTATTATGAGCTCTTTAAATTGGTTCCTTTAATGCTTTTGCATACCACCATCTTATGTATTCTGTTGCTGTGCTATTATTTTGAGTTCTTCATTAATTTCCAATACCAGCTGATGTCTGTATCATCTCTATATGCCCTATGACAGCACTTGAATTTGTCATTTCATGGGTGGTGAACCTATGGCACACATACCCCAGTGGACTGTCTATTCATTAACACTGAAATCTACAAAAATTTCACCATCATTGTCCTGGGAGATTTGGTTCTATGCTCTTAGAAGTACTGTATCAAAAGCCATGATGTAAATTTCAGTCTCCTGTAATAGTTAGGATGTCATTATTCAATAATCTCTCAGTAAATATATTTGTATACCAGAAGTTTTATATACACATATATCTCTATATATTTATATCAATATTTAGCAAACACATGAGCTCAAACTGACTTTTACAATTTAAGTCTATTTCCTTATACATCATTCTAGCATTCTATGCTTATTCATCTGTAAACTTTGATGGTGAGAATTCTGTTTTATTAATTCATAAAATTCCAGCATCTATGTATATATGTGTGTGTCTGATATATTTCATTTAACATTATCTTTTCAAGATGTGTCCATTTTGCTCCAAACGTCTTGAATTTATCATTTTCGTAGACAAGTAGCATGTCCTTATGTACAGATACCACATTTTCTTTGTGCATTCATCAATTGATAGGCATATAGGCTGCTTCTAAGATTTAGATAATATGAATTATGCTACCATAAATATAGTTACATGTATCATTGTAATATGATAATTTTTAATAAGATATCTGGAAGAGGAATTTCTCGGGTCAAATTGAATTTCTATGTTTTTAGTTTTACTTCCCCATTTTTGATTTGGTCCTTTATTTTGGCCATCTAAATTTTTATTTTTTAATATATTCTAGATATTATTCCCCTGTAAGGATAGCCCACAAAATATTTTCCCATTCTGTAAGTTGTCTCCTCTCTCTGTTGATTCTATTGTTGTGCATAAGCTTTTTATTTTGATATAATCCCATTTTTATTCTTGCTGTTATTTCCTGTGCCATTGAAGTTTTATTCAAATAATACTTTTCTACATCTATAATTACAAGAGTTTTATCTACTTAATCTATCAAGAGTTTAAGTGTTTCTGTTTCAAAATTTGGATCTTGGATTCATTTTTATTTTAGGCTAGTATATGGTGAGAAATATGGGTACAGCTTCAGTCTTCTGCTTGTGGATAGCTAGTTTTCCCAGAGCCATACACTAGAGGGTATCTTTCCTCCAGTGTAACTTTCTCGTCACCTTTGTCAAAAACCAAGTAGCTGACTGTATTTTCAGTTGTTTCTGTATCCTGAAGTTTCTGTCCACTAGTCTACATAATTTTTATTTTTTATGGTTTGTTTTTTTTTTTTTTTTGGTACCGGGGATTGAACTCGGGTCCTTGTGTTTGTGCAGCAGGCAGTGAAACTACTGAGATAAATCCCCGGCAAGTCTACATAATTTTTATACCATGCTATTTTTATCACTGTAGCTTTGTAGTATATTTTGAAGTCAAGTATTGAGATGACTCTGGCTTTGCTGTTATTGCCCAGTATTTCTTTTACTATTCTGGGTCTCTTCTCATTCTATATGAATGCTAGGATTGTATTCTCTAGTTCTGTGAGGGATGCTGTAAATTGGGATTGCATTGGGATTACATAAAATGTGAATATCCGTTTTGAAAGTATGGCGATTTTGACAATGTAAGTTCTCCTTTTCAAGCTCCTTTTTCAGAGTACTGTGGTTTTTGGTGCAGAGGTCTGTTAGTTCCTTGTTGAGATTAATTCCTAGGTATCCATTTATTTATTTTGCTACTACTGTGAATATTTTCCTATTTTCTTTCTCACTATGTTCCTTATTTCTGTATGCAAACATTACTAATTTTATATGTTAATTTTGTATCCTAGGACATTGCTGAATTTAGTTATTAATTCTAGGAGTCTTTTAATGGAATTTTTTTAGTCTTCTACGTAAAGTATCATGTCATCTACAAATAATGATAATTTGACTTCTTTCTTTCCTACATGTATCACTTTTATTTTTCTTATTTAATTGCTCTGGTTTTGAGTACTATGTTGAAGAGAAGTGGTTACAGTGGGCATCCTTGTCTTCTTCCTAAATTTGGAGAAAAATTTTCAGTTCTTCCCACTTTAATATAATGTTACCTGTTTGTTTGTCATAAATGACTTTTATCAGATTCAGGTAAGGTTCTTCTATACCTATTTTCTCCATAAATGGTTGTTGGATTTTGTAAAAAGCTTTTTCTGCATCTATTGATATGATCATTTTTTTTCATGCCTCTGTTTATGTGGTATAGTATATTTATTAATTTCCATACATTGGCCCATCCTTGCAACCCCAGGAGGAAAGGTAATTGCTCTTGATGTATAATCCTTTTTGATGATTTGTTGCATTCTATTTGCCACTATTTTACTGAGGATCTTTACATCTATGTTCATTAAGAAGGCTGGCCTATAGTTTTCTCTTTTAGTTGGGTCTCACTCTTTTTTGAGGATCAGAGTGATCTTGGCTTCCAGAAATTTGTTGTCCTTGTCAGTTTTATTAAAGAGTTTGAGAAGTATTGTTATAACATTTTAAAGGTCTTGTAGAATTCAACAGAGAATCTCTCAGGTCTAGGCTTTTCTTAGTTGTTAGGTTTTTGTTATTCCCTCAGTTTCATTATTTGTTATTGAATTTTCAGAATTTCTATGTGTTCCTAAATATTTAGTTTTGGTGATTCATAGTAGTGTAGGAATCTGGCTATTTGTTCATGCCAATTTGTAGAAATATAATTTTTATAGCAATTACTAAATATCTTCTGACTTTTGATAGTGTCTGTGGTGATGTCCCATTTTTCATTTTTAAGTGTGTTGATGTAAGTCTTTTTGCTCTTTCTTTTCATAAGTTTGGATAAGGGTTCATCTATTTCGTTCTTTCTTTTGAAGAACCAGCTCTTTAATTTTTTGATTCTTTGTACTGTTTTTTAACCTCAATTTCATTAATTTCCACTTTGATCTTTATGATTTCCCTCAATAAAGTCAGTTTAGGTTTAGCTTGTTGTTGTTGTTTCTTGAGTACTTGAGTTTTATCACTAAGTTATTTTTTGAGCTCACTTTTATTTTTCTATTGTGAGCATTGATCGCCATAAGATTCTCTCAGAGGACTTTCATTGTGTACCATAGATTCTGTTGTATTGCACTGGAAATTTATTGGATTTCAGAAATTGTTTCAGTGCTTCTTTGATTTCTTCTGTGACCCACTGGATGTTCAGAAGTGTGTGATTAAGTTTCCAGGTGTATACAAATTTTTTTGTAGTTTCCTTTGAGTTTGATTTTAAGTTTTAATACACAATGGTCTTATAGCAAACATGGCGTGATTTCAATTATTTGTATTTATTTAAGCAGGATTTGTGGAATAGTCTTTGGTCTATTTTGGAGAAAGTTCCACGTGCTGCTGAGAAAAATGTATATTCTGTTGTAGTAGAATACAGCACTCTGTAAATATCAATTAAGTCCATTTCTAATATTTTTGTTGATTTTTTGTTTAATTGATATGTCTCTTTGTGACGTGATATGTGATATGTCTCTTTATGGTCACTTGCTATGATTTTGTTGTGTTGGTGTTTATTTAATCTTTTATGTCCAGCAGTATTTGTTTTATGGAGATAGGTGACCCAGTATTTGGTGAATACATATTTACAAGTATTATGTCTTCCTATTGAATTGTTCCCTTAACCATATGTATTGACCTTCTTTGCCTCTTCTGATCAGCATCAACTGGAGTTTTACTATGTCTCAGAGTAAAATTGCTAGCCCTCTTTCTTTCAGTGTCCTGGATTATGAGATAATCACTTGATTTTTAGTCTATGAATGTTTTTGGATTATTTGAATTTCTTGAAAACAATAGACAATTGATTCTGTTTTTATAAACAATCTGCCAATCTGAGTTTCTTCATTGGGAAGCTGAGGCCACTAACATTCTGAGTTATTACTAAAAAGTGTTGACTTATTCCTGATATTGTGTTCATTTTCTGTTGATTGCTCTTTTGGGTTTTTGTTTATCTATTTGCTTTGCTTGATTAATTCATTTCATCTGTATTTTTGGCTTTGTTTGCTTCTTTGCCTTGGATATTCTTGAATATATTCTGGAGTGCTGTGTTGATATTCATGTATCTCTTACTTTTTCTTTTCATGAAATGTTTTTATTTTTCTTTACATCTATTTTTTTTTAAATAAAGCTTTTCCAGGTGAGTTAGTCTGGGTTGAAGTTGTTTATTTTTAGAACTTGAAATACTTCACTCCAGGTTCTTGTGAAAAGTCTGCTGTAATACTAATAGGTTTATCTTTACATATGACTTTCTGCATTTCTCTGACAGTATTTAAGATGCTGGTTTTTGGTTGAACTTCTGGAATTCTGACTAAGAAGTGTCATCGGGAGCTTATTATTTCATTGTAGCTAGTTGGAGTTCTTAAACTATGCTTACATGTATGTTGAAATCTTTCCTCATAATTGGTAACTTTTGTTATACTTTCTGTAAACAATATTTTTATTCCATGTGTACTGTCTTCTACTTTCTCTTCAATTCCAAATAACAGTAGGTTGATCATGTAGTAGCTGTTGAATGAATTTTTCTTTTTCTCTTATCATTTTTAAGACTTCTCTGAGTAATTTGCTGTAATGTATCATTTGTTCTTAAGTTCAGAAACTCTGTCTTCACATTGGTCATTTCTATAATTTATGAATTCTATATAATTTTTAATTTCTGCTATTTATCATATATTTTTGAGTCTACATATTTGATAAATTTGTCATTCATGTTTTAAACTGTTTTGATCAGCTTTTCCAACTTTTTATTTTTCTTCTATGCTTGTATCAGTTATTTTGTATGATTATTCCATCAACTTTATAATCATTTCCTTTTTGAACTCCCCAAGTTTCTTTACCTCAACTTTAATCACTTCTTAGTGCTCCACTGCCTGGTGTTTGCTTTCCTCTCCATTAGTGCCCCCAGATCTGCCTTTAGAGAGTTGGGAGACTTTAGGGGCTTTGTTTGGCTACCTTATTTTCCCATGTTTGTGTGTGCTTGTGTGTGTGTATGGTTTTTTTCTTTGGTAGTTGAGATTGAAGACAGGTAAACTATGGAGAGTTTGAAGTTAATATAAAGATCATTTTAGTTAGATTCTGCCTTCCAGGAATGTATTTTAAACTTTATTTGTTCAGAGATAGTGTTCGGGCTTGAAATTATTTATTTTTAATGGATTAAATCTTGTTGCTGTGAAGGGGAAATTACTACTGGTAATATCATCATCAACAGATCCAATCCTATATCACTTACATGTGTTAAACCTTGCATTTACACTTTCACCCTTTTTTGATACTTTTCCTTTTCATTCTACACCAGTGGTGGTGAACTTATGGTACACGCGCCATCATGGCCTGTTTGTGTCATCGAAAGTTCTAAAAGATGTGCTATCACTGGTCTATACCACATTACCATTGGTAGGTGTTCTTTAATGTGGATGGAGGAGGAAAGAGAAGACATGTAGGAATGAGTGATAGAGGAGTGTATGTTTGTAGAAGCACAGGTAGATAAAAGAAAAGATAACAGGTGAAAAAATTAGATAACAGGTCAGATTCTCTTGGATGTCATTTATAGTTGAGGTAAATGTTAGTAATTAAGGGTTTTGAGAAAATATTTTTGGGGGCTGAGGTGGGATGCAGAAAGAGGAAAATCTAACTTGGGATTGGGGAAAGTTGTGAGGTTGTCAGACTCTGTTGATATATTTGTGTACCTCCAGGATGGGTAAGAGTTAAGGACAATAAGAGGCTGGGTAAAATAAAAGTGAGTAGAATAGAATAGAATGAACAGCAAGTTAATATAAGAGAGAGTGTAATGACTGAGTGGAATATATAGGAAAAATCTTGATAAAAATTTAAAAAGTGGGAGAGAAGAGTAAATAGTGTTACTACAGAAGACAGAATTAAAAATGAATAGGGAGAAGGGAAGTGTGAGATAAAATAATAACTAAGTCAAAGCAAAGAAGAAAAAAGAAGAGCAGTATCAAACACTCTGGCAGAATCCAGATCAAACATTCCAACAAGAAAATATACAATTCCCATGTGAGTGCAATGCCGAATGGCCTGAGTGTCCACACAATTCCTTCATTTCTTAGTCAAGGTCTGGTTACATGCAGCTTCATCAGTTTCCCCTCTTTTCAGTCCCCCTTCTATCCAGCAGGTAGGATCTGATGCAGTCCCTGTCCTTAGCTTAGGTGCCCTTTCCCCCCAATAATGGCGGTGGATGGGTGGGCACAGGCACGGGATGGAGACTCTTGAGCACAGGGCTCTGGGGGAACTTGAAGGATGCCATTCCCTTGTTGATCATCTCTCTGCCCAAAGCCTGGGATGGTGGCAGTCTTCCTTTACCCTACAGGGGTGCTGGAGAGGATGCTTCAGGGTGCAGTGTTCCCCAGTGTTTTGCGAGGGAATGATGGGGAGAAGGGACTATACAGTCTGTCAGGGAGTGGACACACTGCAGTCCTTGCTTCCCTCCTGCTATTGGGGATGGTGTCAATATGGCTACTCATTAGCTGCTAGTTACTTTTATAGTTTTCAAAAACTCATCAGAAATTCTTCTATGTAGAAGTCATTTTCAAACATGAATCTTTAAAATAAAATACACTTTATATCCTGAATCTAAAAATAGAACTATATTTACCTTTTTAACAAATTAAAAGACAAATTATTTACCTTTTCAC
>NW_004624749.1:25643849-25685301 GCF_000247695.1 Heterocephalus glaber
TGGAAATCTGTTTGCATCTGTTTTATGGATTCCATTTGTTTCCTATGTTGAGATTCCATCATTTTCCTCAGCTCCTCTATTTTTTTATCTGTGTCCTCTCTAGATTTATTAATCATGTCTTGCACTTATGGCACAATCTTTGCTGTTATCTGAGAAATTATTTCTGATTTCATTTTTCCCAGATCCTCTTTTGTTTCCAGTTCAGGGAGTCCAGGTGGTTGAGTATCAGATTGCTCCATCTTGTTTCCCTTTGTGTTGCTGTAGTTGACCTGGAAGTCTGTTTTTGATGCTTGTTTACATGTCTTCTCATTTCCACGGAGGGTGTGTGGGAGGGTGCTGCTGGCACCCATAGGGCTCACCTTCTCTGCCCTAGGAGTGGTGGAATGGCTGTGGGGAGCCTCCTCCTGGGCCTGAACTGCTAATTTTTGATAAGTTTTATAAGATAGTAGTAGCTCTAACAAATGCCATCAACCTAAAAAATATTCAGAAATTTTTCCAAAATGTACTAGATAAAGTTTGACCAAAGACAAATTAACTGAAGGATTCACTTTGAAGTCTGTTTTAGGAACTCAAACAAAAGGGATCCCAAGAACAGTCCTGACACTGACATGCTTAAAGTAGCAGACAGAAATTATACTTGAAAGGGGGCTGTAGGTAATGGGCATGAGATACTTCTGCTGGAGTTTAGAGAAGCAAATTTAAATCTTACTAGCTGTTCTGGAATGTGTATTTAGTGTAGTCACAGTGGAAAATGCTGTTCCCGGCTAGGATACATCAATGTGTACACCTAGTAACACAGGGTAACCCTATGCATGTGTCTGGCAAGCGAAAGTGTGTTGTTTGGAGAAGCAGGCCAGTGTCCCAACTCACTACACACTTTAACACCTACAAAGTGGAAATATGTGAGCAGATCACTGAGGTGCACACTGGATCTGCCATTAGTACACCTTGTGCCGCCCTCTCAAGAACCAGCCAGCTTGAAAAAAGCCTTGAGCACGGTAATGGCATGGTTTATATATATTTTAAAATATCATCCTGCCTGTTCAATGTAGGATGCATTGGAGAAAAGCACTAGTAGAAATGCAGAGGTTTCTTTCAATAGTTCAGGTGAGTGATGACAGTGCCGCGGATGAAGGAGGTCACAGGGGACCTACTCACTTTATCTTGAAAATAAACTTGATGAATTCGGTCTGTGATGCAGGTAGGAGAAGGTTGCTCTTTTCTATTGTTTTCTCATGGATTTTATTATTTATCAAGGTGAACATTTTTTTTTCACATTGGTTTTTTTTGAGTGTGTATTTGTGTATATTGACTTTTATGTCTTTACTGTTCTTACCACTAAATGTTATATCTTTCTTAATGATGCCTTTCACTTATTACTATCTTCTTAAATTAACTAACACTTTCACATTAATATATTTTGCAACACATTTTCCTTCTAATTATATCCCTTTTGTTATTAGATCATCATTATGTGGTTTAAAATTGTAATTACAAGTATTTGGCTTTACAAAATGCACCACTTTAGAGGTGTTTTATGTCTCTAATATAAAGCTAAAGAAACAAACACCAATGTAGACAAATTGTTTTAAATTTTAATACATTTTAAACAAATAAACAGAAAAATTTATAATAGATGTCACTCAAAGAAAATCTGATTTCTGAATTTTAATAAATGTTTGTACTATCTAGAAATCCAATTGCTCAGAAGCCTATATCCCATATATTCTTGTTTTTGCTTTGTTTTGACTAAAATAATCATTAAAATGATTGACATGTGAGAAATTTTCAGATTAATTTTTCAATTATTTCCTTTGCTGTATCTGAAAATAGATAAAGATAAATGCAAGAAATTTAAATGATTGTGCTTTGATTTTATCCAGGTCAATAGAAATGGACCAAGAAAAGCTCATATCTTGGCAAAAATAATTATCAATTCCACAATCTGAAACAAGAAAATTTTTCATCTATATAATGGGGCAAAATAATTTCCAACATTTGGTCAGTATATTTCTCTTCCTAGACTGGTTTCTAAGTCAGTGACAAGCCCTTGGTAAAGTCAATATGCACATCTTGAGTGAATAAATGAATTCATGCAGGTACATTTTGAAATGACATTTATGTAAATATTTGATTATTTGAAATTACATTAATTATTAGTAAATGTCATTTGTTCAAAATTTATAATTAATGAAGAAATCTTAGGGACTACACATATTCACAGCTATTTCTGGGGGAATATGATTAAACTTGGATAGAGTATAGTCATGTTTGTGTTTATATATGGAGCTAAAACTCATATACATAGATCTAAATATATATTTGTTTATGAAAATCAGAAAGGAAAATGTATGATTTAAATAGTGATTACACTTTAAGGATAGGAAAAAGAAACAAAGAACAAAAAGCAATTTTTTAAAAAAAATTGATTTCCATACTCTAATTTCTTTTCATATGCATAGTACTTTATTTTTGTAAAAGGAAGACAATTTCCATTTAAACAAATGGCTTGTTTGGATTTATATGTGCTTGAGTTTGAATAATGGCAGGATTTGACCACTTTAATTACAAGTTTGTTTTTGGTGCAACCTTGTATAAAGTAACAGGATTTTTTTTTAAATTATTTTATTGGTACCTCTTAGCAATACAATATGTTTACATTTATCATTGGGTGCTTGTACCTGTACATGATGTATCTTAGTTCTTATTTTTTTCCCCATTACCTGTGCACCCCTAACCCCCTCCACCCTTCCCTATGTACATAGATTTTGTTGGAATAGTTATGAGAAAATTAAAAAATGGTAACTGGAAATTTTGAAGACATAAAAATAAAAATGCCTACCTAACTGAGAAATCTCACCTAATATCTATGTTCATTTGCTCCACACTTCCTTGCCTCAGATTCCCAGTGAGCTGTAGTGCTGAGTGGGTGCAGATTTGTCTTAAGGCAATGAGACATGTCAGGGCCCTGGCCAGTCTCCTGCAACAGGGAAGTCTTCTCGGTATTTGTTTTAATATATTTGATATCTTGGTTTGAAAAACATGGAATATTGTCTTTGTAATAAAAGTTTATTAATGTAGAAGGAAGAGAAAACAGTAGCATAAAATTTTTAATTATGCCATTAAAATGTAAAGAAAACTATGGAAGAGGATCCTAGGTTTTCATACTTCTGCTAGACAGCAGATGTGTGTCTGTGTGTATGCTTATGTGTGTAATAGCAAAATATTTATATGCAATAACAAATAGAAGCATGAGAAAATGTCTATAATTTATATCTCTTGACTATCTTTTCCTCACAGATCATAGATTTGTATAGCTAATTTATAAAGCTATAATTATATAATGGATATACTATACATTTAGCTTGTTCTCTCTTTTAAAATCTTAAATTTTACCCCTTATTGCAATGAAATGTCATGAAATTCTACTTAAATGCTCTGTAACATGCTATTGAATTGATTAATAGAATACTTAATTGCTTTAGTAAATAGATGATGCTGCAATTAACATCTAGTTTTTGGAGCTTTTTCTTTCTTTGTGATAATTTTTTCACAAGAAAAGCTAGGAAAGCAAAGGATCTATATAGTTAGAGATATATTTTATGAAATTAATTTCTAAAATGTTATGTTAATTTATATATCCCACCAGAAAAATTCTCCATACAAAAGTTCACTATTTTCAGTACTTGTTAAATGCAGTACTATTTATTTCTGTTTCAACTTGCCTTTGCTTTATTTCTAAAAGGTAAAAAATGTTCTCATTTTCAGAATTCTCGATTACATTTCTACCTGAAACTCTTTCCTTATTTCCATTTCCGGTACATGACTGAAATATTGATATATTTTATAAATATCTAGAATCATTTTCATAAGATTATTTGTCAGTGAACTCTCAGAATAGCTTTAAATTTTTGCTGAGTATTCTTTCCGTTATAATTTTTATTCGGTATGGAGGAATTATCTTTCATTTTATATAATGTAATCATAATTTATCTTTTCCTTTTACCTTTATTCCTAATAATTTCTGTATTCTTTTTATTTTAAACAAACTTTCTCTATTATGAATGCTTTTGTTTACTTTTATGTACATCTGTGATTAAATATTACTTATGATGCTATAAAATATATATATGTACATATAAGTATTTTTAGGGATTTATCTATTCAATGAAATCCTGTATGCAATCCCATTCATGAAATTGACAGAACTAAGGGAACTAGTACGTGATCCCCATTTTTAAAAAGTAACTTGGAGTAATTTATGTAGACACATTTAGTCCCAGATATGATAACATTTTATACCTATCACTGAAGCAGGCGTTCACACACAGAATCCCGACAAAGCTGAACGGGGGCTTTGGGCCAGCAGAGAGGCCCAGAGTTTCAATGGAATTAAGCCTTTTTTCTCTCTGAAAGTGAACAATTATAAGAGAATAAACGTACTTGGAGATATTGCAAGTCCAGTTCCAGATCACAGAAAAGTGAATACAGAGATAAATGACTCATATAGCTGTTTGATTTCCCAGTACATATAAAATTTATGTTTATTTTATAGTGTAGTCTCTTAGTTGTGCAATATCTTTATGTCTAATAATAACATAACACCTTAATTAAATAAAAATATCTTATTGCTAAAAATGGTAACAAACATTAAAAGCCTTCAGTCCATCATAATCATTTTGCTGGTGGATACTGCTGCCTTGATATTAGTGTCTGATGACTGATCAGGGAAGTTGGTGGTAGTTTTTAAAGGTTAGGCTGGCTATGATGATCTTAAAAGTGGGTTAAAGTGATGTGGGCTGTATTGATTCATTCTTCCTTTCATGAAAAATTTCTCTATGGCACACAATTCTATGTGATAGCATTATACCCATAAAACATGTGTTTTTTTTTCAAAATGAAAGATAATCCTCTCACACCCTGCTGGCTTTGTATCAACTAAGTTTTTGTAATATACTCAGTCTTTTATTATAATTTCAACAATGTTCCTAGCATGTGCACCTGGAGTAGACTCTGTCCAAAGGACTTTGGTCATCTACAAGAAGAAATTTCTCACCTGTTCAAGTCTTCAACATGAAGCCACCAGCTTCAGCTGCATTAGCCCCTGATGAGAGAGGTCAGCCCATCCTTTGCACCTTGGAAAGCAGTGATTGACATTTCCTCTGCAACTGAAAATCTCTAGCTAAAGGCATGTTCTTCTGATGTAAGGCTGCCTAATACACATTAAAAATCTCTTTTTTGGTCATCCTCATCAGTAATCATAGTTATATGATGTAGAAAACATCCTGCAATTTCTATAACAGCACATGCGACTTCATCTTGCACCTTGCTGTAATGGAGATGGCTTGCTTTTTAAAACAATGAAATGAACTCAACTAGCTCCACAATCTTATTTGGGTGTGGCTTATGACATCCAAAATAATTGCAGTAGTAACAGCAAGGATCACCAAAGGAGAATAACATGTGATATAATACAGACAATGTCAGAAATATTAAATAATTATCAAAGTATGACACAGAGATATGAAATGATTGTACACTATTGTAAAAACTGAAGTGGTAACCTTGCTTGACACAATGTTGTCTAAAACCTTCAATTTGTGAGAAACATAATGTCTGAGAAGTGCATCAAAGTGACGCTCAGTAAACTGAAGTATGTCTATATGCACTGTGAACACCACACACACTGGTGATTCCCACAGTTTGAATCCCGAGCCAGCTGTGTATTCACATCACCTAAGAACTCTTAAAAATGTATAGTCTCGAGCTTCCCCTGATTTACTAACTCAGAACCTCTGTGATTGAAATCCAGCAATGTGTGCTTTAATAAACTCTTCAGGTGATAATGTCACTTGCTCGATTTCAAGAACCTGAGCACTAATGGCATAATCAGAAAGATTCGTGTTTCACTTAATAGGTAGAGGGTCTTCCTTTTGTCATTTTCAGTTTTTATCTTTTAGAGATATTTTATTGACTGTAAACTTCTAGTCTAGATACTGATTTTTGTGTAAATATCTTTTACAAAATTGTGATATTTTGGAAGACATTTAATTTAATTCATATTCTTTATTTTGATGGTAATTATTTTTAAAATAAAAGTAAATCTGAAAGCTTCTTGCAATTCATAAAATATTGAAGATATTTTATAATTTGTAATATGATGACAGATCAGTTTAAATAGATTATTTTGAAATAGGCATGTGTACAAACCTGTGTATGAAAGAAAAAATGGGAAGAATTTCTACATATTTCAAATTTTAATGCTTCATTGCTTAAATCTATAGGGCTAGAAAATCTATTACATGGACAGAAAAAAACTATATATAATTTAATTCCTGATATCCTTCTAAGTCAAAAGCTTTTCAAAGAAAGCTTTTTAAACTTCCTTAGAGTTCTGAAATTATAAAGGAAGTTTATATCCATATATATGTATGTTCATATTTAAATTGTATCCTCACTCTTACATAAACATTTATTTCAACTTTCTGGACACACTATTCAGCTTTTTACTGTTTGTTGTGAGCTTTAAATGAGATAACATAGGGAAAGTTAATTAAGGTAGGCCTTTCAGAGAAAAGACAATTCATAAATGTTATCTGTCATTATTGATACTATCATTATGCATTAAGTTATTTAGAAGAATATGAAGTTCTAAAACAGATTCTAATTTATTTAAAGAATACATTACAATCAAAATAAATGTGTATAGATGGAGAATGGGAAACAAAGTTGAGAGCTACTGTGTTGACACTTAGTATTTATATTAGACCCCAGCTGACAAATATTTTCAAATAAAAGTATAAATAAATATTATATGTGATATAACAGTAAACTTACAATGTAAATTCAATTTTAGAAACATATTTTTAGCCCATCTTATCTTTATTCCCTTCATATGAAACTCGGGAAGTAGTTTATAATTTGGATAATTTTTAAGAAATATCTGGAAAAATATCTAGACATATTGTTTGCAAAATAATGAAAAGCATTCTTTAAATCAATACCTTTCTATCTAATTATCTACAGATAAAAATGACTACCCTGTATCCTAGGGTATCCTTGCACACAAATTAAAATATCAATCCTTTTTGGTAGGTTTCAGCAAGTATTAAAGAAACCTGAATTCATGCATACATTATTTTGCAAGACATTTTATTGACTGCTTCCGTGACCTAATCACTTCCCAAATACCTCATTTCTTAGCAGTATCATTATGGTGTTAGGTTATGAATTTGCACATACATTCAAATCTTAGCAATAAGGTCAAACTTTATCCTTTTGTATGAAAATACCCAGTTTTTCCAATACTATTTATAGAAAAACACTGCTCTTTCCCCAGGGAATAGTCCTGATGACATTTTCAAAAAATAATTTGACCATACATGTAAGAGTGGCTTTCTAGATTTTCTGTTTTATTCCATTTGTCTATAGGTTTAGGCAGAACATTTTCTATAGGTCTATAAGGCATAATTTCTTGACATTTTAAATAAATTTCAATAATCATAGGGTTTATATAATATTGTCTTTGTCTAACTAGTTCCTTCGAATAAATATGTAGAAATACAATTGCTCTGTCAAAGAGAATTCATATTTGTTCATTTTCAAATAATAATCTCTAATAATTACACTACTAGAATGTAAATTTGTTTTTGCTAATTTCATTTTTATCACCAAATATTAGCTATCAAACTTTATAACTTTTGCCTGCTGGGATGTTGTTTGCCATCTGTCCATTACTAAATGCATAAATATAAATACATATTCATTTTATGAAAATTTAAGTGGATATATATGAAGGATATGTAATGTGTACTTGAAATGTCCTTATAATCGCTTCTCAGCCTTTTGGATAAGATCAAGTGAAATGTCCTTCTAAGGAATATTCATGAATATTAATGATAGAAAATAATTACATAAGCATCCATGCAACAAAGCCCTGTTATCTATTTAGGGTGCAGAAAATCCACTTGGATTCCAGTCTCTCTTCATGAGGAAGGCAAAGAAATATATATGTAAAACTTCAGGATAAAAGATTGTGACAGAATAAATTTAAATCAAACAAACCATCACTCTTCTGCAAGTGCCTCACATAGTGATTCTCTAACTGTAAAGACATATATTCTGCCACCCACACAGTAATCCTTGAAGTAGTGCGTATCAATGTGACATTAAGTAATAATAAAAAAGATATTGTGATCAATAAAAAGAAAGCACAATGGGCAGTAGAACTAGTAAAGCAGTAAAGCATAATGTGGTCCACGCATTATAGTAATCTGACCCTGAAGAAGATCATTGAATTATGGCAAGTAGAAATACAAATAATTAGAACTATCTGGTTAATTATAGCTTAGTAAAATTACATTAGTTGACAAAATCTAGATACTTATGGACAATACACATGGAGACTATCATAGATGGAATAATCAGATTAATTTAGCTCCATTTTAAATTGTGTTGTATGTCACATAATTTATTAGCATTTTTATTTTGCTAAAAGACAATAGATTTTGCTTTACTCTAATATTACAAACATCAAAATAAATTAAAGTGATAATGATCACATTTAAAATATCACAATCAGGGGCTGGGGATTTGGCTCAGTGGTTTCACTGCCTGCTGCACAAGTGCAAGGACCCAAGTTCGATCCCCGGTACCCTCCCCCCAAAATAAACAAACAAACAAACAAATAAATAAATAAATAAAATATCACAATCATTTTGACAGTCAAAATTTTAAAAAAACTAATATAGATTTACAGATGCTGTCATATCAGTGTATAGTAAAAGATCAAAACAAACAGTATAAAAATGTTTTACATATATCTTTATAATGTTATAAATTACATATCAAACTATAAGAAACTTTTAGTATCTTTCTTAATATTGAAAAATGTACATTTTAATAATAATTTAATTAAGCTCTTGATTAATAAATACAAAAAACATTAAATATGTAAAAATTATAATTTGTAAAACAAGGCTATATCAGACAGGTAATTAAATTAAAATTACAAAAGCATAAATTAACAATTAGAAATGTTTTATTTTAAAGATTTAAGATATTTTAAGACTAGCTTGTGAGGAAATTTAACTTACAGTTTTGTATCCTTTAAAAAAATAAAGGATTTTGACATTCATCTGACAACTTAAAATATAAACAGCCAAAAAGAGCAATAAAATGAAAGGTGACTACTAATTTTTTAAATAAAACAAAAAAATGAGTAATATATTCGAGCATACTTCTTTGAAAAGACAAAAACATTTGCAATGTTTGAGACATAATTTTTTATAATGGAATTAGTCCAAAATCTGATAAAATGTTCGGTATACCTATCATTTTATCATTTAAAAATATTTTAAAGTACATTTACAGTCTTTTAAAGTTTAGAAAATGAGGGCGGGGGATGTAGTTCAGTGTTGCCATGCCTGCCTACCAAGTGCAAGGTCCTGAGTTTGACACTTGGTACCGCAAAAACAAAAAAAAAATGTTTAGAAAATTAGTCTTCATTTCCTAACTTGTAAACAATGAATAATACAGAAAGGAAAATTTAAGGTGCAGAATAGTAATTTACAGGTCATAAATTATTAATAAAATATGTCAAAAGCATATTAAGAGCATACCACAATATTCAAATGTGTGGTTCATTCTAACAGTGAAATTATAGTTACAATACAGGTCACCCATACATACAATTCACATCAGTTGTTCATATAGAAAGAAAATCATCCATTAATATCTATTGAATTAAAATAATTTTAAAAAATATATTTTTGGTAATTACAAACCATAAGAAGTACAATATCTAAGAGCAATAAATAAAAAAGTTAATCCAACAGTCTATATCAGACTAACTGGGAAACATTAAAGTATTTTTTAGTGCTTACTCCCAATTGTTTAACATTCTTCTATACTTTCTGATTATTAAAATCAAAAAATTAGAAACAAAAGTAAAGTTATTGAAAAGCAAGAAGTGTTCCTTGAATGCACTAAAATTTTAAAAGCAGTTATTTAAATAGCTGTTGGTATATTCAAGCAAAGAACAATGCACTTTCTCCTTGCTGGGACACAATATGTGGCACCTACAATTTAAAGAAGAGAGATCTATTTTGATAGAGAGATCTATTCTCAAGGTTTTTAGGTGATTCTGTCAGCACATTTAGCTGCTGTGCTTATTAGTGGATAAGTCCACTGATGAGAATAGTGCCTCTATGGGCCAATCGCCTTCCACACATTTTGGGAAACATTTTAGATCTAAATCAGTAAAATGTATTTTTTTCAAAAATATACCATACAACAATGCTTACAGTTCACCATTTTTGTAAATTATATAGGAATAAATAAGTGAATGATCATATAATAAATTTAGATTATTTTACTAAAGGCATTAGTAAGGGTTATTTGTAGGGAATAGCACCATATTATACAAAGAATATATTTTTAAATTTTCAAGTTGTATCTATTATGTATTATTTAGGAAGAAAAGTTAAATGTTATAAAAAGAAGAAATGTTATTAAAGAATGCAAAGAAAATCACTAATAAATGAGAGAAAAGGGGTCTGACTTAATCATGATTTTAACAGAACCTGGTGAGTTTTTCATTGGGAAGGTGTAAAATAGATCATGAGTCTTGAGCATTCTTTTTTGTATGTGGAATCCTGATGGTACATGACATGATTTATTCTCAACTCCAACTACTGATTCTTTCAAACTCTGAATTTTGTACCCCATCAGAGATTTCATATTTGTGTGTTTCTCCTATTTTTCTTATTCTTTCTTTCACCTTTTCTTTATTTCGCTTTCATTCTCTTCCTTTTTACCTTCCTTCTTTCCCTTTTTGCTATCTTCCTTCATTTCTTTTTAATTTTTTTTTTTTTCAAACTAGATTCTCATTCAGAGTGACTATATGTTGTCCCAATACTCCACTAATGAGTAACTCTTTCTGGGTTAATTCTTGTCATCCTATAAATTGATTGTATTTTATTCAAGACATGCATATAGTCCATGTAATAATTTTAACAGTAATTACAGCAACACTTGTTAAATAAAATTTATTAAAAATTTTTGAAAAGCAAAGAACATTGCAGCCAGACTTGATTGCTGCCTGTTTGGCTTTCATTCTCTCTTTAGTCAGTGGAGACACCAGCTTATAAAGACCATATAGTATTAGTGGATAAAAGTAACTTCCAGGAATAGTGGTTGTCCAGGTTTTGACTAAAGCCAGGTATTCCTAAATGTCCTCTCCTTTCCCTCCTAAGGTCTGCAACAATGTTCATTCTGTTGGGATGCTGATGACCTTCCATCTTGGACATTTCAGAGAGTCTGTCAGAATACAACAATTCCTACTGTTTCACACCCAAACATTCAGATCCCCATCAGAATAAATGCATATGAGACCTTAACAAAATAATGTAGAAATTCTTTCTCTCTCAGTCTCTTCTTTATGGTTTATCTGCCATGCTAAACAAAATGTCCATCCTTGTCTCCTCTGGGCTCTATATCAGAGTCTCTGAAGTTAATGTTTACGTAGATCTTTTTAAAACAAAGTGTAATTTTCAGAAGTGGAGTAATTCTAATATAGGTGAAAGAAATGCTATGTGTAGGCTTTATAGCCATATAATAGCAGTAGCTTTACCAAGATGCACTGATAATGCCTCATCAAGAGAATGGTTAACACACGGAGGAGTTACCTAGTTAAGAGACAATTGGTGTTTAACTGTCTTTTACTTTTACACCTATAATAAACACCTAGAAAAAAGTTAAAGGTCTTAAAAGCCACTGAAAATAATTGTTTTAGCATCTATATTTTTCTATAGAAATGTAAACCATAGGATATATTTATTATTTCACCACTTTAAAATCACAGCCTGAATATGTCTAAGGGCAACTATAGTGTTAACATACTATAGTGAACAAATGGTGCAATAAAGAGTTTGTCAATGCCCCACAGACAGAAAATCCACTGGTTTATGTGGGTATTCTCTCTGAGAAACCCTGAAAAGCCTTAATGTGGTTGTAACTGTCTGTTTTTCAAAGCAGCTCTACATTTAAAAATCTAAGGCATCACCAAGGGAGAATAGCTTGAAGTTTACAAGATGATCTGTAATACATTACACACATGTTTAGCAAATCTTTTCTTGATTTACAAGACACATCATGGCTTCTAGAAATGCCAGACATTTCATTTTCTACTCCAAAGCATAAATGAGCACATGATAATGTAGCAATTAAACATTGCCTATCTCATATATTTCTTTCCTAATAATTTCAGGAATAAGGATAAGTGACTCCTTAGCCTATTGAATTGTTCTAAAGTTCACACAAATTATAGAGTTTAAATTTGTTATGAATTCACAAGTTTCAATTATTTTCATGGTACTCTAGACCCAAGTATCTTTAGGTTAATCCTGAATAAAAATCATATTTTCTATTCTGTAAGTATAGAATTGAGCATGTGCTACTAAATGCATGTTTTATATAGTATAATTTTTATTTAAAGGTAATGTTTAACAAAATTGTAGAATAATTGTTTCTAATTTTTATTATCAATGATGTGTTTTCTGAGTTTTAATAAATTATTAGGTTGACTAATCTCACAACTTATTTCACTATTCATATGTTTATTGAGAATAGCCAAGTAAAACTCTCGTTTAAGATAAAGGTTTCCCCAATTAGCCTTCAGTTTTAAGTGACCGGTAATAGAGAATGATGCCATTATAATGTGAAAAACAACCATTCTGAAAATACCAATCAGTTTCATAAACCAAAATAATACCATTCTTCCATTTGAAAATTTTGAAAGATAGACTTTCTGGAACTGATATTTGAAGAACAAATAAACTGCCAAAAGAAGCAGTCCTTTAAAATATTATGCTTTTCTAATTTGGAAACAGAGTTGATTTTAATTTTTGGATAAGACAATTATTTTTCAATTGAATTTGACTGACTTTTAATCATACATTATTATTCATTAATTTTTAAGAATTTTAAGATAATAAAACTTATTACTTCAAATATTTTAATACTATATTAAATATTATCGACTGGGCCTCAAGAACTTTCTAGAAAAATTCTAGTACTAAGATCTTACCTTTGACTTGTGATCTCTGAGTTCCCTTAGCTCTCTTTGAACATTTAAGGAGGGCTTCAGTGTATTATGGTACAATGGAACAGTAAAATTTGCACATATTTTGAGTTGTCATACCTGTCTATAACTTTTGTAGGGAGTTGATACTTACTAATAAATAGGTATAACTAGTTGTTAAATATCTTATTACACTGATCATTTTTTCTGTCACTGGGACAAATCCCCTCTTGGGGGACATTATAACAACTAAAGTAAAACATGTACAATCTACGGAAAGGCCCTTATGGAAAAAATTATCTGGTGAAAAATGTCAACAGTACCAATGCAAAAAGACTTTGCTTAAACTATTCATTTGCATATGCAAAAATCTTAACCTTAAACATTAAAACTGTTATTTCCTTTAAAAGCAACTCTAGTCCTTTCGACATCATTGATGAAGGCTATTTCATGTAAGAGTATCTAAGTGTTGCATTTAGACAAATGATTTAAGCTAACAAGTCAATCAACCACAAGTCACAAATTGATAATAAAATAAGCTTCATTAGCTCCAACATTTTCTCAAAGGAACCATTTGCAAAATCATGCAAATAGGAATAATGCCTTATATGCAGGCATTACAGATATTACAGATAAAAACAGAGACAAGGCAATTTTGTTAAATGATTAAAGTATTAAACATATTGTTCTACTTTGATAATATATATATTCTGAAATTTTTCATGTGTTTAATATATTCATAATATGTATATATATATATATTATATCCACTAAAACTAGCTATAGTGTTAAGAGGCCAAATATGAGTTAAATTACCCATTTCCCCATAAATTAGGTTTTGAAAAATACCAATAAATGATTTGAGTTACTTAAATAACATTGGCTCTTTTAGATTTATATAAAATAACACCTAATTCATTATACATCATACTACATATATTAAACATAATTCATAAATTAATATTCATATTGGTATAAAAAGCTAATAATATGAAAAAAAACCCCTCATGACTCTAAAGTTAACATTGTGTAAAATTTTATCAAATTTCAGCTTAGGTATATCTTCTATATAATTGTTAATTCAGAGAAATTTGACCTAAAAGAATAATGTAAGGATTGAATTATTATGCAGTCTTAGAAGACTCACATTATGAGAGTTTTACTGTCATTTTTGTTGACAGACAAAGGCTGCCAGCCTTACAGATTTGTTTTCTGTCAATCTTTGCTTGAGCCACAGGAGGAGTTCATTACATTCATAGTCTACACTTTCAATACTCAGTTTATCACACTTCTCTATTTTGTATTGTAATTTTTAGCTATGATATTAATCTATCTCTTAACATATATATTTCCTTTAGAAGGAGAACTCTTTGAAATTTGAATATGTCATCTTTATTTGTTTTCCCATGTCCAATGCTTGGAGTGAGCTAATTGCCAACATACCTTTGTAAGTTGCTGTCCATAAAGCTTTAATTTAAATGTCAAACCTAGGCAGTACTCAGTCTACATCTAGCATGTATGATAACTTACATTCCTTCCTCTGCTCCTCACACTCTCACGACCAGCTGGTGTAGGACAGCTTGTGATCATGGGTTGCAGTGTATGAGCTCTGCGATCCAATTGCCTTGTCTTGTATTAGCTTTAATCCCAAGAACTTTATTTTTAAAATCATACCTTAATTTCACCTTGCTAAGAAGGAAAATAATCCTAGTACATATCACATGTGTTTGGAAAAAAATAGACTTTTGAGTGGATTAATTATAAGGAAAGGATTAAATAGATTTTACTGTTTGCTTTCATTATGATAGTTTCTATGAATTCTGATTTTGTAGCCTGACAGGTGGATGGTGGGCTGCTCTTTCAAAATCTCTCTAACCAAATATACTACTGCTGATTCCTAACCTCAAACATCTGAATGGGCCCAACAAGACATTTTTGCAGTCCTGTAACCTGAGTTAAGGTGTAGAGAATACATTTCCCAATTCATTTGTCTTTTGAAGTAAGCTAAAAAGTCCTACTGCCAAACTAAGAATGGTCAGACTGCTTCCCTCCGCTTGAATGTGAAACATAAACTTCAGAGATAAGTCTTCTCTAAATTTGCAAAACAAGTCCTGATCCCCCGGAATACTTTTTGGTTTACTTATAGAAGCTTTTAGGTCCATATGCTTTAATTTTCTGCTAATACTTATTCATTTTGCCACAATCTTTATTAAATGTTATATTTTATGAGGCATAGTGTCAACTGGCTTTTCCTAGTTTTTGGTGATCCAGGGAGAAGAATCTGCCCAGACCACCGCCTGAATGGCTAGAGACCATGAAAAAGTTAAGATGTGATTTCAATGTGAAAGAGTGTATTGCAGAGCAAGATAAGGATACGGACAAGCCTAGTGTCACTAGAGAGTGAGAGAAATGTGTTCCTTTCTTCAGGTTTCTTGTATTATACCATACCTTCTGTTTACAGGTGTTCCATGTCCTATTCATGCATATGTATTTTTCACTCTTATCTTTTAATTGTGGATTACACATGAATTTTCCCATCATTCCTCTGTAATTAAGAGGGTGCATGAGATTCAGTGCATATGGATGAAGGCTTAAGCATATGGTAATGAGGGTATGTCAACCTAAGGACACCTCAGGCAGTCAGGGCTCATGTCCCACTGGGTGGAAAGTCTCTAATTCTGCTTTGTGGTTAGCTTGTGGTTACTTTTCCATTTAGGGTCTTTTTCAGTTGGTTGACACCATCTCAGACACTAACCTCATGTCCCACTTTCCTTTAGCAGAAAGTACGCTATAAACTGACTCAGTCATCCTAGACCATTCCCCACTGCCTGTGTCTGGCTCCTTGACTACAATAGGTTACATACAGATGTCCAAACTGTGGCCTTGAGCTATGAAATAGGCAAAAATTAGCAGCCAGATAGCACTAGAGCCCCCAAATCATATCACGCCACAGTAGATGCCTTCAATTTACTCTGTTAGTTACTATTGATTTCAACATTTTTTCAGACAATTTTCATTACATCATTGCTTAATTATAGAAAAGTTAGATCTGAAAAATGTTGGGTAGAAATATTTTAAATACTGTTATATTTTCATGGGACATAATTTATGGTAAATAATAAACTGTATGAGATAATTAAGTACATTTGTGTGTGTGTGTGTGTGTGTGTGTGTGTGTGTGTGTGTGTACCAATGCACATGAATTATTTTCAGATGGAACCTGTGTTTCAGGATAATGCCTAGACAGTTATTTCCATTTTAATAATGTGTTATTTCTTAAAACCAGAACAGATAAACAGTACAGTGATAAGCATGCTGTCATGTAATTTATCCACCTGCAGAATAGAATAAAATCTATTCTGCCAGTGAAACATGTTCATTTTGCTCATTTGCTATTGTCACTATTAACTTCATGCCTCCTGCCTTATATGAGAGAGACTCAGGGTCATTTGAGATCTTCTAATATAAATCAATCTATTTAACTCACTTCTCTGAATAAATGCCATAAAAACTCTGAAGTTGCTGCAAAGTGTACATGTAATTAATATTATATTTAATATTTAATTTTAATTAATTATCTATCTATATTTAATTTTATTTATTCATTTATTTTTTACTGAAAGCTTTTCTTTGTACTAAAAATGGTAAAATTGATGGAGCCATAAATGGACTTATACTTTAATTCAACAAGATGAAATTTTAATGTATTTTAATTTACTAAAAAGGTATTTTCTAACATTTTCCTTATTATTTTGTATTGTATGTAAAATACAGGGAATTTTAGTAACTTGAAATAGCCCAAGGGCTGGGGATTTCACTTAGTGTTTTCACCACCTGCTGTGCAAGTGCAAGGACCCAAATTCCATCCCCGGTACCAAAAAAAAAAAAGCCCATGATATGTCCAATTTTGTCACGGTTCCTAAGGATAGGGAAAAAAGAAACAGAATGATCATTAATTTTTTTCCTGATATACAAGTAATATATCATTTGTATATTAGAATTAACTTAGTATATAATTTGAAACTATTAACATCTGATACAATCTGATCCTCTCATTTAGAGATGAGGAGAAAAACATTAAATTGTGATGTTACTATGGCCACTTTGCTCATTGCTAGTTGAGCTTACATCATAAACATAGCCATGGTGTTAATGCAAATAAAATAAGACACACTTGACTAACAGACTTGAAGACATGTGGTGATAATTCTAGAAAGGATATGAAATAAAAAAAGAAACTAAAAGTGGACTTTTCAAGTAAAAAAATGCTAAATTATGCATAGTCTGCACTGAATATTATTAAATCTATCAATTAAAAACTGAGCATTCACTAAATGAATATATATAGATATATTTATCAATGTGGATGTTAATATGAAGTTATATGTATATAGTTGTCAATCTATATAGAAATTACATATTCTTATTGCTTCTCGGCCTTTTGGCTAAGATCAAGTGTAGAAATTACATATTCTTTTAGTTCCCCCACTTTACATTTAAGTAATCAGAGTTATGAATAGTTATTTTTTTATTTCAATCAACACAAGAATAGAAATCTTTGTTTTGATCAGTAATGCCAGTGCATGGCCAATACATGGTGTAACGTGGACAAGCAGCTACTAATGACACATTAGAATGCAAACCTATTTCCTTTTTATTTTGATGTTCAGTTTTTATAGCATATTGTTTTGCTTTCATTTGAAAAAATGTATTATTGTGTTACAAAGTAAACAAAACTGAATTTGTTATATTTACTTCATATGTTATCCAATGAATATTTGATTAGACCATTTCCCTCAAAACTCTTCTGAATAGTACTTCATAGAGGACAAGATGTAAGCAAGCAATACCATACTAAGTAATGAATGTAATTATCTGATGAATAAGTATAAAATTTGTTAATAGAAGATATATTGTAAAACATATATGGAAGGCAAAAATCAATCAAAAACAGCAGCATAATAATAATTACCAAAGTATAATTTCTGGATATATTAGGACACTATACATAAAATAAACATTTGTGTTCCTATATTTTTTACTGTAAAAACATAAAATTACTGAAAATAGTATGTTAATACTAAACATTTTTCTATGTCTTTATAAATTTGTCTATCATTATTTAATTAATCCTCAAGCTATATAAATTTGCGTCACTATTTCCTTACTTATAGAAGATAAGACAAAACTATCAAGAACTGTATAAGAAGATTTATGAGCTTGATTTAGATAGATGAACAAGATGAGAGAGTAAAATAGCTGTTCTAACTATCACCCTGATCCAATAGATGTGTAAGTGAATGTGTAAATCAGGAAAGGAATTCCATCTAATGTCATTCACAAAATAACGAGACCTCTCTATATTTAAGTCAGAAACTTGGATTTGCAATGGTATCTTAAAATAATTTTTTCATAAGGCAGGGTGAAATTGTTCTTCTAGACACAGTCTTTCATCCTTCAGATTCATTGGTATTATATAAAGAAAATTAGAAATACAGAAATTATTTAAATACTTATAAATTAATCAAGTGAATATTTTTGTTATGGTTACTGTTTGTCTAAGTATAAATCTTTATGTGATTCAATCATTAAGACAAAAATCATTTTGCTATATACTCTTGCCTTTGTTATAAAATTTTTTTTCATATTTTAGTGGAATAGATATTTTAGTAGCATGTCATATTTCAGTAATATATTATGTCTTGAATATATGTTTTTTTTAAACTTTTTGTCTTTCTAGTGATAATAGACTGCATATGTTTGAATATTGCATTTTTTATTTTAAAAGATTCTATAATATGAAGACTAGGTAAAAAATCTAAGAAACTTTCTCTGAATCATGATGCATATTGCTATATGTATGACCAAATAATTATTTTAATTTGTATTTAATGATATACCACTGTACAAAGACAGCTTATATTGGAGACAAATCAATAATTATTCATACATGAGCCAAGAGTTCCCTCTTGGTTAAGGTATTTCCAACGGATATTTAAAATATTGGTGATGATAAACAAAAGTTCCTGTCTTATATAAACAATATAATATTATTGCACAGGAATTGAATTTTCTGTACAACTTTAACACTACCTATTTGTGATATTTTAAAAAGGGTATTAAATTTAACTTTATTTTGTGTATCTGTGTCTTTATGACAATATTGCTTATACTACATATGTTCACTAACTGTGCATGTAGTCATCAGCATATAATTGCATAAAGTCAAATTATAAAATATCAGAGTAAGTGTTGCTTAATGAAAAGTACTTTCTGTTCACTAAAATATTTCTTTCTGGGAGTGATGATGAAAGCCGCTAAGGAAAATTGGATATCCTATTGTTTTGTTCAGTTCACCTAGTAATCTTTTTCTATGTCACTCCAACTTCTATTTAAATCTATCTCTAGTTTTACTGATTTTAATTATTGTGTTTGTAGGCTGAGAATTTTGATTTGATTCTTGCTTAGAGATTCCACTTCTCTGCTGAAATTCTTGTAATCTATGATTCTTGGCATAATAACAAGAAATATTTTATATATGATAACTACAATATTGAATCATCTGTAAGTCTTTTTCTATCGTCTGTTTTTCTTTGAAAAAGTCAAGAAGGCATGTCTCTTGGAAATATATTGTAATTGTCTTCCCTGGGATATATTTCTCCTTTCACCTTCATATTTTCTGGGTTCTTCCTTAGCCTTCTTGTACCTCACAGAAACTTTGATAATTTTCTCATTCTACAAATACAGAAGATTAATTTATATGTGTGTCCCTTAGTATATCCTTTTTAAAGGCCCTTTATCAAATTTTCTGCTATAAATTGCCTCCCATTATTGCTTCATGGTATCCTGTTTTCTTCTTTAAATTTGTTCTAATCTCTAAGTTACATTATTTTTATTTTTATTGGTTTAATTTCCAATATTCATTCATAATAACCTGAATTAGGAATTAGAATATCATATATAATCTTTATCAATTCATTAGTAAACTTTCAGGCAAGGGATTTAGCTCAGTGGTTCTACCACCTGCCTCACAAGTGCAAGGTCCTGAGTTCAATCCCTAGTACCAAAAAAAAAAAGAAAGAAAAAAATCATTAATAAACTTGGATACATGATTATTTTATTATATAACAAGTCTTCACTGGATAAAAAATGATACACAGAGTCCATTTTTATGTGTCCGTATTTCAATAAAGTTTTTGCTGTAACTATATAACTAGTATAAACGTTGTCTTATTTAACATACATGCTAAAAAGTTTTGAATATAAATATCAAGATTCCTAAACACAATTGAATACATAATAAAATTTAATTTTTAAAATTTTTTGAACATCCTAAGCAACTAATTATCACTACTGTAAAACATGAAGCATTGTTAGATTATGATGAGCAAATTTAAAAGGGAAAAAAGGACAAACACTCTTGTAAAGAATTTAAGATTGCTCTTCAAGTCAAAATTGAATTATGTACATAATTAAAATATATCTTGGTGAGCAAATTATTTTTGAGCATATGGATATATGGTGTGGGTTGTAGAGTGTGTGTGTGTGTGTGTGTGTGTGCATGCCTGTATGTGTGTGTTTGAGAGTTTGTGAGAAGAAGAAGGCACAAACTATTAAAATTATGGGGTTTTTCCATGTAAAGAATAAAGTTTAGGAGATTTAGGCATATCTAGTAAAGCAACATAGGGAGATTTTTAAATGCTGAGAGTAAAGAAAGTAGAGGTAACCTTGCAAACCCAATTCCATGGTTAAACAAGAGCAAAAGAAGGGCACTAGGAGGTTGTTGTGTTCTGTTTATTTGTTATACTTGTCTTTGCTGTTTTTTTTTATTTTTGTCTGTATGCTTTCTTGGTTTGGAATTTACTTTTATGGTATATGTATTTTTTCTTTTCCAACATCCATCAGTGTCCTTTATATCATTTATACTGCTCACATAACAATCCCTGAAAATCTAGTAGCTTAACAGGGCTTCAAATCACTGGGTTTAGGTAAGAGAAAGAAAGAAGTCCTCTTTCTTAAGGACCTTGGCTTGGTTGTGATAAACATCAATTCTCTTCAGTCTTCTGGTAAGGATTAGTTACATGGTCCACACAATGATGCCAGGTGTGACTTGTCAGGGCAGCCACTTTTAGTGATGAGTTTATACTTTGGAAGGATATATACAGTTTTTTCTCCCAATTTCAGTCCATGAGGACTTTTTTTTAAGTTGTTCCCCAACCAAACCAGTGAGTAAAGTACCTGTGGAATGTCATTTCCTTGGACATGGAAAATAATTCAGGGAAGAAATAAAAATGAGGAGTGGGAGTAAAGGAGGCACTACATGCAATGAAATGTCCATTTTTTAAAATCTAAATATTACTGAGATTAATTTTATTACAGCTGTGTTGGAGCCAAAATTGGATTGCAAATAACACATAAGAAGTCAGTAGTGAGAAATGAATCAAATGAAACTGGATATTTGTAATATATTTAGTCACTATATCAAGTTAAATCTTACCATGAAATTTTCATTCATATGAGATAAAATAATTTTTCATTTTTCTTTCAATCAATTTGAATTGAGATTTCTTTCACTGGTAACTTTAAATTTGCTTACTGAAATTGATTTTTAATTTATAAATTGGGTCAAACCAATAATATTTTAAGAAAGAGAGAAGGGATTGAAGTTAGCATTGATTTTGATAAATGCAATTGTTTACTAGATTTAATGATTGATGGTTGCCAGGTTAGTTGATTAATGATTTATTTAATCCCCCTATTTTAAAACATTTTAGTATCTACAGTTTATCTGTATCATGTTAGTTGTAAAATGTTGGTGTACAAAATGGAAAATCTCACATAGTACTACTAAAGTGGTATTATAATACTAAGAAATACAGATGTATCCCAATGGTTGGAATATTGCAGGATTTTATCATAAAGAAGCAAAGCTAAGCATGGAAGTATCAGAACTTTTCTGAAAATGAACCTTATGTTCTTATGTCCAGTAAGTGTTTTAGTTTTCATATTTTTTCTTAATACTCTACTGAGTCTGAGGTAGAATAAAGATGGATTATTGACATTTATTTCTCAAAAGTAGTTCACTATTAGAGCCATATATATGTAGACCAGAGCTGTTTACCAGTTGGCTAGCCAAAAATAATTTCAACGTGAATTTTGTGTTTCACTAATGAGAACACAGAAGTGAAATGATGGAGATATATGTTGAAGTGTCATCTATTTAAGAATGATAGGAATGACTTATGTATTTAAGAATGACTTATTTCCTTAACCATAATAAATTCATTATTTTAGGGAAAATATTTTCCATTTTTTGCGGTATATACAATTAAATAACTACAGACACAGTATGCTTTTACATTGTTCTATATTTTCTTCTCTAATACATTCTCATGTCTAAATATACAACAAAACAATAAATCACATCCTGATTTATAGCCTTTTCTGATTTTTGTGTTGTAAATACTCCCACCACAGTGAATTTCAAATTAGGAAGGTGAGGTCACTGAATGTTCTCTGAAGTAACAAAAACTCCTCTCATCTTCTTAGTTCATGGAGTGTTAATTCAGTAAATAAAAGTATTAGGTCCACTATACTAGGCAATGTCTCTGTCTCATACTTTGTATAAAGATTTTCTCCTATGCATCACGTAGGACCAATTGCATGGGAGCATCTGCTACCTAGAAAAAAAGAGGAAGTGTGGACTTAATCTTGCTTCACACACCCTTCTCCCAAGGGCATTTAGTAACTGCTACCTCTGACCTTCCCACAAAACTTCTGGGTTGATTGGAACTGTTGTATAAAGGATTTGTGATCTCTGAGCATAAGACCTGTTTAAATGTTTTCTGTTTTCTTTATGTGGGTGCATTGACAGACTTCCATTAACAATAATTGACAAATATGATCGATTTTTCTGCATTTTTTCTGATGCCTGTGTACACTTTGTTTTCCTGTTGATTTGCATGCCTGTTTTAGCAGTACATTCAGTCTCTTCCTGTTCAGATTCTCGTAAAGATTTAAAATAACTCCAAGCTGACTTCCCATATAGCCAGATTCCCTTCCATCTACATATGTCTATCTAGACAGATTTTGAAAGTGAAAGCCAGTTTTATCACAATACTCACTTTCAGCTTTGTTCTGGAAAACCTATTTATTTTCTTTTGGATTTCCCAAACAGGAATCAGACCCCATCCCAGCCTGCTGGGCTCACTGTTGAGGCACTTTGAGGAGCCTATAGCAGCCCTTCTTCATGAAGTTGACTTGGCTTACTTTCCCTGGACCACTTTCCCTTGGGAGAAGGGTGTGTGCTCCTGTGTACATGTATGTGCAAAATTACAGAAGAGCTTTCTCCAGACAAACTTCCACACAAACTCCTTTGCTACTCTCAAAGCTTTTGACCCTCCTCTATTTTCAGAGTTTGTTCAATAAATCTTAACTGAGTTTTGAATACAGCTATCAGAAAATTATGGATGAATCGATTACCTAATTTGGAATGTAGTATCTTTTACATCTTGATACTTTAAACAAAATATCCATTTATTCAATCACTACACTAAAAATATGGATGCCATCCTAAAATTATGATTATCTACTGTCCAAAGCTGTTCTCTTACCATGCAAACAAAAGAAATTTCATACACATATGAGGATAGTTTAATATCATGCTTATTACATATTCATTATATTGAGAAATTAGAAAACATAGACCAAAAAAACCACAAGAGATGAAATCTAATAGATCCCAATTCCATCTTCCTGTCAAATCTGTTCTGCATATTTTATTTTGCCCATGTGCTAATGAAAATCTGTGGAGAAACTGACTGCCTTTCATTTTCCTCTGGCACTTGAATTGTCTACCTCTGGTCTCCTAGTTGTATAAATAGTGGTCATAATTTCCAGTCAGGTGATATTGAACTTTATTGTCAAGTTTAAGGGCAGCATGTGTACTTTTTCATTAATCTATTATCTTTTCCTAATTAATTATCTATCATTGAATTATCTACCTAGGTGGAGTTTGTGTTTCTATGTAAACTGCATTGCTTTGAACAAATTGGGTGTGTATCATTTATACTGATTTATTTTCTCTCCATAAACACAATAATATTGCCTCTTGTGGTGTGCATTTGCATTTTAATAGGTATTAAGCTGTAAGCCAAATGCACACATTTCTAAAATAAAAATTTGGGTATCAGTTAATGGGAAAAGAATATATTTGAGGGACACATTATCCCTTTCTGTTCTTAGAGAAATCTTAGTAATTAAACAATTCACTGTGACTGCCTGCTCATAAATCTGAGTCAAATTATGTGTTATTCATATGATAAATTCCTTTCAATTATAAATATTTTGGCAAATAATGTAAAACCAGAGTATTTTTAGAAATGTACTTTTTCAGGTATCCACAACAATTCTAGATGCTTATGTAAAATCCATTTAAAGTTCTCATATCTGCTAAATTAGGTTAGCACTCTGACCCAGCAGTCTTTCTCTGAATTATATTAGTTCATTCTCCTGGATTATTCCAAGAGCTGTTAATCTGCCTGAGAATTAAGAAATAAATAAATAAACATGAGGAGCAAAATAGAACTGATAAACTATACTTTTAAGTATTCAATACATGTTTAAGACAAGTATACAGACTTTTACAAATTCTGTACATCACATACTTTATAAATTCATTAGTCGTTACTCTAAAGATACAGTGAAAATTCTAAAGAAATACTATAAAAATGTAGAACTGGATTGGTTTTGTTTCTCTAATATTAGACATTACAATATGTGATTTGCATTAGAAAAAAATTTGTGTTATACATGTGTATGAGTTTAAGAAAAATGCCTGCACTAAGAACATTAAGCAGGACCTCTACTTCTGCCTTCTTCTTCTATCTTAGTTATCTTCACAGTTTGTAAAATAGTAAAGATGATAAATGCTTTAAGACTAAAAATGTACATTTTTACGAAGTCATGTTCTAGACTGTTCAATAAAATGAGCAAATCTTCTAAGGTGTGCTACTGTCAAAAAGGCTAAAAATTTAAAGATTAGCCTTAAATTTTTTCAAAGGTCACCATAATTAATATTGGCCAATTTCATTTTCTCCATGAGTTAGATGGCTTCTGTATGTGATTGGCTTAAAAAATGCAAATAAATACAAACAAATAGTAAAAATATGTAAAAGTCAAATTATTGCTGTCCCTGCAATCATGATAAATCACCTGTGATGTGCTAAAAAAATCAGGTCAAGACAACTTTTAAAATCTATTCATTGCATAACATTTAGAGAAGGAGTATTGTACTTAATATATGCTATCACTAGAAGGAACCTTTTGGCATAAACCTTTCATAATTTATATTATTGTAGAGGGAAAAAATGTGATCCTGCGCCTTTAATTTCCCTTTCTGAGCAAGGGAAGGCTGCACACCACTGACAAGCTCACTTGTTCCCGTCTTTAATGTGCAATCTGTTTTCTCCAGCGGAGGGCACTCAGTGTATCACAAACTCAAGCATTAGCACCAACAAGCTCTGAGCCTCATCAGTCTCTGGAAAGCCTTCTGAATTAGACAAGGGCTGCCTCTCAGCACAGCTACAAAACACTTTAAACCTGACCAGCTAAATGGATAAACCTAGCCTGCATAGCTTTTAAACTGGGGTCTCATACAGCACAGGAGGCCTACTTGCTTCAAGAACTGAAAAGCCAGAAGATGAATTGCTTTATCTGGGAATGGCAAAAGCCAGCAAAATAAGGAATGCCAGGTATTCTGAAGATTTTCTTTTTTTCCTGTCTTTTTACAGAGAAGTTGGTTACCTTCGAGATGGGCTGTAGCTCTTTGCACAAACTGAAAATTACTGCTGATGGGTCTCTGATGAATTATAAAATGGTCTTCAGAGCCTAGAGACCCCCGCCGACCAGACGCTTCCTCTTCCCTGCCTCTTCCTCCCACCCCATGCTGATTTTTTTTTTAATATATGTGTGCATATATTTTTGCTTGTCCTCTCCGGGGAAGTTTGTATGGGGCTACTAGCTCCCATGTGGGATCAGAATGGTGTGAATGACAGCCGCACTGTGTCATGAAGGTGGTGGTGGTTTCAGCACAGGAGAAATAAGAAGAAAGCTGAGAGAGGGGGGAGACGTTTTTGGATGACAAAGGATGGGTAAGTGAACTTTTGTTGTTTCCTTCTCAGCAAAGCTGATCCTCTTCCCTTCGTGTCCTTAGCGGTGGCATTAGCTGATAAAAGACAAGGAAACAGGCAAAAAGCCTCTGAGTTTGTCAGTTGACTCACTATAGTTGCTATTATATTTTTAGATCATTTTCCTTTTTGCAGTGTTTTTTTTTTAAATTCATAAATGCATAACACGGACTTAAACAGACTCTAGAGAAATATCTTTAAGACTGTCGCTACTGTCTGGGTATCCACAGATTGGGAATTGAGTATGAGATAAATACTGTGTTTGTTTCTGTTTCTTGTTAATATTAGCCACGCTTGTATTTCTGGTTGCTGTCAGGAAGGTTGTTAACACTTTAAAACTGGGTGTGCGTAGGGGTGGGGTCCTTACTTTTTAGAGATTGCTCAGGACTTGTTTTATTTTTGAAGCTGGATCCTGAACACAGCTTCCAAATTTACAGCAGTCATTTGCCAGTCTTATTTTTTCAAGTGTGACTGGCTTTTTTTTCCCTCCTGTCTGCGAAAGCTGGAATGTATTTCAATGAGTCTGTAACTGGCAAAAGGACAGAGAGCAAGATTGAGTTTTAAATTTCAAAAAAAGAAAGGAAAAGAAGAAAAAAGTAAGAAAAGAAAGAAAAAAACTTGACTGAGAAGGAGCGCTTTTAGATTAGGCGTTTGGCTGATTGCCCTCTTGGTTAAAAATATGAATATTAAAGAAAAATGAAACTGCAGTATACAGCAGTGGTTTTTTTCACAGTTAAGAAATAATAAATCTACTGTTCGCAGAGGAAAGAAGTCCCTTAACGTGCAATGACTTGGAAATGTATCATAAGTGCCGATAAACTGCAACTTCACAGGCTTTCTGAAGTTAATGGAGGCAGGAAAAAAAAAAGTCAATGAGAAATTTGAACAGGTCAGGATGGTGGGGTGGGGGTTAGTAGTCTTCTGTTTCTTTCCTTGTTTATCCCTTAAATTTGTAAGAGCATCTATGTGAAAAATAACAACAAACTGACACACAATACTGCTTTCCATTTTATGGACTATTTAATAAGAAGTGGGCGATCTTAACTTTGGAGTGTACTCTGATAAAAGTGGGTATGCCTTTTAGCTCATGTATTACTGGGCATAGAACCACAGTACACAATAATATATGATGATTATGAAACTGAGAGAAACACTGTTATTAGTCGTCACATAGTGCTTCACGGGCTGCCTATATTAGTCCCAGTGCCATTTTTCAGAGCTCGTATCATGTCATCCCATTATGCAATAAGCATAGAATCTCAGGCAAGACAAACTTGGATTACCTTGACAGCTTCCTGAAGCTCCTTTCTATATCACATCCTTTTGCCCAACTAGTAGAGATGTATGAGTACCAGGTTTACTAAGTCACAATTTTGTCCTTACCAGAAAAGATTCTACACTTTCTTTTGGAACTGTTTTTTCAGCACAATGACTAGCCAAGTATTATTGTTATTAAAATGTCAGCAGCATTTGGTGAAAAGAAAGGCTCTGTGCTTTTCATTATTGAGATACACAGAAACTCCTGAAACTCCAAAAAGATTTTCTTAGTTCTACAGCACTGTGTTGATTTAAAGATCAAGGAAGAAAGAATGAATCCTAAACAGCAAACATGCAGCAATGAAAAAAATAATACTTAAGTGTTGAATGTGTTCCTAAATCAACTGTCCCATTACTGCATTAGACAAAGTGCCCCTGATGTGGGTAAGCTGGTGGTGGTGTATCTTAATACCTTCACAATGTGCATCTGTCTTCTTTTTAATATTGTAGGTTTCCATTTAATTACGCAGCTGAAAGGCATGAGTGTGGTTCTGGTGCTACTTCCTACACTGCTGCTTGTTATGCTCACGGGGGCTCAGAGAGCTTGCCCGAAGAACTGCAGATGTGATGGCAAAATTGTGTACTGTGAGTCTCATGCCTTTGCAGATATTCCTGAGAACATTTCTGGTGGGTCACAAGGCTTATCATTAAGGTTCAACAGCATTCAGAAGCTCAAATCCAATCAGTTTGCCGGCCTTAACCAGCTTATATGGCTTTATCTTGACCATAATTACATTAGCTCAGTGGATGAAGATGCATTTCAAGGGATCCGTCGACTGAAAGAATTAATTCTAAGCTCCAACAAAATTACCTATCTGCACAATAAAACATTTCACCCAGTTCCCAATCTCCGCAATCTGGACCTGTCCTACAATAAACTTCAGACATTGCAATCTGAACAATTTAAAGGACTTCGGAAACTCATAATTTTGCACTTGAGGTCTAACTCACTAAAGACTGTTCCCATAAGAGTTTTTCAAGACTGTAGGAATCTTGACTTTTTGGATTTGGGTTACAATCGTCTCCGGAGTTTATCTAGAAATGCTTTTGCTGGCCTCTTGAAATTAAAGGAGCTCCACCTGGAGCACAATCAGTTTTCCAAGATCAACTTTGCTCATTTTCCACGTCTCTTCAACCTCCGTTCAATTTACCTACAATGGAACAGGATTCGCTCCATTAGCCAAGGCTTGACATGGACTTGGAGTTCCTTACACAACTTGGATTTATCAGGGAATGATATCCAAGGAATTGAGCCAGGCACATTTAAATGCCTCCCCAATTTGCAAAAACTGAATTTGGATTCCAACAAGCTCACCAACATCTCCCAGGAAACTGTCAATGCATGGATATCACTAATATCCATTACTTTGTCTGGAAATATGTGGGAATGCAGCCGGAGCATTTGTCCTCTGTTTTACTGGCTGAAAAATTTCAAAGGAAATAAGGAGAGCACCATGATATGTGCAGGACCTAAGCACATCCAGGGTGAAAAGGTTAGCGACGCAGTCGAAACATACAACATCTGTTCTGAAATCCAGGTGGTCAATACGGAAAGATCGCATCTGGTGCCCCAAACTCCTCAGAAGCCTCTGATTATCCCTAAACCTACCATCTTCAAACCTGATACCTCTCAGTTCACCCTTGAGACACCAAGCCCTTCTCCAGGGTTTCAGATTCCTGGCACAGACCAAGAGTATGAGCACGTTTCGTTTCACAAAATCATTGCTGGGAGTGTGGCTCTCTTTCTCTCAGTAGCCATGATCCTCTTGGTGATCTATGTGTCTTGGAAACGCTATCCAGCTAGCATGAAGCAACTCCAGCAGCACTCTCTTATGAAGAGGCGGCGGAAAAAGGCCAGAGAGTCAGAAAGACAAATGAATTCCCCTTTACAGGAGTATTATGTGGACTACAAGCCAACAAACTCTGAGACCATGGATATATCGGTTAATGGATCTGGGCCCTGCACATATACCATCTCTGGCTCCAGGGAATGTGAGGTATGAACCATGATCCTCCTAAAAGCATTTCTACTGCGGGGAAGGAGAGGTAAATGTTTGAAGCTCTAGAGGTGTCTCTAATCACTAGCCAGATTAATGACCCTTTTGCTTTTGGGTTTTTCTCGGTGTGAAAGGTTACTTAATTAAATTACAACTACCAGGAAATTGACTGCTCTTTTTTTTTTAATGGTTGAAACTTGAAGGAAGTTCATTCAAGGATGAGATTAAGTTGTAATAAAGCACTATGTTAAAACACCTGTTTTTTTTTTTTTTTAAACAGTTTGTATACAGGGATTGGACTGAAAAACACGCATACACACAAACAAAACTCTTTTCATTCTGGTATTCTTGTCTGGTTCTTGGTGTTTGACTTTTGTAATGGAGTAAAGGAGGGGCCAGTTTAATTTAAAAAGAAAGTGAGTTTACCAAAATTCCAGGAGGTAACAAAGATTTAAACCAAAGAGCAATTTACCCAAGCATTGATTTTGTTGTAAAATTTTAGTTTTGATTAAAGCATGCAACAGGGATCTCACAGCCATGTCATTTGCCATTTAGCTATTTACCAGCATAGAGAATGTCAGAGGCCTACTGTGTTATTGTATCAAGCTTTTAAGGACTGACTTCTTGCCTCCCTCCCTCCCTCCCTCCCTCCCTCTTTCTTTTCCTCCCTCCCATCCTGTCCTTCCTTCCTTCCTTCCTTCCTTCCTTCCTTCCTCTTTCTTTTCATCTTTCCTTAAATTACTGGGACATGGATCCCTTTTCTATAGTTTTTTGAGTGCTGGCTATTTGTGTGTAATCTGAATGAAACTTAACTCTCATGTGTTGGCTTTGTCCCTAGTAACTAATATCAGGTCACAATGTTGTGGATGATTTAGCAATAACAGAATGACAGGCATAATAGGGACTGTTTGTCAGTTTTGCTGTCATCCCCAAAAGAAATGATATGTATTCTTATTAACCTTATCCAAAAATAAGCAATGCAAGTATTTATAAATAAAAGGAGTAAGGTTTGTTCTGGGTATTCTCCCTTTCTGTAATAGTCTCAAATGAAGGTATGCATTTCATGTTATACTGTTCTTGTTTACATGAAAATAAGCTTGGTCCCATTTTCTGATTATTTAATTTTATAGGTCATTTATAGGAATATGTTAATGATCAGAAAAATAATCACAAACTTGCAACTTGTCAATAAGTAATACTGGATGTAAATTGTTCTTTTATTCATAAAATTGATCATAATGTGCAAAGACTGTGACTTCCAAGGCCTTGTTGCTGAAGTAAACTAGTTAAGAGAGGTTGAGTTCAGGCAATATGCTCTTTTAGTATCTGATTTTAGTTGATTACTTTTTCAGAAGAGAGTTTTAATGACCATTAAAGACACTGCCCTTTCTAATGTTAGTTATAACAGCTGGAAAATATACTTTGATATTTGATAATATATATCCCAATTTTTCATAATTCTAAATGCATATTTTAATGAAAATGCTTTAAAACAAAGCACTGAATTTGAAATAGACAGTACAATTTGAACTATTGAATTGTTGTTCAAAGTTTATTCCCTCTCTCTCTCATCAAAAATAAGAGACAAAATCCCAAATACTAAATCCCTGAAAGAAACTTGTATATACAATTACCCTTCAAAATAAAGAGAATAAAAGATTTCTATAAAAAGTTTAACAAGGGTTGATGTTTTTCTTGCAGGCCTGTATTGATATATGAGAATACAGATAACACACATTTATCCTATTTTATTATGAGTTTTGAAAGTTTGTAGTTCTCTTAAAGGCAAATAATATAAAAGCAAAAGAAAAATTCAGGTTTATTTGTTCATTTTTTTTCCTAGACTTCTGGAATAGAATGATAGTTTTTATATATAAGGATCACCAAGAAGATTGTTAAAGAACTGGAACTCGAGAGTAGGCATTCTAAAACTTTTCCAAAAATCTTAAATTACACAGATTACTCCTTCAAGAAACACCATAATAGGACAAAATCAACAATTTGAAAATGTATTTCTTAATAAGTTGTGTGTTTAAAAACACATTTTGATGCTATATGTGTTATATAAATGGAGAGTAAGGTCATGAAATTCACAAGCATTGTTGAGAATAACAATCATGTGAAGGTATTAAAGATGAATAATGCCATTAAATATTGTACTGTTGCATCAAAATGGTAGCTACTGGAACAGATCAAACTCTCCATGCCTTACAAAGTGGAAGATGGTAAGCGGTCCGTTTAAGCCATTGTCTGTATTTGAGAAGGTAATAAAGTACAATAAAACTACATTTAAATGAATAGTCACTTGTTTTGAAACACAAACATAAAAACAGTGCAGGTACCACCTCTTTTTAACAGGATGTTAAGTATATTATAGTTATATGCGTATACAAAAACAAGCAAACTTAAACTAAGAACTTATCTGTAAGGAAATTCCCAGTTGTCCCCACACTTTTTAAACTTTTGACCCCAGAAGAAATTTTCTCCTCTTGAGAAACAGTTCCATAGAGAGGATGCCTCTACAAAATGGATCCAAGACAGAAAGTAATTTCTAAGTCTACTAATTTTTAAGAACAGTAAGAATAAATGTGGTTAAATTTGAGCCTGGTCTTTTTTCACAAATCTCAAATATTGATAGCTTATAAGCTATAAAAACATTAACATTTTAAAGTAAAATTTTGTGAGGTAAGTTGGATTTTAATTTAAAATACCAAACTCTATGAATAAAGCCATAAATATTTTACTTCAAAAACACTGACAAGCATTAATTTCTAAGACAGTGTCTTGACTAAAATTATGCTTTAAATTAAAAATAACACTTTCCACATATTTCTATATTCAGTTATCATGACTTAAATATAGTTAAAATATTCATTTTGTTTGTTTCTCTTGGGAGTGAAATAAAAATGTTAGGATTCTTTATTAGAAGTGCATCTGTGAGAAAATACACATATACCATCGTAATTTTCAAATTAAGTGATTTTAACGCTATAATTTTCAAGTTATGATTTTGAGAAGTCTACATGTACATATCATATAAATAAACTGATATACTATTATAATAACAGCAAGATTTCTCATCTATAAAAGAGGACTGGATAGCAATGAACATTTTATGATTTATGGAAAAAATATAAGAGATACATACATCTCAATCTTCATACTTTGAGTGGATCAATGTGCTAGGTTGTACTGCATCATTTAATTTGTGCACAATAGCTACTCAGAAAAAATAATTTAAAACAACAGGATACAGCTTTGGCTAAAACGTAGTAAAATGTTAGTAAAAACAGAGAAAGTTAGAAGTATTTATTTTAAAAAATACTTGTGAAGTCTTACACAATTTTCTCTCATTAAAAGTGCTACAAAGATATGAAGTTACATCTCTATGGACATGAAATACTTCTTTCGATTTTATAAAGTTTTGTAAAAGTTTTTAATATCTCATACTTTTAGCATTTATCAACTGAGGATAACAAGAGCAGTTATGAAAGTAATCAGTGTGAACACAAGACGAAAGAAAACATTTCCAGTTTCTTTTGCATTTAGTAAAAGTAAAACTTGTAAAATATTAAAAGAAATGAAGGTAATTAATAAAAGAAAATTTAATGAAAGAAATTTTATATCCAGAGCATTGTAAATTTTAAGTAATTGAAATTTAAGGTTTATTCCATAATGCTCCCATTAAGAAAATGGCAATATAGGTGATAATATAGGCAAATGTTTTCCAAATATTTAATGTTTCAGTCATACTCTTTAAACAAAACAAAACAAAAATGGTGTCACTTAAGGTTTTTAGTATTTATTTCACTGCTATGGGACAGGTGTTATAAACTATTTCTAAAAATGTATATTCATATTTGTTGGAGGACCATGTTCAAACCACTGATTTATAATGTAATATTAATTTCTTCTGTCACTTTAAAATTTGACATTTTTGCACATATCAAGTAGATTTCCAGGGACCATATACCATATGTTGAAACAGGATTCTAAATTACATAGGCCCAATATCATTAAGTTTAATATTTTACTAAAATAGAACTACAGAAAATAAACTTTATTAGGTGGCTGATTACTGTGTCACAATGAAATGTTATAATTGAAACTCTACCTATTCATAGAGTATATTTATGTATATATGTACGCAGGTGTGTGCTTTTGTAGTGAGTTTGTACATATATGCATTTGAATATGTATGCATATACATACATGTATACAGATAAAACAGAAGGAATAAGAAAAGAAAATATAGAAATATTTTCATCAAAATTATTTCCATTTTTGATAATTTGAAATATTAATTGAAAAATCTTGCAATAGAATTACTGATATTTGTTAGGGATGTAGTTCTTCAGGTAAAAGTTTAATTATATCTAAAATTTATTATAAATATCTTACATCTGCATCATTTAACTTTTTAAGAGAGTATTTGAGGTATTAAAATCTGTATCTATACTTCATAAATTGCCATTTGTGGTGTAACTGGACTAGTAATTTCACTTCTCTTTGACCCATTGCACAAATGAGTGTATTGTATGAGTATAGTATTTCCCAGCTGGAAGAAATCCTCATTTCTAAATCTTGTAAAATGTCTATGTAATTTTCAGAACTAAAAAAAGCAAAATGTTATAGGGGAGAAAGATGATGTGTTTATATTCATTATCAATGAGAAAAGGAAGAACTTCTTGAGTTATTAAAAATCATGTATCCAAATGAACAGTCATACAATTTCTTCATGCTTTAGGAGAAAATACATAACATTACACAGAAATGTTCATGAGTACAAGCATGGGCATTTATGCACACACAGTACATGTCTTTTAAATTCAGCTAAATAACTACTGGATTTTGAAAGCACTTAAAACTATGACTGCTATAGAAAATGATTGCCTGTATTCAATTCAATTGAAATCTCTTCGTGAAGAGCATTTTCATTAGAATTCACAAATGGTAGTGCAGAGTGACAGCTGCCAAGAAGGTCTCACACAGCTAATTTAGGAAAGATTTTTAAATTGACTAAAATGGTTGAATTCTTTCTCTAGTCTTAGCTGGTACTAGCATCTCATGGACAAAGCTTGAACAATTGGTTTTTATCTAAGATACCAACCTGAGGAATCTGACTATGGTCTTAAAAATGGATAGCTTTTTACATACCTCAGTAATCTCCACATAATTCCAGAATTTTTCTTTTTGATAGTTTTCTACATTCAATAAAATGTAATTATCTCTGATTCTTCTTGAGAGTTGCATTTATAGATAGCCTTAGCTTTAGAATATGCTCAGTAATATCACAAGGGACTTGACTCATCTGAATTGTCAGGTTTCTAGAGTTTCATGATTCACTAAACAAGAGAGAAACAGTAGCAACCCGTATATCACTAGACACTGGGAGTTTTGAAAAATTAGTTTGTCTTTTGATGAGCAACAACCGTAAAGTGATGTGGTATAGACTTTAAAACTTAAAATGCTTTTTATAGTACCAGAAAAACCATCATTTATTGAATCAGTTTAATACAATTTCAATATTCTTAAAAGGGAAGAAAAATTATGGGGCCATTTTTTCCATGGCTTCCATAAGCCATTAATGTTTGAACTATAAGTTGAGGAAGATTGGGTAAAGGCACAATATTTCCTATGGTAGGAAAACCATTGGTGTTTACATGGATTGCTGCTTAAAACTGCTTGATAGATACAAAGATTAAGTATTTTAAAAATGGTTTCACTCTCCAGAGGAATAAAGGGTCTAAATAAATGTAACTGAGAAAAAAGTTCTTTTGAAAAAAGTAAGATATTTGATTTCAGTAAATATATTGTAATATTTACAAATAAGGTTTTGGAATAAAAGGACAGCAAAGCTAATACACATTAAGAAAATATACAAAAATTCTGAAATATATTCTTCAAAATTTATGAGGAATCATGATTTAAAAAGAAAGTGGTGAACACAAATTGATGCTCAGATAACAAATCAATGTAAGTATGATAAAACTCATAGAATTTAATGTTATTGTTTGAAAATAGAAATATCCTAATATCTTAATGTTACTTAAATGGTATTCTTCCGTATGAATATCAAAGTAATTTTGAAATATTGCATTTCCACAGACATACATAATTTGACATCCATATAGACTTTATAAGGATTTCTAGATTACTTAAACATGTGCACAGAAATTCTGTAATAACTTTTCCAGTTTATATGACTTGTCTTCAAAAGAAACATTTGCAAAGATACTAAAAAAAAAGAATTTAAAGTCATGAAAATAACTTTTTTTGTTTTGCCTGTTTCAATGCCTCAATTTGGGTGACTTTTCTCAATTTGGGGATGCCTTTACCACCATCTCTAAAAGGTTGTACTTGCTGTTTTACCCTAATTTTTATCATTTACTGAATTCTTATGCCTCAGAAATAGCATTACAGATGTACTCAGTAAATCTAGCAAAAAAAGTCATCTTATACCTTTTAATTATTTTTTAAAATCAAATCATTCTAGTAGAAGAAAGTAAGAGTAAATATTTCGATCACAGGCTTTAAAAGAAAATTGTAAGGTAAACAGTAACTTTATTTTGAAAACTTCTGATGCAAACTTATAATTTTCATTTTTACTATATATTTCAATAACTGGTATCTTCAAATACCATTAAAATTAAAAATGAAAGAGTACATTTATTTTAAGAGTATATTTGAATATTTCAAAGTATGTTAAATGTAGGTGGGTTAAGAAAGTTCATTCTTTAGTATCTAAGTAAGAAAATATATAATTTCAAATAGAAATATAGTTATGACTTGCTTCAACTGAGGAGGAAAATTGTAAGATTAAAGACAAACTCTATAGATACTAATTCTGGAATAGCATTTGCTGCAAAGAGAAAAACATGCCAGAGAATGTTTTATTTAAGAAAGACAAGGCTACTTACTTTAGTTTCACTGTATATTTTCACTTTAAACATTAACGATTACTTTTCCTTGCCTTCTTTTATAACTATTATGAGATGAAACAATTAAATTAGACTTATAACAAAGTCAAACAGTTATTGGGTGTAAATTCTGTACTTGCATCCTCAATTCTTCCCTCGTTCTCAAGTAACATTTATTGAATCATTGGTTTTTTCTTTTGTTCCTCGAGATCTACATATTTGAGATGTTGAAAATAATTAAAAGTTAATTTAATTATTTAATACAGTTATTGAATACACTTAAATTCAAATAAAGCCTGATAAACATTTTCTGTTTATTACATCCTAAATTTGATCATGATACATTACATTATTAAATACTTTAATGTATACAATTTAAATTGATTGTCAAGAATTTCTGTAAGACTTAAAATGAAAATATGAATTAATTTTGTCTGTGTCTTTTTTGTCTAGTCACCCTAGATGAAAAATTGATAATCTCTTCTGTGTTTATAGATCTGTAAAAGTAATAGAATAGAGGTCACCCTTGAAGTACTTTAGGTTGATGGTCAAACCACAGCCTGGACTAATATTGTTTGGTCCAGTGGTCAGATGAAAGGGTGAAAAGGAGGTCTCAGATCTGAAATTGACTCACTTTACTTCTCTAATATTGGACAAGTAAATATGTATCTGACCTTTCTGTGATATAATTTTTCTATCTATTGAACTGGGATAATAACTTTCCATGTAACTTGCTGAGATGATTAATGAGGTATTATTTGAAAACAGCTCTGATTTCTTTCCTAAAAAGCTTCAGTGTACACATAAATGATGATTAATTATAAACATTCTGTCCACTGAAACATGCAAAATACAATGTGGTTGTATTATTTTCATTGTTATTATTAGTTATAATGATGCTTATAATGCTTCCTGATGTAGAAACAAGTATTGTGGTTACATTTTTATTTAAGTGAATAATAAATCTGGCCTTTCAGTCCCTTGTCTGAATTGCAATTTAGTTTGGGTATCAGGCACAATAATATTTAGTAATATCCTCAGATTTGTAAAATATTTCCTTGGTCAAATATTTTATTCATCTGAGAAAGCAGCATTTATAATTCTTTTATTGATATGCTAGAGAAGAAATGTGTTATAGAAACAACTTGTAAGTTCCCAATTTCATAAGTTATTGACTTTCAATTCATTTTTACTGAAAGTACTTTTAATTCTCCATATATTTATCCATTTACATATGGCAGTTCTCAATAAACCATATAATGTTCTTTATAGATTGAATAGCTAATAAATAATTTGAAGAAGTAATAAATCTGCATCATATATGAATATATTTGAATATATACACACCATATATATAATTGTTGATAGGACTACAACTTGAGAAATGGTTCCTGGGAGATTTTGTAATTTTTATGAGCATTATAGAATGTATTGACACAAGCAAAAATTGCTATAATGTCACTAAGGTATATAATCCTATGGGACCACAATGATGTAAGTGGTACTCTGGTGACTGAAACATTTATACAAGTATGTGGCATAGTTTGTGTGTGTGTGTGTGTGTGTGTGTGTGTAAATTTATCAGTACATGTATAAATGTGTATATATAAATTTTAATGCTTTAATGTGTATAGTTATTTATATTTATTGAATATAAACTGAATTCTTGTTTTACAGAAACATACAGCATCATTATTATTTTTGTCCCCATAACTATGATATATTATAAAGTGAAATACATTTCTAAGTTTCCATAGACTATTTCCTATAATACTGTGATGTGATATTAAATAGGGATGACAATACTGGCATACGGACTTAAGAAATACAAACCCCATCTCTCTAGAGAAGACAAGTAGTTTTCTTTGTGATTGGAAAACCAGAATTACTCTAATATGAAAAATCTTCCTCATGCTGAGTATTTCTTATCAAACTTGGTACTCTGGAACTGGAAAAACTGCCACAGAATTGGTGCAGGGATTCACTGGACCCTCTGTAAGAGACCAGAGATGAAACTCCTTTCATTGTGATACCTCCACAAATCCTTATTTTCACTGTAGGATCACAGTCATGTTTTGAATCTCCAGGAATTAGTGTCATTTCAGAGTTAGATCTCATAATCAAAAGTCTGATTACTTCATATTCCTCCACATACAGTCACTATGATAACTTGCTGTAGGTTTCTTTAGGGATGCCTAGGAGAAAGACCCACAGTATGAACTATTTTTCAGGCTAGAGGGTCTGGCTTTCCTTTTATTCAGTAGGGTCTGTAAACTGGCTCAGTTTGGAAACTATAGGTTTGTGACTCTCTCTTTTGTTGATAATCAACTTAGAACCCTTCTGCTTATACAGGCCAAGTAAGAATCTGGTAGATGATTCATGTAATTCTTTTCTAGAGACTTTGGAATCCACTTCCCAACATCATCTATCTCTTGTGAGTCAAGCTACTCTGATTACTGCTTTGGATTTGCCATTGTGATGGTGGCCATCCCCATGTTATCTGTGGTGATGAATTGCTGATTCTAGGATTCTGCTATTTCTGATTCTCACTTTCCCATTACATTTAGGAATCACATTTTGATAAATTTCTCCCTGAAATTTGTGAATCAGTGGGAAGAGAAACTGCAGAACTAGTAGTCTTGACCTTACTTTTCTCAACAACATTTTCTGTCCTTGAAACAGCATTTGACAGTCTAATTGAAATTTATTTTCCTTTTAATGTTTTTATACTTTTAAAAACACAACTTAGTTTCTAATTTTGAAATCTGAAAGAGAATGGAATATAAACTTTTCACCCTTTAAAAAATATTACCCTTTTGTTTTTCTGTCTATCCATGTTATATGTCTTTTTCTCAACAACTGGATGGTAATAGATAAGTTCAAATCAATATTAAATCATGTTTCCCCTCAGTTTTGACAAAACATCTTCCTTGAGAGTGTGTAGATGATTCTCCAACAAGACATAAAGATAGACAAGGATCATTGGAATAAAAAGAAAATACCATCCATTCTCTTTCTCATTGAAGTTTGTTTTTCTAAAAATCTTAATAAAACATCATGATTAATTATATAAGAAAATATACCAGTTTATTATACAGTGTTGTCAAGCTATTTCTGTGCTCCTTAAACTGAACAAAAAGATAAAGTTTATTTTGAACTATGGATGAGTATAATTTAAAGATTAATTTGATGTATTTTGTTTATTTTCCATTATTTACTAATTATAAGATAAACAGTCCATTTTTTAGAAAATACAGAAATTTTAAAAATATGCAATTATTTATAAGTTAATTAAAATAGTTAACAAACAATATTAATATGCAATAATAACACCTTAGAAATCCTGGCACATTTATTTCTATCATGTACAAATATATGTGAGTGTGGTATTATACAAAATTAACCTTTTATTGGAAAATGTACATGTAAGTTTCTGTACTGCTTTTTTAAAATTCATATTTTATGATAAACAGTCATTTAAGTTTGTTCAATTTGCTTATATTGTTGTTTTTGTTTCTTTGGTTATTGCTTTTTGGTATTGAATCCAGGGCCTGCATACACAGCTATATGTAGCCTTCTATATATATATATATATATGTTGTTTTTATTTTTTAATTTTGAGAGAGTCTTGATAAGTCACTCAAAGGATACCTCAGCTTCCTAGACAGGCCACCATCCCTGGATAGAAGCACCATTTAAATATAACTATATAAAATGTATATATATAAATCATATTTAATTGCTTTTATAAGATGTATTATATTTTACTTAAGGCTTTCTTTGTTCAACATTTATGGTACTTTGTATCATTGTCTTAAATATTTCTTAATTGACATCCTAAAGTAGATACAGTCCTAGATGTGAAAAAAAAAACTTGACCATACAATTTTAATCTTTTAACTCACATTGCAAAATTATTTTTTAAAATATGTACTTTTTATAAAGTATATGAGTTCCCATTTTTTCACCATATGTACTAACATTATTTAAAATGCAGTTGTTTTCAACAAGTTGTTTGATTTCTACACTTTTGATTTAATGCAGTAGAATCATTTTGTTTTCAATTTTCATATTATTGTATTTCTTATTTTGAAATATGGGCAATCCTTGAGGTCAATAATAAAAATAGTTTTCGTTATAATTTCCTACATTGCTTTTATTTTTTAAAGACCTAGGCCATTAGAAGTAGAGCAAACATGAATTATACTAAGGTCATTTACTTCACAAGCTTATGTTTACATTTAATTCTTTAATCTACATATAATTTACTTACATATCCTATACAAAGTGCAGAATGAAGTTGCTTTCCCACTAAAACTTGTAATTTTCAGCACATTTTGCACAATAATATAAAATGCTCATATATCCAAATGGTTTTTATGCTTTCTACATCACCCTGTGAATTCATTCCTTAATATCATAAGTATATTTTCAGATGCCATAAGTTTTATAATATAATTTAGTTTTATAAATAAGTGTCTTTCATATAATTGGTAAATTACACACAAATGTTAAAAATATGTCTTAATTCTTCTCTTGCATTTGAACTCAGGACCTTGCATTTGCAAGGCAGGCAGTAGAACCACTGAGCTAAATCCCTGGCCCTCTAGCACTTTTAATTGAAATAAAATTTTGCATTTCTTTTTTTTCTCTTCAACACTGATATATATTGTTTTCACTGGAATTCTGAGTCTATAATTTTTTGAACAATGGGAATTTTTCTAATTGCTTAAATGAAGTATAAAGAATAGCATAAAAATGTTCAGTGATCTATTTTTATTGCATCTTTCTTATGACTCCCATAAAGATGAGTTGATTTGCCTTATTTTAATAATCTTATAAAATATTATAATGTATGTATGATATATAGTTATCAGTATTTCATTATTTCCATAATTTTTGCAGGTTTAGTAAATTCTTTTGAAATTTCTTAATAAAAGTAATTTTGTA